>CM040931.1:25640377-25950377 GCA_023029165.1 Gobiocypris rarus
ACACAATCGAGGTTTCATTTTCCAACAGTAGTCGTTGCAGCGTGGCTTTCATGTCTGACTTAATTTTGATGATGATTTTTGCGGCTACAAAGTGTATGTGGAAGCCTCCTTTCTCTATTATATTTATTTGGTGGTTGGCATTGGCCACCAACTGTTTTGGGTGTGGAGCACTTAATCAGCCACACCAAATCAAACAGGAGAGCGTAAAGAATAGGGCTGGGTATTGTTAAAAATCTTTCGATCCGATGCTAATTTCGATACCGGTTCCTAATGATACTTTTTCTGATACCATATGTTTTAAAATCCATTTCAACATCAACAAAAATACATTAAACACAAAACTTTTATTTTTCACCTTAATTTAAACAAATTCTAGTATCACTTCTAACTCAGGGTTGTCACGGGAAATAAAGAAGGATGCAAGTGCAAGTCAAAATATCTCATTTAATTAGCTCACGCTAAGGTCAGAATGACAAACACACAGACAGCAGGAGAGCGGCGACACAGGGACTTTGGTAAGCCGTGGTGAGGATAGTGGTGAAGTCCGTGGAAGTGATGATCAGAAGTGAAGAATCCAACGAAGAACAGTAATCCAGATGGAAGACACGATGACATAACTCCAAGACGAAGCACACACGAAGGGAACCGGAACAACACAGGGAACTCCAAACAACGATCTGACAAACATGAGACGAAAGACAAGGGAATAAATAGGCAGTCCCGATCGAACACAGCTGACGCCCACATGAACAATTAACATGACAGCACAACATAAACACAGACCACAGAACGAGACTGCGGATCTACAACCGTGACAGTACCCCACCTCCTAGGAACGCCTCTCTGCGTTCCCAAGAGCACCTACCTGTCGATTGTAATCATCGATAAGGGAGTGATCCAGGATGTCCCTAGCAGGAACCCAACTTCTCTCCTCTGGACCGTAACCCTCCCAGTCCACCAAGTACTGAAATCCGCGTCCCCTCTTTCTCGAGTCCAGAATGCGATTAACCGAATAAGTGGGTTCCCCGTCTACGAGACGCGGTGGTGGGGGAACCGGGGTGGGCGGATTAATGTGTGAATAAAACACAGGTTTAATTTTAGAGACATGGAAGGCGGAATGAATTCTCCTGTACGCTGGAGGGAGTTTGAGTCGGACTGCCACCGGACTAATGATTTTGGTGACAGGAAACAGGCCAATGAATTTGGGGGCAAGCTTATTGGAGACGGAACGGAGAGGAATGTTCTTGGTAGAAAGCCACACCTTTTGACCCACGACGTATACGGTAGGCTTCGACCGGTGGCGATCAGCCTTAGCCTTGGTGCGCGCCCCCACTTGGAGAAGAGTCTCACGGGCTCTCGTCCAAGTGCGATGACACCTCTAGACGAAGGCGTGAGCGGAGGGGACCGCGACTTTGGTTTCCAGACTGGGAAAAATAGGTGGCTGGTAACCTAAACTACATTCAAACGGTGAGAGGCCCGTGGAAGACACTGCTAACGAATTATGTGTGTACTCAATCATAGAGAGTTTCTGACTCCAGGAGGAAGGATTCTTGGAAACCAAACATCGCAACATTCTTTCCAAATCCTGGTTAGCTCTCTCTGTTTGACCATTGGACTGGGGGTGGAACCCAGAAGAAAGACTAACCGTCACCCCCAGCAACTTACAAAACTCTTGCCAAAACTTGGACACAAATTGGGGCCTCTGTCGGAGACCACATCCATCGGGAGGCCATGTAACCGAAAGACGTGATCAACGACAGTTACCGCTGTCTCCTTAGCAGAGGGTAATTTAGGTAAAGGGATGAAATGCGCCACCTTCGAGAACCAGTCCACCACGATTAAAACAACCGTGTTCCCATGGGAGGGCGGTGACAAAATCTAGCGCAATGTGGGACCAGGGTCTCGAAGGGGCAGACAGCGGTTGGAGCAACCCATCTGGGGGACGATTGGAAGTCTTACCAGTGGCACAAATCGCGCAAGCCAAAACAAAACTGTGAATGTCGCGAGCCATGATGGGCCACCAGAATCGTTGCTTGATCAAAAAACTGGTGCGAATAACCCCTGGATGACAGGCTACGTTGGAACAATGCCCCAATTTAATAACACTGGACCTTAACCTCTCCGGCACAAATAAACGGTTCGGTGGGCATCCGGGCGGGGGCGTTACCCCTTCTAAGGCCGATCTGACCCTCGATTCGACCTCCCATGTCAGAGTGGAGACCACTAATGTCTCAGGAAGAATACACTCGGAGTAGACGGGCGTTCGGAAGGGTCAAAAATACGAGAAAGAGAATCGGGTTTGATGTTTTTAGAACCCGGGCGGTACGAGAGAGAAAAATCAAAACGACCGAAAAAAAGTGCCCACCGAGCTTGCCTGGAGTTTAGTCTTTTAGTTGTTCTGATGTACTCTAAGTTCTTGTGGTCAGTCCAAACAATGAAAGGTACCCCCGAACCCTCCAACCAATGATGCCACTCCTCCAACGCTAACTTGACTGCCAGCAACTCTCTGTTACCAATGTCATAATTGCTTTCGGCTGGAGATAAACGATGAGAAAAAAATGCGCAGGGATGGACCTTATCGTCTGAGGGAGATCGCTGGGATAGAACTGCACCTACCCCCACCTCTGACGCATCGACCTCCACCACGAACTGACGAGAAGAATCAGGGGCTATGAGGATGGGAGCCGAAACAAAGCGGCCTCTTAGTTTGGCGAATGCAGCATCAGCTGCATCGGACCACCTGAACGCCGTTCTGGTGGAGGTCAAGGCTGTCAGAGGTGCGGCTAGTTGGCTGAAGTTGCGAATAAACCGCCGGTAAAAATTAGCAAAACCCAGAAACCTCTGTAGGGCCTTACGGGAATCCGGGCTTGGCCAATCCACCACAGCCTTAACCTTGTCAGGATCGACTGTGCATGAAAATCGCATTTCTCCGCCTTGACAAAAAGCCCATTCTCTAGCAGCCGCTGAAGCACTCGACGGACGTGTTGAATATGTTCCTGGAGAGACGAGGAGAAAATCAATATGTCGTCCAGGTAGACATATATGAACTGATCAACCATGTCTCTCAACACATCATTGACGAGTGCCTGGAAGACCGCCGGGGAGTTGGAAAGCCCAAATGGCATGACCAAGTATTCAAAAAGGCCCCTAGGGGTGTTAAACGCGGTCTTCCATTCATCCCCCTCCCTGATGCGGACCAAATGATAAGCGTTCCTTAAGTCCAATTTCGTGAAGACAGACGCTCCTTGCAACCTCTCGAAGGCTGAAGACATCAACGGCAAAGGATAAGTATTCTTTACCGTGATGTTATTCAACCCCCGGTAATCAATGCAAGGTCGCAAGGAACCATCCTTCTTTTCAAAAAAAAAGAACCCCGCCCTCCTTCTGCAAAAGGATTCCCGACCAAGTATTGAGTGCATAACTGAACATAATTATTTGAAGGTTGACATTTTTGTATTAAAAACACTTTTCTTTTATTGGTCAGATGAAATATGATAATTTTTTTTAGATAGGAATTTTGGGTTTTCATGAGCTGTATGCCAAAATCATCAGTATTAAAACAATAAAAGACCTGAAATATTTCAGTTGGTGTGCAATGAATCTAAAATATATGAAATTTTAATTTTATCATTACATTATGGAAAATAATGAACTTTTATCACAATATGCTATTTTTTTGAGAAGGACCTGTATTTGTTGTGTATTTGAGTTTAGTCGCATAATGTGCTAATCGGTCTGCTTCGCAGCAT
Organism: Gobiocypris rarus; assembly: GCA_023029165.1. Classification (NCBI taxonomy): domain Eukaryota; kingdom Metazoa; phylum Chordata; class Actinopteri; order Cypriniformes; family Gobionidae; genus Gobiocypris; species Gobiocypris rarus. The sequence goes on from CM040931.1 coordinate 25,644,127, forward strand.
GCACACACACACACGCCCGCACTGAACTTGGAAACAGCGTCTATTGTGCGGCTGATTATAGTGCTTTTAATTTTTTAAAACACGTCCTGCAATTTAGCCAAAGTGGAGAATGCATTTGACAGCAATCACACATTTGCTGACTCTGACGTTAAGTTTATATTTAGGGAGAAATTACTTGAGAAGGGAAGGAATTCGTGCTAGACGGAACGCGGATATAGTTTATAATAGTTTCACCTCATATCTTCTTTGTCTAATCCTTGGAAGCGAAAATAAAATAAGATTAATATCACTGCCCACCGTCACTCATTAAACTGACTGTCGCGCTGTAGCTCCGCGTTAGCGATCTTTCTCTCTCAGGCTAACGGAAGATTTCATGCACTTAACTTAGTCAATACTTTCAGAAAACGTCATTTCAAGATGACGTTGGCTGTTGTGCTTTTACAGTGTGTAAGTGAATGTCGTGATATTAATGGTCATTTAAATATTTTGCTGCGCGCTGTGAATACATTGTAGGGGAAACACTGTATGCGAGTATGCTACAGGCAGGGTTGCCAGGTTTTCACAACAAAACCCGCCCAATTGCAACTCAAAACTAGCCCAAAACAAGGGTTAATTTATATAAACAGTATATTTGTATAGATGGTATAGTATTACGATTCCTGGTCCTGCCCTCTCCTGGTAAAAAAAAAAAAAAATCTGCTTCTGTCCCAATCACGTGATTAATAATGATTTTGTTTCCTATCCCACGGGACTCCCGCGGGATTCCTGTGACCCGTGGGATTCCCGAAAAAATGTCAGCCTCTACTTTGATCTACTGCTTTTGCCCAACAAGGAATACAACAGAGCACAATGTGTGCAAAATTGTTTCCCATTACGCAACGCAGATGTGTTTTTTACTTTAATGAAGGAACCAGCTGTTCATGTTTTTACCGTCTCTATTTGATCTGTTTTACCCCAAAATATAACTTTATCACACAAAATTAGATGTTTTCTTTTTTCAACTGTAGGCTGTGTAAACTGTATTAAATATGTATGTATTTTTAAGTATATGTTACACAATATTTATAAGTCAGTGAGCTAGTATTTCATTCTGAACATAACCATTGTCACATTGACACTTATGTCTCCTGACATTAATTATGAGGATTTCAGATCATTTCAAAGAGGCACGGGGGAAATTTAGAGGTTACGTTAGCAGGTGCAATACAGGTAGCTGTATGAAAGAAACTTTCTGAAGAGTAATAGATTGAAACAGGACTTCAGAAAGACAGGTTCAAAACTTCATAAACTGCAGTTTTTCTCCAGTAAATGAACCTGCCATTCCCCCGTGCACTGCCCTCTAGCTATAACGCAGCAAACTGTTCTCAGGCTATTTATGAGGGTTCATATTGCAGGTTATGTATCCGCTTACAATGCTTTTCACTTTGATGTGCATCACCAGCTTAAATAGCATAAACATGCCAAACTACTGAGATAAAAGAGAAATGAAATACTGTCTGTTTCAAAATGGATTGATAATCTTTCTGTTTGTGCATCTTTACACAAACAAGTAAACACACAGATATTTTGAATCACTGATGTGTAAATAAAAAAGGCATTAAACAGTCAGTTAGACAAAAATTCACATTTATTTATTGTTAAACAAGTGTAGAACTTTACATCCTTTGTAGAGATGGGCTCTTTAACATGTTTATCAGAGATGGGTTCCTTAATTATGCTTATGAAGATGAACTACGTCGACCAGTGCTGTAAAATATTCACAAAAGTATCATTTTCAAAGAATAATTTAATAAATAAATATCCAACCCCAGCTGCAGTAATAGACCTTAAAGAAGAAGGTTCTACTCCAAGCTCAGCTGCCTTCAGTCACTACATTTTTCATGCTTTGCACAGATTTGCACAAAATAAATTTGTGCAAGGCATGAGAACATTAGAATCTAATTGATCTAAAGTGGCAAACCCATTTTCATGAACAGGACAGAGGAATTTCAATGTATTTTGCAGTGTACATGAGGTCATCCACCAATTGCATCATCATAAACAAGCTTCTGAACTTTTTACATAGTCATCTCATTTTCAAAATCTCTTCATTTGCTTTATGTTTAGGGTTGTTCTTATTTATTTTATAGCAATTTATTTTACACAATCAATACAACAAAATATATTGTTCTATGTTATATCATTACCCTTGACAGTTCCGTGTAAGATTGAGAAAATATAAGGCCTGGGGTTTGTTTGCTAGTGGTCATATGGGATTTTGATGATGATTGTAAAGGGTGTTACAGAACTCTTTTATTCCAGTCCGGACAATCTCTGCATGTCTTAAGGTCCTGGAAATTCAATTTTTGTATATAATAATAAAGGAAATCAAAACTGCATTCAAAAGAGAAATATGTGAACATATATGTACATCCTTTGAGAAACGTATGCACTGGAACAAGAAAGACTTTTTTTTTGGCTTCATTTTATTTTTTATGTGAAACTGTATTCCTATTACCAGGCCCACATGGAATCTGCAACCCAAGAACACAGCAGATTTCCGCATAAAACCACCATTCACAAAGTTTTACTGTACATATCATGTGACCCTTGTATGTTTGTTTATTAAATAATTGTGGCTAAATTGATTACATTCAGCTACCAATAACAGGGTAACAATTAATAATGGCAAAAATCATTTTCCCTATTAAGGTTTTTTTAATTTAAATTTTGTTCTTGTTTTCCAGTAAAAACACATTTATTTATCTTGCTTTGAGACAATGTCTTAAATTAAGATTATGTTTCTCACCACATTTTTTCTTCTTTTAAGCCTTCTTAAAAAAATCTTTCAAAACAAAACTCTCTATTAATCTCAATTGTGCAATTTTGCTACTCAAGTCTTGTTTTAAGGATATTTCCATATTTTTTACTGAAAAACAAGGCATACGTTTTGTGTGTGTCTCTCACTGCAAATTTCTGCCAAAAATCAGCACAGAAAATGTGATTAAAAAGTCTGCAGATTCCGTCTGGGCCTGCCTGTAACTCGTTGGACAGCAGCGGTACTTCTCCATTACATGTGCAGTTATGTGGGAGGCTAAAAAAAAGGAAGACCACTCTGCCATCGGTGGATGGGCGGGGCTGTGTACATGGTGGACGGTGCTTACAGTTCATTTTAAAGGCTTGTGACCAGCTGCATTTGTCCCTCTCGTACGTCCCCCTCGGGGACACAAGCGTCTTTAGAGACGGGGATGATGAGGCCCTCGCTACTGTCTCTGCTCATCTGATAATATGCGTGCAGCTGTTGGCCTGACCCCAGGTTGGGCATGCTTTTATAGTAAACGTCTTCGTTCGGACTGTGTTTGGATGGCGAGAGGTCCTGGCCAATGTCTAGGCTGCTCTCCGAGAACGGCGAGTCTCTTAGGTTTGGCATGCTGGTGTACACCGAGTCTCTGTTGGGGGAGGGCAAGACAGTTTCGGTCGGAGGAGGGAGCTGGCCGATGTAGCTGTGGGGTTGCGGAGCTTCCATATCGGCCCTCGCTCTCTCCTGCGTGTGGTACAGGAGCGAGTGAGTTCGCTGGGGGATGAGGGGGGCATCGAGCGTGCGGGGATGCGTGTGGTGCAGTCCCAGACCGTCCATCTCGCTGTCCCCGCCCACCTGCACCAGGGATGATGTCTCGGCGACCACAGGTTCCTCCCCTCTGCTGATCCGCGCCCCCTTTTTGGTGCTGATATGGGACTCGGCAGCCCTGAGGTTGTTGTGCACAAGCTCTGAGATAATCATCTTCTCAAAGGCCGTGTCATTGAGACTGAGCCCGCAATCCACCACCTGCACGCCATCGCCGTAGTTATGAAGTGAGTAGCTGTTATTAAAGTTGCCGTTGAGTGGTAGAGTACCGAACGTGTTCGTATCTCTGCCGCTGGTCACCGAGTGTCCTGAAACAACACAAGAGGAAGGAAAACGTTAGATCTCGCAAAATCAGAAACAAAAATTAAATCTTAATGTTTAATGCTGTTTAGGACCTGCAGAAATGCTCAAATCTGGGAAGATTTAAAAATGTTGTCTAAATAGCTCCCTGCAGAAAGTGTTTTTCTTACTCAGTATTCTTGTCTTGTTTTCCAGTACAAATACATAATCATTCTTAAATCAAGATTCATTTACTTAAGTGGCCACAATTTAACAATTCGTTCCCATGACTACGAATGAAATACGCCAGCCCGTTTTACTTATTCATACTCTCGTTTTAATTAAATCATGGGCACAATATAATAATTTCTCCCCTCAAGATACTGATTCAGGCCACGTTGTAATAATTCATTTCCTAGTTTTAGTTAAATCAAAATGAAGGAACAAATGAATTCAATATGGCCACAATTCACTAAAACAAGGGAACAAATTCTACATTCATGGCCACGATTTACTAAACATTCCTGACCATGTTGGCAGACGTTTTTTTCTTCTTCTCATTTTAAGCATTAACTCCCTTGATTTTGATGCATTTTCAGAAAAAAAGACTTAAAGGGATAGTTCAACCAAAAAATTAATTATCCCATCATTTACTCCAAAGCCATCCTATGCGCATATAACATTTTTTCTTTAAGACGAATACAGAGTTATATAAAAAAAAAATATCCTGGCTAATCCAAGCATTATAATAGCAGTGAATGGCAACCCAAAATTGAAAGCCCAAAATAGTCCATATGGACTAATAAAATTAATCCATATGGCTCCAGGGGGTGAATAAAGACCTTGAAGAAGAAAGTGCAACACCTCTCTTAATTCAAAATGATTACGCTACGTCCGGCATCATCGTTGAAGTTGAACTATCCCATTTTTGGGTGACCTATCCCTTTAATGTAAATGTACAGTATCTTGATTTAAGAATTAGATATTTGTACTGGGAAACTGAAAAAAAAAAAGGTTTTGCACTTCTTTCAGTGCAATTATATGCAAATAACTCAGAATTCAGTTACTAGGTGCTAGGTGATTTAGTTGTATTTTTATATTTTTGAGTACTTGGATTAAAGTTTTGGAGCACAGTTCTACAGTATACCAGATCACACTAGTCCACTTCATCCAACTGTGCCTGACCCTCCATACCAAATTTGCATAATTTCTCTACTGAATAGGCACAGGCAAATTCCTCCCAATTTGAGATTCTGAATTTTTCCTCAATCAAACAATTTTGAACAATTAACAGTGACCAATTTCAGAACATTGGTTTCAACTACATCCTAAACAACATTAAAATCAGTCAGTAGGCTTCAAACATCATAGACACAAATGAGCGGCACAGATGTGTATTCACAGATGAAAGAGCGGTGACAGTCAAAGAATTCATCAACATCAGCTTTTAATTGAAGCGGTTAAGGCGGTGGGGTGAAGGGTTTGAAAGTAACGGAAAAAAGCCCAAAAAAACAAAACAAAAAACAGCCATTTTTCACACTACAGAGAGCGAATGAAAGCGAAAGCATCCAACAGACAGGAGAGAGAAAACTCACTCTGAACAACTCACATCAAGTCTGTCTGTTCAGGCCAGCAGACCTGAGCGCTGCTGATGAACAAAAAGAACACAAAACAAAAAGGAAAATGATTTATTGTATAACATGATGAGTTATCACTAACAGAAAAAAAACAAAAAAACAAAAACAAAATTACAACGTTAGCGCAAGCAAAGGGTTTAGCAAATCAAATTAACATCACAATTAAGGCCTTTTCCCTCCGTTAAATGTCACAGTTGGGTTAGTTTGCTGGACTGGAGTTTATATGGTAATTTGAGCTCATTTGCGTGCTGGTGAACGGGTGGCCGTCTGCATGAGCTACGATAATCTTTAACTGCATCTTATGAGAGCCCACCGGTGGGTGGTTTGGACACAGCAATTCTCAGAACCTCTCCACAGAAACGACAAGACAAAGGAAGGAGATAGCAGATGGGAACACAAGAGGGACAGTAATTTGAGGAAAGGGAGTTTAAAAGAGATTTCTGCTAAATATTGAGACAGAACAGTTAAAGAAACATGAGTTTTTCTCTAACAAACTCGTAAACAGACAGAGAGATGTGTTAAACTGTAGGAGGGTAACAGAGAATATACAGTGACCCCTAAACAGGACACTTTAGCTAATAAATAAATAGATAGATATGCATTAGAGCTGCACGATTAATTGTTAAATGATCGCGATCTCGATTCAAACACCCACGCAATGTTGTTTCTAAATGACAGTGATTCTCCTGTCTATTAAACCTTTGACAAAATCAGACCAGAACATTCAAATCTTTGATCACGCTGCCGTTGACCCAGATTCAGCAGTTATCATTTATAGGTATAAAAACAGCTTTACAAGCAGTCTTTTTGAACATCACAGTATGGCTATGTCTGTTACAGATATTCAAATTTTCACAGGGGTACTGGGATATTTTATAATTTATAGTTTGGGTATAAACACTGATGTCTACAGTAGTGGTTGAAATAGAGCAAATCATCTTTAGTCCTTTGGTGCTTCAAATAAAGGGCCTGGCGCCAATGCAAAAACAGGCACGACACAAATTTTGTTTTGCTAGTTTCAGCCAGACGCAGTTATCATTTTCACATCCAGTGCCCTGTTGTTTAAATTGCAAGTGGCGCTCTGGTCTGAAAACGAGGTGTGTTCAGGCGCATTGTTATTTTTTTTATTCTGAACTTAAACGACTGTGCCATTGACCAACTGAAACCTGGCCTAAAGTCAACAGCTCAGTATTTATTGGGTTATTTAAAGGGCGTGTTAGGAATACACGCCTAGGCGGGTGCACACTGCGTATTACACAAACAGGGCACACAAACATTTTTAAATATTAAAAATAAAATTCCTCACTAGAGAAGCTCTCAGTCTTTCCGAATGTTAAAATGTATTTGCCATTAAAGCAATTTGTTTAAAAAAAACCAAGTGAGTAGGGGAGAGCGGGGCACAAACTTACACGGGCTAGTTGTAACAGGCATGGTTTAAAACTTTCCACACATGCCAGGATGACGAAACTTACTGTATTTACTAGTTGCCACATCAACATTATTTAGAGAAAAAAATGAAAAATAAATTTCTGGAATGGAGTGAAATTGTGATTCTCAATTGATCCAGAATCATGCAGCTCTAATTTGCATTTTATCAAACCAAACTTTCTGGTTCTTAAAAGTAATAAAACAGAAGTGAATCTGAGTTTCTGATTTCTGACTAGATAAGCTGCAATAGAAGCTGTTGTAACATGCAGATAAAGGCACAGCTGTAACTGCACATTATACAGACTGGCCTCAACATCTGTAGCCATTCGACTTTTTTGAAGAAAGTATTTTAATAAATCCAATCTAATGTCCAACGAGACCGGACTTAACAAAGAGAGAAGGCGACTGCTTTCAGTAAAATCTCCATTCAGAATGATGTGTGTACATTTTAGACTTCTAGAGAAATCTTAATTGTGTGTGCAATGTGCATGCATCGTGCCAGCATCCCAATGTAATGCAGAGGTGATGAAAGTATTGTTTCATTGAGAGCAACATTTCCTCATTCTAATGATTTCTGAACCATGTGCTGACAATATGCGGATGATCTGTTAATGGCCACCGAGTGTGCAAGAGCTGTGCTGATAAAATCATGATAAAACAATTACATTTGATGGGCAAATTTAAAACTGATTGCATACTTGTCTCTCTGTAGGTCACTGAGTGTGTGCAGGAAGGGGAAAGAGAAAACAAGACACAAAAAGAATCAAAGTTGAATTGCTGTACATTTTCTTGCTTAAATAGAAATATTCAATAAATAGAATGAAAGAATGTGTGCATCACAATGGCCTCATAGTGAGGAAAAATTTGCGTTACTCTGTGCTGTAAAACCACACACTGAGAACTACAGATGAATAATATATATATATATATATATATATATATATATATATATATATATAGGTATATATATATAGGTTATATAGAGCTGATATATTGGAATGATTTCTCAGCACAGAGTCTGGTACTACCTAGTACTCTGATAATACTCATAATGCTACATAGTACCAGATGATCAGGAGGGCAAAAAGGAGTGTAGTGGATTAGTAGTCACACCTGGAGAGTGAAAGACTGGCACCGTTGGTGTGTTACATACGATAGTTTCAGCCAGTAAGGTGTTGTAGGGGTTATTAGTGCCTTGTGGTCTCAGAAGAGGGTTAGTAAGAAGATAATTGCCCGTCATTCCTGAAGCGACAAAAAAAGAAGAGGACAAATAAGATTATGACCTCTAAGATGTCTATTTAATTTGTCCTAAAGATAAACGGTGATTAAAAAAAAAAAAATGGATATGTTTTTATATTTATTTTAATTACACTGTTAAAAAAATTCATGATTGGTTATCACAACTTTTTATCATTTGTCAAATCAACTTAGATAATTAATGTGGTTCAGTTAACATAATATTTTGAGTTTCTATTTGTTAAACCAATCTCTTTATATTAACTCAATTTTTCAATTTCAACGAACTCAAAGTTAAGGCAACTTGAACTTACTTTAAGTTAAAACAACAATACAGTGTAACCTAGCTGCTTATTTATGCAATTTCATTGTAACTAATTGCTAACATAAAATCAAATTAATGTCAATAAATGCACATCACCAATTTTAAATGTTAACATTTGTCAACGATAGGCTTCATCATCCTACATAGGTCAAGCTGTTTGCAAAAATCGATGGATGAATATTTGTCAATGGCAAAAAATGTCATAACTTCCATAATGGGCAGAACTTCTTACTAATTCAAGATCTCTGTTAAAATATTCTATGCTAACAATTTTTTTATAATTTTTTTTTGTCTCTATATATATTTTTTTGTGGTATGAATATTGCAAATCAAATCTGTCTGTTGTGTTTGTTTCTGAACAGAGACACTGAAGCACAGAAAGACAAATAGCAGGTTTTTTTTTTTTTCACCTTTGTGTTTTGTGCTTGTACTCGTGCATTAAAAGCATGCTGAGTGTTTTAGAGCAAGCCAAAGCAAACGGCTCTGAATAATACAACCTTACCGCAGGTCAGCTAGAGTTGAACATCATCTTCTCATCACATGCATTTCAGCTCTGGCTAAATAATAAATGACAGTTTTTTTCCTAAATCCTTGAAATAGCTGACCGAGGGCACATTTTCCACTGACTCACTACTGTAGCTGTGTAAAACAGGCCCAAAAGGGGCTTGTCTGACTTCCTGTGTCTTTAAATGAACATTTTATTTTCTATTAAAGTCAACATGAAATCAAAGATGACCTTATTTACATTCTCAGTACATCAGTTCCTGATGTTTTTTTTTTTTTTTTTTTAGCAATTCATTGGTCAATGTTAGAAAGAAGAAAACAATGAAGAAGAAAGAAACGGTTTGGCATCATAAGCTTTCATCAAAATGCAATAACTTGCTTCGCCTCTGGAATGACGCCTCCTTTTTGGCTGATGACACCAATCCCTCTTATTTTTCACTCCCTCCCTTCCAACCACCTGTCATACAGAGACCACTTTTCATCATCTAATTAATTCGCTATCCGACAAATATGTCACGTCACATTAGCAAAAGGGTTGCGAACGCTTGTTTCATGTTGACTTTAAATCAAATCACATATGATTGGTTTAAAATAGATATCCGTGCATGTGTTCCAGTAATCATGCTCTTCTCAAGCTTATCAATGAAATGAAAATCTTGTTTAACATAAATATCAATAATATTTCTGATAAAAAGTTTATTTAAATTTAAAAATCAGTAAAAGCATTTAATACTTTATTCAAATTGAAAATGATTAATTGAAGTTCATTAGTGCAGAGCTTCCAAAAGTATTGGATGTTAAGAAATGTGATTAAATATGATGTAAATGAAATACTAAAATATTATTAAACAAGGTCAAAGAAATTTAATTAAGCATGGATGACTGAATCATTTTTGTCTCAGTCTATTACTTAAAAGAAAAGTTTCAATGAAACGGAGATTAAATGAGCTTGGGTGTATGACTGACCTTGGTTGAGGGTTGATGTGCTGTTGATGTCTCCTGAGATGAAAGAGGACTCAGACTGTTTTCTTACTGTGTCATTCCACATTCTTCTGATTCGACTCTGTGGGACGAACACACAGCAGTGAAACAATGATCACCAGATTTGGGAGGGAAACAATTGCACTTTTTTCTGATATGCACAGTGGCCCCAAAAAGTATCTGGATGCTTATGGACACTTCAGTCCTACTTACCTTTCCCACTGACATTTGTATATTTATAATGAAACACACACACACACACACACACACACACACACACACACACACACACACACACACACACACACACACACACACACACACACACACACACACACACACACACACACACACACACACACACACACACACACACACACACACACACTAGGCGACACACACACACACACACACACACACACACACACACACACACACACACACACACACACACACACACACACACACACACACACACACACACATGTTTGTTTTTGGCAAATGTGGGGACATTCCATAAGTAGTAATGCATTTATACTCCCCTACACTGCCCTGCCCCTAAACCTACCCATCACAGGAGACATGCTGCATTTTTACTTTTTCAAAAAACATCACTTAGTGTGATTTATAAGATGTTTTCCTCATGGGGACCAAAAATGTCCCCACAAGGACAAAAATTTGGATATTGCCATCTTTGTGGGGACATTTTGTCCCCATACCGTAGGGATTACCAGTCCACACACACACACACACACACACACACACACACACACACACACACACACACACGCACACACACACACACACACACACACACACACACACACACACACACATCCATCCATCTGTTGTTTTTGTTAATGGGGAACTTGCATACACTGTATTTTTTTTAGAAAGTAAATACTTTTGTATACTAGAACCCTATCTAAACATTGCATATTATACACAACTATTGCTATGATTCACTATATAATAAAAACCATCATAAAGGCATAAAATCTCTAAAATCTGTCTGCAAAACAAGAAAAAAAAAACATACATAAAATATCTGTGCTGCAGTACTGGAGCAGATGGAAGCACTCAGAGAGTTTCATTTCATTCCAATATGAAATGTGTCTCATAACTGAACGTCACATTAAAAGCCGTTGAAATGAAAACAATGGAAATTGGGTCAGTAGTGTTTGTACCTGAGTACCGGAGGAATAGCGAGCGCTTGTCCGCGTTGTTGAGGTCTTTGTGGAGCTGTGCGAGCTCTCTGTTGTGATCCCGCTACAGCAGTACGTGTGTCGGAGGCATTTGCTGTACTCTCTCCGAACCTGCAGTTCAAAGGAACATTTCTTTTTTTCAAGTGAACTTTTAACATGCACTACTCCTAAAAAAAAAAAAAAAGCTCAACTGCTGCCGCAGCTCTGGTAGAGCAATATATATCAGGAAGCACTTACTTTCTTCTGAAGCAAGCAGTGGAAGGTGAAGATAAACATGCCCTGGAAAGTGTTGAAGATGGTGAAGAGGTACGCTAACACGATGGATGACTCGCTGATGAAGAACAAACCAAATGACCAGGTCAGGCCCAAGAGACACAGCAGAGCAAAGCCGCCCATGACCCACGACCTTAGAGAGCAAATAAAAGAGAAACAACGAGGCATGAGAGGGATTTTTTCATTCAGCAAAGAACAAAAATCATTACAGCATTACATCTACAATATTAGTAAAAGAATACAAATCAAACACGGGTCCTGAAAATCATTTGAACTGACATCTTAGGCACAAGTAGATGGGAAATGCAGTGGAACATATCATTGAGAGGTTAATCAATCCCATATGAAAAGGGGATTATCATAAAGAAGGTTTAATCAGTTTTGAGGCAGTGGAGTGTGGAGATATTTTTTGCATGCCACACTACTGGGTAAAGACGCATGATACTGGGCTGCATTCAGACAGAGGGGAAAGAGAAAGAGCAGTAATCATCTCTGATTGGTCCATTTTAGTGGAGGAGGCGCTGACAACAGGTCTCTGCTGGCTAAGGAACCAAAGAGATAGAGCTTGCTTTCATCAGAGGAGAGATGAGAGATGAAACGAGAAATGAATGTATGAGAATTTGAAGGCATGAGGGTGTAATGATTTTTTGAGGGTACGTTGGTATAAGTGCATTGGGATCTATAAATAAGGAGCATAATGGATAGAGTTAGAGATGCTTTGATTATAAAATTGTGTCCAATACAGATAAGACAATCTCATGTCACGGCCAAAATGTATATGCATAATATGCATATACATTTTGCCATAAGCTAAATATTATATATAATAGTGATATTAAAATATTAGTGCTATTAAAGATAAACTTTAAGGGACTTATTAGATGACTGTAAATGTAATCTAAATGTAAAATATATGTGGAAATCTATAATACTGGTCAATGTATACAAGATGGATAGATAGATAGATAGATAGATAGATAGATAGATAGATAGATAGATAGATAGATAGATAGATAGATAGATAGATAGATAGATAGATAGATAGATAGATAGATAGATAGATAGATAGATAGATAGATAGATAGATAGATAGATAGATAGATAGATAGATAGATAGATAGATAGATAGATGATAGATAGATAGATAGATAGATAGATAGATAGATAGATAGATAGATAGATAGATAGATAGATAGATAGATAGATAGATAGATAGATAGATAGATAGATAGATAGATAGATAGATAGATAGATAGATAGATAGATAGATAGATAGATAGATAGATAAGTGGAATGAGTGGTTTGGCATATGAGGGTTATAAGAAGTGTATGAGTCGGTGTGAGGAGTTCTAAGAGTTCGAGGGTTAGGATGAGGGGTTAACATAAGTGGTAAGGAATATGAGGGTAAAAGATTTTGAGGATATGAAGGAATGAAGTTAAGATGTACAGCAATTTAAGACGGTCCAGGCGGAATTAAAAATTAAGAAACCAATCTTATAACCAGTTAAGCCACAGACATACAAACAAACATACAGCGCGCATGAGAAGCACAGGGAGAGAGACGGCGCTTCTGGAAGAGCCCAGCAAACAGACAATAAAATGACAAGGGGAGCAACCATGAAGCTGTGGCACAGATGTCTAGCTAACGCTCTTACTTGATAAATGGTTTATTATCTTCATAGCTAGAGAGCATGGCCAGCAGAGGAAAGAGACAACATTAGATCAGGCAAATCAGTTGGATAAGCATAAAAGTCTAAATGTAAGAATTGGGAAGTTAAAATGCAAATGAGGATGGACCAAAAAAAAAAAAAGACATTAGATTTAGTCCTCAGCTGTGTAAAAGACAAAATTCCTGAATAAATGTACCTGTCCAGGTTATAAATCCTTAAAGACAACATGAAACTGCATCACAATGTATTTAACTTCCATGATAACTATAATGTAGATAGAACTCCCGCCGTGGTGATGTTTGGCTTGTTGTAGAATGTCGTCAGCAGTGCTTTTTTTTTTCAATTTGAGAGATGGCCTGTTTGCACGGTTTCTGTTAGTGAATGTGCTTTGCCAAACTCCAATAGGCTATACCTGGCATTTATTCAGTTGATTGCTTTTGTAAGTGCGCCAGATTGGCACCAATTATTGTCATGTCTGCATTGCAATACACAAATTTGCCACTCCTTGTTATAAAACAACGTGCCTCCAAACAACTTTAGCCAATGCAACCTCCTATGTCAGTCACGTTTACATGCACACTTTTTTTGTCATTCCGATTAAAATAATTCCGATTGAAAGATTCTGTGTGGACTGTTTACATGAGACGTTATGTAAACCGATCTGGTGTTTACGTGTGCTGACTTTCAATCGCAGTCATTTTGTGACATGCGCACAAAGTTTGTCTACCGCATCAATGTCGACGCTGTCCTCGTCCTCTCCAGCAGCTGGAATGAGTTCACGGTTGCCATGGCCACTCTCAAAGGCCACCAGGACTTTATAAAAGCTACTTATTTGCTGTAAAGTGTATGAATCATCTCAAAAAATATATATTCTTCTCTCAGGCGCAGTTGAAGTAGGCTAAAAAGTGCCTGGAACAAATGCTGTCAATGAGATGGTGTAGCCAGGCTATGTCTGTGTCATTATTCCACCATTATCTTCATAACATGTTAAGAAATAAAGTTTAACACCTCAGAAAATGTAACTTTTCTCTATTTGTCAGCATTATAGCCTGGTGTGACTTTTAAACCCACTCACCTAGCCATGTAAACTCATTCGCTTTACGAATACTATTGCATATTGGATTATCACAAATTGTTGAGTGTGTGTGTATGTGTGTGTGTGTGTGTGTGTGTGTGTGTGTGTGTGTGTGTGTGTGTGTGTGTGTTGTTGTTGTTGTCATGTAGGCTATAGACTGATTGTCTTGCATCCATGGTATTGCGCAACAATCGGGAGATGGGAACCGAATATTGAAGGGTATTTCGCACGCTGTAGATAGATAGATAGATAGATAGATAGATAGATAGATAGATAGATAGATAGATAGATAGATAGATAGATAGATAGATAGATAGATAGATAGATAGATAGATAGATAGATAGATAGATAGATAGATAGATAGATAGATAGATAGATAGATAGATAGATAGATAGATAGATAGATAGATAGATAGATAGATAGACAGACAGATTTCATGTTGTCTTTAACACTTGATGATTACATGACAAGACTTTTCATAAAACTTTACCGCCACTGTAAATGTTCTTTCTACACAGACAGCCAAGTGCATTTAATTTACCCATGCTGCATTGCCCTATCCCAGATTGTAAAAAGACTAAAAATGGTTCTCTCAGGCCAAATGTGCCAGTACTTTGCCTTTTTACACTATTTAATGCGGCAGTAATGTTTTATGAGCAACATAAGTTACGGTGTACGGTGAATCTTACCCAGGCAAATCAGAATTATAATAGCCATCACAGACGCGATAATTACTGGTTTGGGTAAGAGAACAGAGAGAGGACAGAGAAAGAGAAAAAAGGAGAGAGAAAAACAAGGGGAAATGGGAAACAGAGAAATGAAACGAAATGCTGCAGATTAGCTTGCTGAACATGCAACATGCTGCAATGAGCCCAGAGTTTAGCGGATTGTTTCATCTTGCCCTGTGGTGAAGGGTGGAGAGAAATTTAGACAACATACGGCCGACACAATGCCTGGGAGCAATATATTTGTCAAGCGTGTTAGTCATGTTTATATCATAGTTAAATCTAATAAAATATGCATATTTCCCCAATGGCTGTGTGTTAAGTTTGAAAGATCACATTAAATGCAATCAGTGTCATATATCAAATCCAAAACATATAAAGGCTCTTTCCATGAACAGGGTCCAAGGGTTGCAAAAAACTTTTGGGGCATGGTTCAAGTTTTAAATCTTGATTTTAAACACTTAGTTTACAATACAATAAGGTTATATTTCTTAACATTAGTTAACTAACAATGAACAATACTTCTACATCAGTTATTATTCTTAGATGTTTGTATAAAGAGGTCTTTCTTCTATGCAGTAAAAATGGCTCAATTAATATTACTTATTGCCTGACATTGTTTTAAAGAATGTAATGTGTGTGTGTGTGTGTGTGTGTGTGTGTGTGTGTGTGTGTGTGTGTGTGTGTGTGTGTGTGTGTGTGTGTGTGTGTGTATATATATATATATATATATATATATATATATATAAGGAAAATTGTGTGGAAACTGGGTTATGTGTGCAAAATGACAGCTAAATATTACTTTAAAAAAAAATTACTTAAAAAACTTACAAATATTTTAACCATAAAAGGGATACTATAATTTAACATTTCCATGCTAGCTAGCTAGCTAGCACATTGGGAAACGACTAAAATAATCTAAACAAGAAAATCACAATTTCAAAACAATAAAAAATATGTCATACATGATCAAATAGAATAAGTAAGACATGCACTGCCATGCCAGCAAAAAGAACCAAAAGAGTTGCATGGTCAACCAACACACTTTTTTTGTACTTTTCCGCCACAGAAAGAGTTCTCCCTCTTCGCAACAGGAAACACATGGAAGTGCTTTCACTGTCTTTACATACCCCAAACACACACACACACACACACACACACACACACACACATCTGAATTCACTCTGCAAGCAGACTCTGAATACAGGGAGTTGTTCCAAAAAGAGTTTTGTGGTCACTGTAAAAGAAAAACAGCACTGAGACTGTCTCAATCATTACGTGCCTCTCTGGCCATCGCTCACATTAATAGACGCTGTGCACCTGAAGAGAATAACATCTGTCTGGAGTCCATCTGAATCCCTTTAGTCGATGCACT
The DNA here is from genome assembly GCA_023029165.1 of Gobiocypris rarus. NCBI lineage: Eukaryota > Metazoa > Chordata > Actinopteri > Cypriniformes > Gobionidae > Gobiocypris > Gobiocypris rarus. The sequence goes on from CM040931.1 coordinate 25,660,446, forward strand.
TAAATTCATCCAAGCAAAAACGACAGTTTTGTAGCCGTTACATACAATGTCAGCAAGGAACAATGTCTGTTCCCATTCTAAATTTTAGATCAGCAGTGGTGCTACTTCTTAGTGTGTGGCGGCACACTTTGACTTCATACGAGCTGAAATATCGTGGGGAAAACAATGTGACTTACTTGATGTGCTCCAGCCGGCTGGAATCAGGTTTCAGCGATGTAGAGTGCTTCATCATTTTGTACATTGTGATGAGCAGGAAGATTAGATTGAGCTGTGCAAAAAAGAAAAAGAAGAAAAAAAACCTTTGTTAATAAACAAAAAAGAAACTTAAAAGATTAGATAAGTGAAGTTTTATTGGGAGCATTAATTGAAAACAGCCATCTAAGCATCCCTTCAGCCAGTGCCTAATACAATAACCATCTGGCATATTGCGAGACAAAGCCAAGATGACTGGCGCCAAATACAGTGTCACTATATATCAATACAAGAATACAAAAAAGCAATAAAACCGTTTAACTGCAGAATGAAAACACAAATAGTTCTGAAAACCTTGGAGACCACACATGGAGAAACGGATATTTGAGATTTCCTCAGGGGGAAAAAAAATATAACTTTAAGCAATATTCTGGGTTATTTCATATACAAACATCTACAGAATTGCTGCATTTGTGGCAAAACATCAGAAGGAAAACATCCCTCAGTCTGCGAAACTGAAGAGAAAATGCATATTTAGTGTTACACCCACAGTGGAAGCTTAGCAGGGATTCATTCAGCACTGCAAATAAATATGTAAAATATGCAGCAATCACGCTATTGCAAAAGTATAACTGTTACATTACACACGGCATCATCAGACTTGAATGTTTATTATTTTGATGGTTGCATTGTGTATTGACTATATTTCTGTTCTGGACAAATTTGTTTTATTTAGAGTTATACAAATATATTTGAATTGATTTGAGAGTTGAATTTATTTTATGTGGTTATCCACCGCATCCCATAGATATTGTCCATATATATTAGGCTATTAAATTAAATATATAAAGATATGAAATTAGTTAGTAAATAAATTATATTTAAATAGTAAATAACCAATAACAAATATGTTTCATCGTTGCTCAGTGTATAAGAAAAGACATCTTAAGACAAATGATCAGAAATGTCCAAAGTGCTCAGAATGTTAGATTTAAATGTAAAATTATTTCAGTTTGGAGCAGTTAAACCAATTCACTTTTTTTAAAAGCTATGCATTTTGCATGCAAAATAAAGTAACCAACTGAAATTATTTTCTCTGCGAAATACAAAGTTGCATAAATGTTTATTGGCATTTGCCTGCTAGACTTGCATTGTACGTGTACTGCATCCTGCATTCTTAAATTAGTTATTAATTTAAATTAAGTTTAAGATTTGTATATTTGCGACACATGTATATTTGTATTAAAAGATAGTCAAAAGTGTTCATAATGTTAGATATAAAATGTAAACTGATTCAAAATCCACCTTTTTATTTAGGTGAGTAAATAATCTCCCATGCTTCCTTCGAAAAGTTAAACATTACACCTTTGAAAGTTATTGCATTTTTACATTTATTCACATGCATAAAGTAACAAGCTCTTTGTTTTATATAGATCCACAAATGTTCAATAGCAATTGCAAGCTTGCACATGCTGTAAACACATTCCTGCTTATTCTTATCAATTTATGAATTTATGAGTTTTTTTTCTTTTAATCAACAGCATTCTACAGAAGCTGTCTTTAGATATTCAGGCAATACATTTTATTTAAACAGTAGCCTAAATAACTAAGAATATTATGTTAAGAGATTTTTTGCTTAGTGAATAAAACTAGTTTAGCTAGATCTACAATTCTGTCCACTCAATTAGATAAGTTAACAATCTACTGCATATCTGCTTCATTTGCAAATGTTAAAACATTTAGGGACACTGAAGACACACACTCATACACACTCCATGAGAGGGACCTTGTAACAACCTAAAGTAATACATTGGTCATACTTTATCACGTACTGTGTAAAATGACTTCCCAATTGCTACAACTATGTGGTGACGGAACATTTTCTGGTATAATCCATTTTCTGGAGCATAGACAGGCGAGGACGTAGCAGTCTATCATTTGTGGCCGCTCTCATAAGTGGCGGTGTCACCAGCTCAAACAAGCTCTTCAGTTCGGCTTCTTGTTCGGGTGCACAAGCTCATCATTCTGCCATCAAAACAGCAATGGCGATCAATAACGTGCTGCTCGTGCAATCAAGCGCCACGGCTTCTCAGAGACAGCGCGGCGAGAGAGGGTGAGAGAGAGAGAGAGAGAGAGAGGAGGGGATGGCGGGGTTATGCCTGGTTTTTGTGGCCCCTGCGCCCAAATTTATGAGCACAGAGCTATAAAAGGCCTCTCACGCCGCCAGAGCGCTGACAGTGATCTGATGAGACGAGAGGATGTAAGGACACTCAGCAGAGGGAGAGGTAACCTAGCAAGGCAGCCACTACACTCCTAAAGCTCCTTGTTCTTGCCCGTCCCATGGGCTTCCTCCGTTTCGGAAAGAGCTTTTCCTGAACAACCCCCCCATTCCTGAATCATCACCGCTAGCCAAGCAGAAGACCCTCAACTCCATTCTGGGACGCTGGAGAAAGATGTATGTGTGTGTTCGTACGCGTGTGTGTGTGTGTCTTGAACTCGGATTGAACCAGATTAAATATTTAAGGTGCAGATGGAACTGTCTGCATGATGCAAACGTGTCACAGGCCAAGCGTGTTTTAACGTCACTCACACGCACTAATGGTTCCCGACCACTCATTAGCTCAATGTCCTGGTTTTCATGGATCTCACATGCCTGGTGCCCCAGAGCAGAGAAAAAACTTTTCTGCCAAAATGGTGGTGGCTCTCCTGCCTTAGCCAGTGCTCGGCTGGTGGATATGCACACTTTTCTTAGTACAACTGCCTGCATTTTCCTCCAGGTTTTCACAGAATCAAATGATGATGTGACAAACTTTGTTACTATATAACCTGTCTACAAATAAAAGGTATTTTTTCCCTCCCAAATGTTACGTTACTCTTACTTGGAGTCTTTATTCCATCACAAGCAGCTTTTGATGGAACGGTCATTTAATTAGTCTAATTAATTCATACAACCTATATTTACAAACCTAATCTTTTTAGGCAGACAGAAAAAAATAAATAGATTTCAATTCAAATAAATTAAAGAATAGAATAAATTAAATAAATTAGAATGAACAACTTGAAACTGATTGCTGAATCATACACTATATTGCCAAAAGCAATTAAACACCCCTCCAAATAACTGAATTCAGGTGTTCCGAATACTTCCATGGCCAAAGGTGTATAAAATCAAGCACTTAGGCATGCAGACGCTTCTACAAACGTCTGTGAAAGAATGGGTCGCCCTCAGGAGCTCAGTGAATTCAAGCGTGGTACCTAATAGATTGCCACATGTGCAATAAGTTAATTTGTGGAAAATCCTCACTACTAAATATTACACAGTTAACTGTTAGTGGTATTATAGCAAAGTGGAAGCAATTGAGAACAACAGCAACTCAACCATAAAGCGGTAGGCCACGTAAAATCACAGGGCGGGGTCAGTGCATGCTGAGGCGCATAGTCGCAAACTTTCTGCTGAGTCAGCAGCTACAGACCTCCAAACTTCGTGTGGCCTTCAGATTAGCTCAAGAACAGTGCGTAGAGAACTTCATGGAATGGGTTTCCATGGCCGAGCAGCTGCATCCAAGCCTTACATCACCATTGCAAAGTGTCAGAGCAGTGGAGACGTGTTCTCTGTAGTGACGAATCATGCCTCTGCCTGGCAATTCTATGGATGAGTCTGGGTTTGGTGGTTGCCAAGAGAATGGAACTTGCCTGACTGCATTGTGCAAAGTGTAAAGTTTGGTAGAGGGGGGATTATGGTGTGGAGTTGTATTTCAGGATTTGGACTTGGCCCCTTAGTTCCGGTGAAAGGAACTCTTAATGCTTCAGCATACCAAGACATTTTAGACAAGTTCATACTCTCTTCATGACCCCTTCCTGTTCAAACATGACTGCGCACTAGTGCACAAAGCAAAGTACATAAAGACATGGATGAGCGAGTTTGGTGTTGAGGAACTTCACTGGCCTGCACAGAGTCCTGACCTCAACCCGATAGAACACCTTGGGATGAATTACAGTGGAGACTGCGAGCCAGGCCTTCTCACCCAACATCAGTGCCTGACCTCACAAATGTGCTTCTAGAAGAATGGTCAAAAATTCCCATAAACACACTCCTTAACCTTGTGGAAAGCCTTCCCAGAAGCTATTATAGCAGCAAAACTCCAAAAAAGAAATTCACAGTAGTTTCCAGGAGATATGAAATCTAGAGGCAGCAGTAAAATGGCAATAACTTTAATTCCTTTTCACACTAAAGATGATCATTGGGCAGATTATCGATTAATAAAGGCTTATCTTTGCACTATTCCTTCCACAATACTTTTGCCCTCAAACAGCTTTTAACCATAGCATATGATTTGTAAACTAATACATTTTGATGTTTGCATCACACAACCAGTTCCAAATGTATGGTTTTTCTAGCATAGTAAACTTGCTCAACAGCTCACTTGGTATAGCACAAAATTTGCGATGGGGAGAACAACATGAGTCAGGAAAAAAAAAGCTCAAAAACTTGTAGAAATTAGATAAAAAGACATGGTTGCTCACCAAATGTGTTTTTATCTCACGTTTCTAGGTATAAGGTAGGGTTTAGTATAGGTTTAGTGTACATTATTTTTGAGTGCAATTTTTTAACACCACTCATTGGACTTTTAATTTAGTTCCTGAAATGCTGCCATATGTAAAACAATCAATGTAAAAATGAAATTACATCACAGACATGTATTCCTTATGTGCCTGGGTTGAAGATAGTCTTGCTAGTAAAGATTGACATCAGCACTCATGTTGTTTGAGATCAGCAGGTTTAAACACCAATGCCAAGCCAAAGTTTCTTGCTCAGAAATGCCTTTTCTGTGGAGGAAAATTGTGCAACGCTCCCTTATTAGACACCAGCTCATGCGCCCTATTGGTGAAAAAAGGGACTAGATTAGCTGTGAAATTCATGGAGCTCTACATCGCTGCAGCATCGGGCATGAGGACGCTGAAAATAGATGTAGTATAATGAGAACCACAATGGGCTTCAGCTAATTGAACAGGATCACACCATTCTTTCCCTCTGCACTGCGAAATGGGTGAAACTCTGAATAATGAGACTCGCTCTGGCTCTCTCATTGACAAGGACAAAGCCAATCTGCTGAGAATCAGGGGTCAGAGGTCAGGGGAAACCTTGGTCCCGCGTTCCCCTGAGAGGCTCTGGTCTTTGTGCTTTATCTAGCATTGTCAAGCAGCCTGAGGACTACGAGTCCTGCTTGCTGTCCGTGCAGAGCATGCAACAATAAATCAGCTTCATAAAGGGTCACAAGCTTCTTGCCGCTGACGGCTGTAACACGTATTCTGATTATCAGCAACACCGCAAACACATATATCACGCTTCATCCAGCGCTGCAGTGGCTAAATTAACAGATCTCTGGGTTTGTAGGACTTCCTCTAAGAATATATAAGAATTACAGTATTCTACATCCTGTCAGCCTCTTTAAAGTCATATTGATGTGATATATAATGTAATACTATTTAACAGCCAATTTATATTTGTATGTAAATATTATACATGCTTTATAAATATAAATAAGTTTTTGTGAGAGTGTACATTAAATATTTGTACTTACATTTGTTACTCCAGATAATTATTTTTAAATAACTAAGCAGGTGATACAAAATTCTGAGAAATGGTAATTTGTGTAAATTTCAATACAGTATCTACAGTGATAGCAACTCACATTTCCACTTGTCAAATTATTTTTGTCAGTAAATTTGGAGGTAAATGTGACATTATACATTATGTCGGCCTTGGTCGACCATTAAATTTAATTGATCACAAGAATAAACTGATTTTTAAAGGTCTGCGATTCCCCCCTACCCCCTTTTTTTCCAGACCTTTTCCAAGTCTGCTTTTACATTTAGGTGAATGGTTAGGATGCCAAAAATGTTTTAAATAAATTGTAATATTGCTAGATTATTTTATAGTGTTTGATTATTAAAAGCAGATGTAGATGTTTCCTCTACAGTTGTTCCAGGGCACTTCTCTAATTACCTTTTAGGTCTTTAAATCTGTTTTCAACTTAAAACCTAAAGGCTTTCCAATAAACAGAGCTTCCATCACTGTTCATCCCGGCAAAAAGAGATCACCTGGTCTGTTTATATAACCATAAAGGATATAATAAAGTCAACCCTCCACAAACATCTCTACTTGTCCTTCCATTTTCAGGAAGACGATTTGTTTTTTCATCCAGAGATTAGAGGGCAAACAAACAGCCAGACAGATGTGAATGCCACCTGCTAGTCTTTCCATCACGCAGACTCTCTCTGTCTTTGTCTCTCTCAGGCCTACTTCCTCCCCAATCTAGTCTGAGGCTCTAATCTCTTAGTTCGGAAATAACAGCATGTTTAAACTGCAGCTGTGTCAATCTGGTGTGCCTTATGACCGGCATCTCACGGCAAACACATTTTGTAGTGTCACTGAGGGTCATCAGCTACCTCTTTAAAAGGTTGAATCGGGGTTGTAATATTTGTATTATTTGACATTGCCAGTGTTTTTCTATACGCATCCCGAGAGGCTGTCTTGACCCTGTAGCTCGAAAGCACCCTGCTGAGTATCATTTGAGGATAATGTTGTGCTTTAATGCCACGTTGAAAAAGTGTATATGTGTGCGTGGGCTGCATTGTATCAAAACGATTCCTTAGAAAGAAAGAAAAAAAACCCCTAAAAGCAGCATTTCCGAACCTCTCTGCAGGCTGCATTGACTGGGTCTGCCGAGACTGAACCGATCTAAACAGAAATCAATGGGCTGCAATCTGTTGAATAAGACTGAAGAAACAAAGGCAGCTCAATGTTTTTGCAAGGAGGATTCTGTCAATTACTCTTTAAACTGGGAGACATGGTCTTGCACTGTCCAGAAATATTCTTCTTCTTGTTCTTTCACTTGGCACATGCATTCAACACACACGCACTTGTACATGCCATGTACAACCTTAAGTCATAAAAAGGTCAGTAGATAGTGAACACACCATAATAATGAAGGTGACGGGTCCAATGAAACTCCAGATAAAGTGATTGTCCATCCTGAGCCAGCATCTGAAAAGAAGATATGTTCACAGTAAAATAAATGCAACAAATGTAGCATGTTCTTTAACAAAATAAGCTTGCCTATGCAAGACTCATGGTCACTCGAGTTTTGTGGGTCAAACTCAGGATGTTGCCATGCAGTTGCTAGGGTGTTCTTGGCGACTGACATCGGACCATGTCAAAAGAGCACACCCTTTCTAGATACAAGTCTGTTTTATCATTCACCATATTTGTCACAATTCTGACTTTATATCACGCAATTGCAAGTTCACACAATTCTAAGAAAACTAAAATTCTGAGTTAAAAAGTCACAATTATATTTTAAATTGTTTTATTCCATGGCGGAAACAAGCCTGAAAACTGGAAGGCTGATCAATTATTGAGCAAAGACTCTTTTGAGAGAATTGACTATAGGGAAAAATTACTAAAGAAGGAAATATTTTAACCAATTATAATGCCCGCCTACTGGCTGCTTTTACCTGCCCACAGAGATCAGTTGGGTAAGTGATATCGCTATATCTAGCAAAACACACTAACATGGGTGGACTCCCAACACCAGCGCAATATATATAATAGTTTACAGCTGCTTATGAAGCCTCGGAAACCTAATTTTGGTAAGCGACGTTACATATCCGACATGCTATAAGTGGTTGACCAATCACAAAAGACCGGGCAAGAAAGGCTGGTTTTAAAGAGACAGGAAAAAAAACAGAGCGTTTAAGGCAGAGGGTGAAAAGGGGTACTTCAGCTAGGGCTGGGCGGTATATTGAGTATGTACAACATATCGATATATCTTTTATAAATGATATGGAATGAGGCAATACCGGTAATATTGATATACAGTAGATTGATACGAACGTATCTGAAAAATGGCGGAGTACACAGAATGAGCTGATGCAGGGAAAGTGCATGATACTTGGCCTCAACATGACACAAGCTTTATAATAAGGGCTTCAAAATAACTGGCAAGATCTAGTTAACATGTATAGTTTAAAGCAGCTTGCCCTGTCAGATGCTCTGAGAGATAGGCTACTTTTGCTGACAGACTGATCAATACTTGCGCTGTTTAATGCGTTTGAAATGTGGTGCATTCCTCAGTGAATAACTTACATTTCACAGGTCTATTCTCCTTCTCTAAATGTTAGAAAGGCATATGTCCATATGTTTAACTATGTCCGCTTTGCTGTCCGGAGAGTATGTGAATATCCACTAAAATTCAGGATTCCATGAATGAGCACCCCCATGCATGCGCATTCGCGCCAAACAGACGGAGCGCAATAGAATAGGAATGCAATAATTCTGACTAAAGTATACATATTTCTAAAATATTTATTGTTGCACAATAAATGTGCACCCATGTGTGGAATTTTAAACCTACTAGTAAGTAAATATTTTTATGAAAGTGACCATTATGGGGTAATCAAATACAGGCTAATATGCTTTTGTTTTTATTTTCATTTTTAGTGTAGTGAGTTTAAAAACAAAATTATTGATTTTATTTTTAGATTGTAAACCCCATTTTTGCACATAATATATTGCATAGCATACATTACATTCACTGTATTTCATTTATAGCCTTCAGTATTAACATTGTTTTTAGGACATCATTGGGCAGGATGTGAAATAAATTGATTATTAAAATAATTACAGATTATTATATTTTTTTATCCAAATAGAAAAACGTATAAAATACCAAGATATATACCGTCTATCGCCATTCAATAAAAAAAAATAAATAAATAAATACAGAGATTTATTTATTGTTTCTGCCACAGAATAAAACAATTTAAAAGATAATTGCAGCTTTTTATTTCACAGTTCTGACTTTTTTTCTCAGAATTGCGCAATTCTCGCAACTCTCGCAATATTACAAAACTCGCAATTTCTGACTATTTTCTAGCAATTGTGAGTTTATATCTCACAATTCTGACTTTATAACTTGCAATTGCAACTTTATATCTCGCAATTGTGACTTTATATCACACAGTCCTGAGGAAACATTTAAGCAATACCATTAAAAACTCAAGGTGTACACTTATACAGTCTCCGGGCTCAGAGAATTCCGGACACCAATATTTCAATGATACAAAATGATGAATCACTGTCATGCCATCTGAGATTTTGTAATAGAGATAAAGGTTAGGATCATGACATTTCGATAGTATTACAGCACACTGTGACTGTATATTAGCGCCGTTTGTTGTTTGCTTTTGGCATCTGATAGAGCGTTGGGACCTGGTATCTGTGACGCATGACGTCACACTTAACAAGCGGATATTTGCATCATAGTGTGAAATGCATTCTGACACATCTTGGAAAGTATTAACGCATGAAATTGAGTAGGTTTTGCATTCATGTACTTCACAGAGAATGTTTCGGGCCTTAGGGTTAGGACTTCAAAACCTGCACCTTAATTATCGTATTAGAGATGCTTGCCTTTGCAAACAGCGGCAATAAACATACACACTTTGAGGATGGTATCTGTTACGGAGACAGGCTTAATGTGGGTTACGTTACAATGTTTTATATGGGTTGATTTCGCATTAGTTTATTAAACGTTGCTCAAAGACAGTAATTTCCTGTAATGGATCCAGTTTCTCTAGAGTGCGACTTCCAGCAGGAAACACTGATCAAATAAATTGTCAATGTTGCAGTGCTCTGTAAACCGAAGAAACATCTGAGACAAATGCAATGCTACAAGCATCACTTTCATACCAATACAAGCAAATCTAAAGCGAACCACTGCGCTCAGTATTAAAAGACACTGACGTGGCAGGCAGAGCCTGCTCACTTCCACCTGTTTATGTGTTATAAGGAGCAACCCAAGAGCCCATGCAGGGCTGAAGCACTGCCATTAATCTGCGTAAAAGCCTCTTTCTCATGCGGCCCTCGTCTCCGTTAGAGAGCATTTACAAACAACAGGTCACCAGAGACTCTTTGAACAAAAGACACTAACGCATGCAGACCTGCCTGGAAACCGCATTTTGTACTGTAAGGCATTCTCTGAAGACTGTATGTGTGTGTGTGTGGTACCTATGGAACCGTTAGATTGTGGTACACTCCCGCAGACAGCATTGCATTTAAAAAAAAAATCAAAGAAAAGGTTCACTTACGCTTTCTTGGTCCCGTAGCTCCTATAGTCTACAGCAGCAGACACGCCCACGACCACAGCGGGGAGGAGGTATCCCGCCATGTAGAAATACCTCCTGCGTGAATATTCGCTCTCAAAGACCTCCACCAGCATCAGATAGAGCTGAACCCCCTCCAAACACATCCAGGCGAAAGACGCCAGAAAGAAATAATGCAGGATTCCTGCAATTATGGAGCAGGCCATCTGTGGGACAAACACAAGGGTCAAAGATAACTAAATTAAAATGTATTTTTTTTACATTTTAGAACATTTTCAACAAATGTTTGATGCAATGGCTGTTAAACTACCTTTTGACAAAAACATTTAAAATTTGAATCCCCACAAATATAAAAATGATTTCAATTCACACATTTAAAATATGTTCATTGTATATTTGAAATTGCATTTTTTTTCTTTGAATAAATTCCAGACAAAAACTCTCAATTTATATGTATGTTGGTTTCATACTTTTATAACATTTTCAACAACAGTTTTGATTTAATGGCTCTAAAAATGTCACATAATTCCCCACTTCTAATTAATGGCTTCAGCTGGGCTCCTTAATACCAGTGAATACAAATCTTAATGCTATGGCATAAAACGACAGTCTTGAGAATTGTGCTTCCAACATTTTTGGCAACATTTTAGGGTCTTTTCTGTTCCAGGATGATAATGCCCCTTGCAAATAAATCAAGGAGAAATGGTTTACTGGTATGGACGAACTTACACAAAGCCCAGTCCTGAACACATTATGTATAGTAATAGTATAGCTTGTATTTTTGAATAGGAGAAAATCCCAACAATGATGTTCCAAAAAAAAAAAAAGCAAAGCCTTCCCAAAAGAAAAGGGAGGACCAACTATCTATTAACATATTCTTTAGAAATCAAATGCTCAACAAACTTACATGAGACAACCATTTTTTTTAAATCAACAAAATGTAGATTTTTTCCAGTATATTTGTGCATGTAAAAAATTCTGGACAAAAAGTGCCAAGTTACTGACTCCAGTAAACTTCCAGTAAGCCCGAAAAACTATAATCATGTGTCAAAATGCAGCTAGAATTCACTGGAACTCATGAAAAAATCTGTCTTGGATGTTGTGGACACGTCTCTAGACATTTCCATGAGACTAGCTGAAAACATCACAACCATTCAAGGAAACGTTACCCTGGGCTCCGTCATGTCGATTCCGATGAGGAAGATGAGCTCAGCAATGAAAAGGTTGATGCACAGGTTCTTGTGGATTGTGTTCCTGTCACTCTGCAGCCCACGGAAGAAACAGAAGGTGAAGATGCTCATGGCCAGACAGATGAGGGATACCACGATGCCCACACGACTGATGACGCTCAACAAGAGCTCCTGGACTTTATCTGCACCCTGAAAATCAAATGAACAGAGATGGAGGGAGAAAATTCAGATGCAGTAAATTATAGAGGGCATCTAATGAAAACACACACACACACACACACACACACACACACACACACACACACATATATATATATATATATATATATATATATATATATATATATATATATATATATATATATATATATATATATATATATATATATATATATATATATATATTTTTTTTTTATAAATAGAGTTTGATTTCTAAGATAAACAATGTGCAATATGTAATTCACTTCCAACAATCAAAATAAACAAGTAAAAATATTGATAATATATATATATATATATATATATATATATATATATATATATATATATATATATATATATATATATATATATATATATATATATATATATGTATATATATATATATATATATATATATATATATATATATATATATATATATATATATATATATATATATATATATATATATATATATATATATATATATATATTTCGATTTTCATTAACTTTATGTGATTATTTTTGCGATTCCATTCGGTACTGCTAATGGCACGGAAACTTCAGATTTAAACCTTAACAGGCTGTTTAATTCGAACTGTTTTTGTATGAATAAACTTGTACTAATATTAAAAGTAAACTAAAAACTTTTAAATAGGCCGCTTTGCAGCCGCTCAGCAAGTTATCCGTTCGTAGTGTTTGGCTTAGAGAAGCAGATGAGTGTTGGCGGTGTCTATTATAACAGCTGGGTTTCACAGTAACGCACGGACAAAAGCTTAAATATTTATGAAGATCACATCTTACCAGCAGCTCTCGATGAGCCATGAGCACCGCAAAGTTGGTGAGATGACTACAGGAGCAGGTGGTGTGACTTTTATTGGCGTGGATGAGTTTGCAGCCCTGAGTGGACCAGTATCCCATCATGGTTCTCTCGGAGTAGTTCCAGAAAGAGCAGTTGGAGTTGTAGTAATGCTGCATCTGTAATCGACAGGAGACAGAAACATTCCTCATGAGTTAGTAGATGATAATAAATTGATATTTAGTAGCTGTCCCTCTGATAATGGCACCCGCGCATGAACATATGAGAATCGGCATTGTAATTTACTCTGACTGTTGGCGTTCATTGTTTCGCAAATGATACGCTGGCCATATCAAACACTCTTTTGAATGCGCAGTGTGTGTTCTCACATAAACGACTAAAGAATCTAATAAGGTTAAATGACTGCGAAATCTAGCATGGGACCATTGATTATATGAGGTGCTAACAGGGGGCAGAATGGTTTGAAGGCATGTCTGTGGAAATCACACAATTACTTTGATAGAGAGCAAAAATCAAGCCGGGTCTCCTCTGGGAGTGTTCCTGACACTTTAAAAGAGAGCGAGATGATAATTGGTCCTCTGGTAATTTCATCCTGCATTGTATAGCTAATCTGGGAGTTAATTTTCCACTCCAAAAAAAGGAAATTGCATCATTTACATCCTAATGTCGACAAACGAATTAGTTTTCATTAAGAATTTGGTCTAGGCTGGTAATAATCATTGGTTCAGACTTTGTTAATTTCATGTTCGATGGCTTAAATAAACCCCTCTGTGACCTTGTAGGGTGTTTGAATTGAGACTGCTTTTATTTTATTTTCTTCGCTGTCTTGCTTTGCTATCCCGCTGCTTTTACGATCCCTTTGTTTGTTTATTGCTTGCACTCACGTCGATGTGCTCCAGGGTGAAAATCACAGGCTCCGATATAAATACACGACTGGATTCTTTGTTTATTGAGGCAGCAATGACGTCGGAATTCACAGCCACAGAGAGGTTGCGTCCGTAAGCCTCATGGCTGAGCTTCATTGTCGCATTCTCCGTGCTTAGAAACTGCCCCAGGTTCTTATAAAAGGCAAAAACCAACTTGGCAACACCTGTAAAGAGAAAACAGCACACCTTACTTCTCATTACAGTCTATTATGTCAGTGAGTCTCACAAAAACTGTCAAGAAAAAAAATCAGTTTTATTTCAGTCCAAAATTAAAGGAGAAAATGGGAATTTAAATGAACCTTATTAGGAGTAGGATTTTGCGGTGTGAGTTTTTTATGACATTTAAAAAAAAAACTGTTCTCAGTAGCCTACTGTAAATAAAATAAAATGATTTATCATCCATATTGTAACATACGTTAACTTCATAATAGTCATAATAACGTACATTCAAATTTGAATGATCTTAAAAGTAGAAAAAAATGAACTGTTTTTTTTTTACATTTTCAACAAACATTTTGATGCAATGGCTGTTTTTTTTTTTTTGTTTTTTTTTTTGACAGACATTTAATGACATTAATTTATTTATTACGAGCCAATTTGACATTTACATTTTAAAGTTTAAGCCCCACAAATGACATATAAAAATGATTTAAATTCACACATTTAAAATATGTTCATTGTAAATGTGAAATGCATTTTTTTTCTTTCAATAAATTCAACAAAAACTTTTAATATATGTTGGTTTCATGCTTTTATAACATTTTCAACAACAGTTTTGATTTGATGGCTCTAAAAATGTCACATAATGTAACCTAAAATAGTCTTAAATTTGATTATGTTGTGAATTTGGTCCTTGATAGTTTTGCATTCACCCAAGTAGACCAGAAAACATAATAGTCCAATAAATGTATACCCACAAAAGTTTCTAATTTTAGTATGTGCATTTTTTTTCTTTTTCAAAGTGACCCACCAGCAGACTCAGTTATGTTTGTCGAAAACAACATATGTTGAGCAGTATGTTCACATCAATGTTCAGATATTTCTCTGACCATGAGCGCATTTCTATCTCCATAGTGACAGGAGCAATTAGATCTTATATGTTCTTATTCTCACTGAACTCGATACTAATGCAGTGCAGTGACTGTATATGTGTGTGTGGGCTGGCACGTACCATTACGACTGTTGAGTTTCACAGTATTGGAAGACAATTGGATAGAAATACCACCCCTGCCGCTCTGGGGAAACCTGAAATCTTGAACCTGCCCATCTGTGCTCAGCACGTAAACATCCAGAACTGCAGAGAGAAATGTTTCAAAATGTTAGTTTGCCAAGCGGAAACAGACAATAAAAAAATAAAAAAATAAGGGGGTGAATTACGGTTTATTTGCATGCACTATCTGAGTTCGATTCACTAAAGGAATTATGCAAAGCAGTTAGCAGTGAAAACGCACCCACAAAATCTGTGCTGAATGCAATTTGCATAACGTTATTCTGAATTTTAAGTGCAGACTATCGCAATATGGCTTACTTTACTAGCAGTGTTTTTTTTTTTTATGTTTAAAGTGTGCTTGTCTACTCCACATCTCTGCATATAGCACACTTCTCCATCACCTTATGACTAAGTGCTCCCATAATCAACAAAAAATCCCTATTACCGCCTGTAAATAAGTTTTGTAAAAAAGGTACAGTATGTAATGCGCCTCATTTACATAGGAAAGAGGCATGTTTGTGCTGAAAATAATAACTTTGAAATATGGCGCAGAGTATAACAATTGAAAAAAAGAGTTTAGTAAAATTTCCAAATTCAACATATTAGCCAAAAGTGTTTATTGATTTTTATTGTGAGCGGCATATAAGAAATAAAAGTGTATAATGGAAAGTGTATAAGTCCTGTAACTGGTCAAAATTTCTTTATTAACCATTTTTAATCACATTTTTGCCTTGACTTCATTTTCAAAAGGTCCTGCGGCGTGGCAAATGAATGGAGTAGACATATTCCATGTAGAGTCTCAATTAATATGAGGTCGTAAAAGCTGCATGCATAACAGTACTAAAGGAATTAGGAAAATGCTGTTTAAAATAGTATAAGATGGAGATGCCACACTGCAGGACATGTCACCAAAAGTATTTTATGTCAACGACCCATGTGTTAGTGGCTGCTGTTATTAAAATTTCACGGCTGAATCATATTTGAAAACTCAAACTGATCAGCTGCAAAATAAGCGTTTTATGTTGTCAGTTCTCTTAGTTAAGCGCATCTCTCATACTCACTTATATTATTGGCTGGTACTTTCACGATGGCCGGTTCCATTAAATTGTCAGCAAGGACAAAGGCTCCTTCCTCCAGGGTGTCCAGTAACATAGTTGCGGCGTGCGTCTGCTCCGTGGTATTCATATCTCTCCACGATTTCAGAGCCTCCGGTCTGAGGAGGTTGTCGACTGTATCCACGATAGCCTGCAGCCCAATGAGACGCTTGTGTCAGCACTAACCACTGTAATAAGGTCAAATGTCAAAGCCTTGACTTTATCAGCAGCTGTTTGCCCGTGCCCAAATGAAAGCAAACATGCACACTTTGTTTTAGGTCGTTATCAGGTGACACACATAAAAACAGACTGCAGAAATGTGCCCGACATGCTCTGTCTGTCTCACAAGTGCAGTATTGAATGTCAAAGGCTCTTCAAGCACATAAACGGACACATATGAGCTAAAGAAAGACAGACAGTCGTGATGCCTTATAAATGTGTCCATTAAGATAAAGACACCATTGTTCTGTGTCATCAGAACTGAAGGCACAGACAACTATTTTCAGATATCATCCATTTGATCCTGTTTCAATTTGAAAACACAGTACTGTCTCTAGGTCTTGACAATATGATGCACAAATTTGATGAAGAAAATAGCCACATGTTAACACTGTCAGAGAATTTCTCTCTTTCAATCATTTTTGCTTTAAAGGTTTAAAGCTCTTTTTTTTTTTTTACACTATTAGCGACAGAAAGCTGAATCACAATCTGTTTGATCACTAGGCAATTTAGTTTGGTTCTATTTATGACAGAAATTATATAGACTTTAAACCTATAAACTCAAAAATGTCACTTCCAGTTAACTGTTTTAATCTGGATATACTTAACATCATCAATAATATCATGCAATATCAATAAAACAGCTTCCCCAAATGTTTGGATCAATTATTTAAAAAAAAAAACACTTCACAGCCTTACATTCTCATGCTACTCAATCAGAGCTACTGCGCACACATGCGCCGCCAGACTAAAATATTGATTCATAATTGTCGCCTCCTTTTAATAATTACTGTTCATTCGATAATGTCCGGTTTTGCAGCTCTGAGTCATATGATAATAAACTGCATTTACAGCTCTAATTTCCCACATTATTATGGTCATTTTTTACTACTCTAAATGCTAAATCGTTTTACACACCAATAAAAATTAAAAGATGATACAGTAAAGCATTTTACAGTCGCTAAATTGGTTAACACTGATTTGCTTTTCCAAAACAGAATCATGCCTTTCATTTGATCTCTACATAACCTCGTGTCCTATTTTTTTGTTGTTGTTTTTTTTGTAGATCTTCAATCTTTAGCAGCTCAAGAGGGTGTAGCAAAACCAATGTAGCAATCGATAGATTTCCCTTTACAACCAATAAGAACAAGTTGAGCGCAGCAACAACAACACATGCACCGCCAACCTGCAAATCAAGCACACGTCAACAGATATTAACACTTGTCTTTAACAATAAAATAAAAAAATTAAATAAAAAAACTGAAAAAGAAATAAACAGACCACCAACAAACACATAAAAGTTATGATTTGGGCATAAAAATTGCAGCCATATAATTTCCTAATCCACTGAAATATTGAACCTCCAGGAATGAAGACAGACACTTGCGGAGTGAAATGCTGTGGCAACAGTGAGAATGAAGGGACACAGAACCATGCTGAGAAACAATAGCAGGAAAAGAAGAAGAGAAAGTACAGAAACAAGTGAAGACCATAGTAGCGTAGCACAGATATACCTTCATATACGCCCTGCACGTCCTTTCTCGCTTTTGAAGCTTTTTCATTTGAGAGAGGACACACACAAGAACAAAAACAGACCAAAGAAACACAGTTAGAAAGGTTGATGGTTTACTAATGGGTTCTCCAATCCACAAGCACTTCAGAAACACAGTATAGCAGTTGGATCTGCTATGATGAAATCATGTAACGAATGAATGTAAGGGTGTACAGAGTGGCCTTGCTTTGAGAACAACAATTTAGTCTGGCGATTTCAAAACCCAAAGGTGCTCTTTACCAAGTAAAAATAGAATCAGTAACTAATTAACCATCTGAAATATGCAAATTAAACATATGCAAAACAATATGCATATGCAAATTGCCTAAATCAATGTGTGGTTTACACACTGTGTGGACTGAGATCAGGGTTTGGGAATTTGTTGAGGTTGCAAGCTAAGAGAACGCGTTGATGTTGCGAGTAAAGGTGAGGGTTAGTAACAGTGGTTAATGATTTAAAGTAGGAAATTAGACTGGGTTAGAGCTAAAGGTTGGAATCCTGGTTGAATGAAGGGGTTTAGAGCAAGAAAAAAGAAAGGGTTGGAGATCGGGGATCAAAGTTGGGAATTAAAGCTAGGTTTTCAAATTGTGAGTCCTATGCAGCTGAAACATCAATATGCAGGCATATATTGTATAAATCCAAGTGTGGTTTACCTCTATAGGATCAAGATCAGGATTGTGGATCGGAGTGGGGTTGGATATGGTTGGAGGTTCAAAGCAAAAAAAGGTTAAAAGTAAATTTTAAGTTTAATATTTTAAAATTGGCATTAGTATTGGAGTAATAGTGGTAGGTTAGAATTTAACATAGGAAAGGCTAAGGTAGGGTTAGGGATTAAGGTCAGAAATAGGGGATAGGACCATGGTTCAGTGAATGTGAGGTCAAATTTTTCTCAAATAGAGCTTGAGATAAAGGTTTTACAGTATGGGTTTACAGGTAAAACTAAGCATGTTGGTCCTAGAACATGCCCTATTCATGTAAATCATATTGGCTGACATCCACACGACTCTCAAGAGACAAATTGCACTCTTGCTAGTGCACTGTCAAAACTCTTTGCAATCAGGCTAGTGTGCCATCTCTCCTTCCATTGGACTGTTACTGCGCAATTCATTTGAAGGTGATACACAGTAACTAACAACAATATATATATATATATATATATATATATATATATATATATATATATATATATATATATATATATATATATATATATATATATATATATATATATTTTTTTTTTTTTTTTTCAATGCAAAATATGTTCTCTTAGTGAGTACAGCCTCTGCTATAGCTTCTTGAGTACACAGATATGTGCTAACTTTCACCCCCTTCTTTGATATCAATGACAGAAACGCAAGAAAGCAATACAGACAACACAATAGCTCAGAAAGAGCTTTTTGTCTCTGTATTAAGAAAAATAATGTTAATTGAAGCTTAAAACTTCCGATTGAGAATGACGGTTACGACTGTAACCACGGTTCCCTCAGAAGGGCAACGAGACGCTATGTCTTTGCATGCCATCAGTGTGACCAGTGTCTGAAGCACATGTTTAAACACAACAATTTTATTGGCATATGACAATCCATGACCTCCCTACCAGTGCGCCCGTGAGTATAAGAGGGTGCCTGCAATGTACATCATCAAATTCTTTGTCTTCAGGAGATGTGCAGGCAAGCCTGGGGCATTAAAACTCTACACTGCGTCTGTTCAGACGCTATGGAGAACAAATGCACACTTCGCCATGCTGAGGGAGCGTATGCCACATTAGCTGTGTCGATGCACTACCACAATGGGGATAATTGACTTACATGCCGGAGTCAAGTGCTTCCAATCCTATAGGCGACACTGGGTCACAGAACTGTCATGTGGCAATATTCCCTTCAGCCATTACCCAAGTATCCAAACCCACTAATAAAGAAAGTCCCTGTCTTTTTCAACCTTCTTGCCTCCCTTGTGGGCCAGGCGTTAGCCCTCAGTCCAAGAGCTGAGCTCAAAGGTTTGGCTATGTCAGCTTCATCTGCTAGACACTGCCTACAGGGAATACTGGATTTTTTAGGTTCCTTAGCCTACTACTACCTCTAGGGGCAGAAACCACGGGAATCAATTGTATCTTGAATAATTAATACCCCTCTATAAAAAACTCTGACCCACAGGGACCCACAGGGGAGTTTCAGCTTCAGCTTTGATGCAGCAATACAAATGGGGAAGCACCCTACTGCCTCGATTCACCCCAGATCTCAAGACTCCAGCACTCTCAAAGGTGCCTAACAATGAGAAGGGATGCTTAAAGGCAAACACCACTACTTGTTGGGTTCATAAGAATCTAGCGGGCAGCAGTGGACCCCACTTTAAGAACCTCAGAAATGGGGGTGGGTTCTGATCTATGCTCAACCCTGAAGAACAGCACACCAAAGGGAGCCACTTAGCGCTAGCTGCAATCTAATGATACTGCTATCTTCTTAAAGGGAGTCATAAGGAAGACAAAAAACATTGGGAGGTTGCTTCAACCCTCCCCATACTCATCTAGGACCTGCTATAGCCTGTACTGAGACAATTAGCACAGGCCACATTTAGAGATAGAATAAAGAGGGAGGGGGAATAGGGAAGGAGGAAAGATGTTATTTCTCTCTGCGATCCAATCTTGTCTACTAAATCGCTTTCATCCAATTACTTCCCTCATATCTTGCCTACCGTCTCGCCTCCTCTGTGCTCTACTGCTTGAAAGAGAAGTAGCACAAGTGGCCAAGCTCTATCTTTGGCCCTGCCTCCAGTCATCAGACTGTGACCAGGTCCCTCAGAGGTTTTTGTTGAAGATTTGGACCTGTGCAGGTTGTATTTCCTGAAGGCCGCCGACTGCTCCCTGGCCTTAATTTCCCGACTACTGTCTCCTACAGACATGTCAAAAATCTCTGAAAGCAAGACCGACACATTTAGGAGAAAGGCCATCTCTTACTCCTTGATGTCTGCCAGATTCAACCACAGATGTCTCTCCATGGCTACCTTTGCTGCCATTGAATAGCCGATGGCAGCGGCTGTTTGCTTAGTCCCCCAGCGAGCCAGCAACCACCTCAGGAGACAATCCCTGCCCCTGATCCAAATCTTTGAGCAGATCCACCTAGTATGGCTGTAATATGGCCATCATGTGTAAGGCACCCCCCGGACTGACCTGCTGCTGCATACACCCTGCCGTTCAAGCGTGAGGTGGTACGTAACGGCTTAGATGGCAGGGTTGGGATTTCGAAGAAGATGTATCACTCTGAGAGAAATAGCTCACAAGTGTCTCTTCAATGGGAGGCATCTTCTCTGCTCACGCAATTTGAATGATAAAAGGAATAATTGTGAGCAGAGTATGGTTTCTACCATGATCTCTTTACCTCAGTGAAATTGAACGCTTATGGCCTGCAGGAAGCACACAATGAGTATGCCTTGAGCAACTAACTGCCTTTTGCGCTTCGTATGCTGGTAGGCTGGGAGGGCTCACTGTCAGCGATATCCTCACTCTCCTCAGCCACCTCCTGGCTGGACAGTGCCAGCAATAATCTATCCCTTTGATCAGAAAATTCAAGAGACAGAATGTCCTGATCCAGAAGATCGTTTGAGCCAGTAACTGAGGAATGTGAGAGATACCCACCTTTCTGAGGCAAATACAAACTCTTGCTTGAGTGAACATCCATAATAATCGCCTTCACAAGTGCTAACACAAACAAAAGTGTCCTGAAGACAAAAAAATCTAATGACGTACATAGCAGGTGCCCTCTTCTACTCACAGGCACACCGGTAGAGACGTCATGGACTGTCGTTGGCCACTAAAATTGTTGTGTTTAAACATATGCTTCATATATTAGGAACATAACCCTGATGGCATTCCCCATAACATCTGATCAGACACAGTGTAGAGTTCCACTTCGAAAGTGAAACAGAAATGTATTTTGAAACGACATGAGTAAGGGTGAGAAATTGATGACAGAATTTTTATTTTTGGGTGACCTATCCCTTTAAGTCACAAAACTTGGAGGGTTTATTCAAAGTGTTTAAAATGCTCATAAAGACATCATGGAAAAATTTAATAATTAAAGTGTATTCCAAGCTTTATAAAGAGACAATCACTAAATAAATAAATGTAAAACTTAAATTTAGGCTTTTATCCACATATAACCACTGATCAATGCACACATATGAAGTGTATGCTTTATACATAAATACATATATCACATGAAATATGATTAACTTGAGCTCAAACATATGTGACTGATTCTCAAGAACCAATGAGGTTTGTACTCCCCCATCAAGCATATTGTTCATATTTAAAGTGTTCTATTTATACCCACTGATCAATGTTTATATGTGAATAAAAGCCTAAATTAAATCTTTTTATCATATGAAGTGGTCATGCCCTATCAGGGGATTCAAATATATTACTTTTACAATGTATTTATAAAAAGTTTGGTTCAATGGAAGGACAGTAATCTCTTTTTTTAGACAAAAAATATCTGTATTTGTGGGTCTTATGGGTTTGGAATGGGTTCATGAGTAAATGATGCCTTTAACAACTAATGTTCAATCCCACCAAATGATTTGTATTAAATATAAACTCATCAGCCTTGCTAAATAGAGCCATATATCTTTAAAGCACATGTTTGATGTATGCTTCACCCAAAGATGATCACTTATGATTGAAGTAAATGTTTCATAACAGCAGATTGTAACCAGAAGGGCTGGTATGCAGTTAAGAACATAAAGAGGTCTTACATATGTATTTTGAATGCAATGCATAGGTTTTATAACACACTTTTTGTAAACTGATAACTGGCTTCATTCCTTTTCTTGTGACCTATTTTCAGAAAGTTACTGTGGCTGCATTCTAATTTGCATACTTGTAAAATGCACTACCATATGTACTATTCGGGTGATGTGAAAGTACTAGTGTGCAGTAAGAGTGCGCTAATATTGGGACATATTACCATGTTATATAATTGTGCCATGAAACCACATGCCGCCTTTGTCATGTACCTTTTGTATTTGCATCTAAATGCATTGCCTAAATATTTATTTTTTTCTTATTTCAACCTTATTTCAACATACCCTTCTGTTGTGCAACAAGTTATATTACCAGACAAAGTATATCATCCAGGCATGTCCTGTGACTTGAAACACACTACTTCTAATTACGCATACTTTTTAGGATGGATAGCACGCGATTCGAAGTGATTCGCCTCGGTCTGTGCATTTATCCGATTTTTAATTCTCTAAAAGCACAATGGGGTGTAACACAATGAGTTTGATGCTGTTTAACAGTCAAGTGTCCTTTAAGCAAAGTGCCTCTGAAAGAGACCAAGGCATGCTGCTGCTTATTAAAAAATCATGTTGAAAATGAAATCCTGTTAATACCTTATTGAAGCTGCGGCCGGTGGAGTCTTTCTCGCTGGGTCGCAGTTCCTGTAACTGAGCGTCTAGAATATCCACCAGCTGCTCCATGAGCCTCATGGTAGAGCTAATGTCACCGGCAAAAATGGCTCCTTTGGTATGTTTGGCCAGCTCGTTCGCCAGGTTGGCTGCATTTTCCCCACTCCGAATCTGAGAGATTACACAAATTAACCTCACAGCATGGCTCTGAAAAATATCATTTTGTATCTACGAGGCTCTTGACTCCCATTATGACATCATCATGCTGATTCAGCAACAGCCCCCACGAGCAATTACAGCTATCATTAGAAACTGGTAACACTTTGGAAGAGCATTTGGAAACACTTCCTGGGTTTCAATGGCTAAGGCATTTCTGCTTCTTTAGTTCATTTTTGTGGGTGTACTGTACGAAGTTTGGTGTCCCATTGTGCACATCCATTCTATTTACAGGCAGCATCTCACATTAACACAAAAGCACACACTGGAACGTGCACCAGATCAATCTGTAGGATCCCTATTGTATGTTTGAAGCCTGTGAGTCTTTGTCTTAACAAGTGATAACAGAAAGAATGAGCTCCAAAATATGGCACTGGAGAGTATTTTATTTTTATGACGTTAGGCTCTAAAAACTGGCTTTTTTTTGCTCCTCATTCTGCAAAGACAGAAATGTTCTGGAACTACAAACCTTTTGAGCGACTTGATTCACCCAGTGGGACGTACAGTTGCTCAGATCTGGGCCTTTTGGGTTCCAGGTCCCAGTGGAGAGAACACATAGGTAGGAGGCAGTGCCTGTTTAAATAAGGACATCGTCATCATTATTATTAGCTGCATTGGTACTAGTAGTCTTTTGTATGTAATTACAATAAATATTGTTCAAGCTCTAAAAAAATAGCATTGTTTGATCTTTATGATTTGAAGTTGCCAATAAGGATCAACTGAATGTACATATTTTTGATTATATAATTATTTGATAATAAAATAATTTAAAAAATAATTATTATTATTAGTAAACACCTTCGTTAAGAAGATGCTTCAATGTGGTGAAATCACTG
This sequence comes from Gobiocypris rarus, assembly GCA_023029165.1. Classification (NCBI taxonomy): domain Eukaryota; kingdom Metazoa; phylum Chordata; class Actinopteri; order Cypriniformes; family Gobionidae; genus Gobiocypris; species Gobiocypris rarus. Next base: position 25,684,472 of record CM040931.1, read on the forward strand.
TAACGCTTGGCCTCTCATGGCTTTATTGCTTTATTCAAATGTTGATGAAGTCGATCCCAAGACACATTTCTCTTTGTCTACAGGCCAAACGCATATCAAAGTAACTTGTGTGTGACAGATAGCAATTCAAAGAGCCCCGAGTGGAAAGCTGCAGTGTGTTACACTTCAACAGGTACATGCACCCACCTCGAGTTCCTTTGGGGCAGGGTCGTTCCACCAGCATGCCCCTCTGCGTCTGCGGCCACAGTATGTCCCTAAGCTCTATGCTCTCACAGAAGCGCTCAGGTGGAGGGAAAGACTCCAGCGAAGGTGGTGTGGTAGTTTGGGGAAGTACAGCTGGTGATTTGGGTGTCTTATTAACAGCTCTGGTCCCTGTAGTGGTAACAGTAGTCACCTGACCTCTCGGCTGAGTAGTGGTTGTTGTAGTGGTTGTTGGTTTTACTAACTTTGGTGTCAAGGAAGCCTCTGAGATGGGTGGTGCTAGAAAAAAAGAATAATGGGTAAAATTAGTTTCTTTGTTTTTTATCCTGAGATATAATTCTCACTGCCAAGTGCTTAGTGAAAGAGAATGATTATGAAATAAAAGCTTTCCTACAAGACCTTCAAGCTCCGTTATATCTCAAGAGCTTATTTAAGAGCTGAATCGCATAGTTGTTTGAACATATATATTTTTTCTCACCCTCTTTTTCTTTGTTCCTGTCTCTATATTTCATAATCTTAATATATAACTAATGTAATGCCACAGGCAAGAAAAACATGGTACACATATCGTAAACTGAGCAAAGTTTGCTGGCCACACTTCAAAAATCTAATTATGTTTTTTTCCTGCCTAGAAAGTTACATAACCAGAAAGAGATTCATGCTTGAATTAAAGGGTTTGAGTCCCAGATAACTCAAAATTCTCTGCAGTTTGCATTGGTTCTTTCTTTACAAGGACCCAAAAAAATCTCTGAACCTCACCCGCTGCTTTCACCGGCTAACCAGATTCTTTGAATGACAGCGTGCAGCTGACAAGAAACCCAATGATGAAGTGGCCCATAGAAGTGTGAGAGATTTTAGCACAGTACGGGTTTGAGAGAATCTTCATGTATGTTTGTGAGAGGAAAAAGGCCGATCGAGTGAAAGAAAAGGCTTTCTTTTTGAGGTTAGACGTGACCTACTGTGAATTAGTGTCAACTGACCAGCCAGAGCTCTGGTTCAGATAAAAACGGAGCAAAAACAGCTGCAACGTCTTTACCTGCAGACCCCGATCTTTACGGTTTTCACCCATGTGTGTGAGTTTTGACACGGCTGGCATGACTGGTATGCTATTATTGACTTTTCACTCCAGATTTTGGCTGTTTGTCATGATGGCTGCAAAACAAGCTTAAGCTCAATGTTCCAGAATTAAACCACAGATGAGGGAAAGTCAACAAGAATCTACATTGACAACCCATTTTACTATATTTTCAGCCTAAATAATGCTTGACTAAATATTTGTCTATTAGGAAACATTATCCATGCTTAGTTTACGTGAGCCAAGAAAGCAAAGTCATTCAGGCGGAATAATGTGTACTGATGAATTGTGTATTAAGATGGCAAACAGTCAATTGTTTTTCATTTTGACTTTACCGACTGATCAGACAAAAGTGTCCATTCCAAAAGAATTTTCAGCTATATGCATGTATTTTTATTATTATGCTTATGTTATTTGTATTTATACTATAAATAAATACAACTTATTATAATTTGTGTTTATGGAAGCTAACAGTAACACTTTGCAGTGTTTTTAAGATATCTACAATTCACTTATGTAGAAAAAAAAACATAAACAACTTTGAGCAAAACAAATAAATAAATGCACTCATGCTTAAAAGCATGGAATATCAGATCGCTATTGAAAGTGCTACAAAGCCCTAAAGACACTGTTCTATAAAGAATTTTAGATTCTTTATAGGTGTCTTTAGATATCTGATGGTACTTTGCTATATTCCATAGTATAGAATGACTAACATATTCATGTACCATGGTGTTTGCAAGGTACTCCAAAGAATACCGTGGTATTATTATCGCACGCCATGCAATTGGTTCAGAAATATTAGTATTACCATAAAACTATATGCTGGGGAGGGAAAAAAAAAATATCTATAGTACAATGTCACTTTTAGCTAAAGATGTGTTTTCAAACTTTGACACTATTGTCCTTTGTGCTTCAGGTTTAATTTCAGTGTGGTTTGTGCTGTGTCCTTCAACACTGAACATGCAGGCGGTAAATGAATACTTAGTCTGCTGTCTTGTAGCACATAGGTGTCTGTTATTATTTCACAGAACACCTTTGAAATCTGATTTATGGGTAGAGGTATTAATTTTCTCTTTGCTGTAATAAAGGCATTTCACTTAAGATAAGTACGTCTGCAGTGCTGTAATGAAAATGTGTCCGACTCGCATTAAGCTCAAAGGAACCTTCAGTTCAATGTCAAAAAAGAAGAATAATTACCTTCGCAACAGAGAACATTTTCAACCTTAATATTTAAATTAAGTTGTGGTGATATTGTTTTTATTATTACTATAATAATAGTACATGGTAATAGTATGATGGGGAATTTCCATGTAACTTTAAAACCCAATTTGACATTTCTATGTTTATTAAAACCTCATAGGCGTTGTTGGCCAGCCCTAAAAATCTAGGCAAATTCAGAAAATACACACATACCTGACTAAATGGGGACAACTTGCATTACTTTAAATGAACTTTGAGTGTGAGTGCTCCAAAAAAAGGCCTCAATAAAGATATGCTGGGCATGGGGAGGAGCTAATGAGAGTTAACTGGAGGAGGGGCTAAATGCGATTATCTGGGGCGTGGCTAAATGTGTGTGTGTGTGTTAGGGCAAAATGTGGGAGGGCTGGTGACAAGAGTAAATAGTTGAGCTAGGGGAGGGGTCTAAAATCGTGGTGTATTAAGAGGTGTGGGCAAAGGGAGAAGGTGCAGCTCGCAAGGTGGAAATTGGCATCTAATAGATATTGTAGCAGTGGTAGCAGAAGTAATAATTTGTAATTCAAGGAAGGTCTTTAACAAAAATAGAGGCCACAGAGCAATCTCTCCAATTGGATGCAGAAGTGAGACTAAATAAAGCCGAATCCATTAGTGGTCTTCTGAACACAAAACAGTATTTTTGCAGGCAGGAGCTGAGCAGGCTCTGCATAAATTTCGCTAACCATCAGCAGTGTAATATCACATGGCAATTATCACAATCAGTGTCAAACTAATTCCATTAATGATGAGCAAAAATGAGATTAAGTGGCAAGCAGCGTAATGTGTGTTTTCCACCCCGATTCAGATGGCAAATATAAATGCTGTCTGTCTCTTTCACATCAAGATGATTCCCCATTATAAAAGATGACTCCAGTATGAATATGCTGCTGGTTTTAATCATTTTCTCTTTCAACAAACGGCGCATATGATGCTATTTAGGATATTTATGAGATATCACACTAATATGTTATGCCTGCATTCCACATGAAGGAACAATCTATCAAGCGAGCAAACAAGCAACCAATCGAGTATTCTGGCAGGTGTGTGGTATACATTCTACAAATACATAATATTTTATAAATTTAATATTTTTATTTTATATTTATTACCAGAAAGCAAAATTTCAAAAAAAAAAAAAAAAACAATTGCAATTGACAATAAATTATTAACCAAGAAAATTAAATTATTTGCTTGATTTCCTGAGATTGATGACCAAGATTTTCCAGAATGTTAAACTTCTTGTTTCAGTGGTCATTCAACTAAATGTTAGGCTATATTTGTTGAAAAAGTACAAATGTGGCTGGGATGCACTGTTCTATGTCAGAAGAAATGAGTAGGGATTTAAAGGACCAGAGAAGCACAGATCCCCTTTCAGCGAAGTGCTAAAAAAACCTGACCATATTTACAGCCAAAAAAAAAAAAAAAAAAAGATTGTTGCAGTCTAAACAAAATTAAAGAGTTTAATTTCTACATGAACGACTCTGATTAAGCTAAACAGTATCAGCGGCAAACGAATAACCCACAGTAAATACTGGCCTTCTGCAGTCATTGATTTAGCTACAGATGTGATATTAAAGTATTTCAAATAAACTAGGTATACTGTACACAAGCAGAACTGTATTTATTTGTCTGGATTAAATAAATACGGATAATTTATTATTATGGTATAATCTGACCTGTTATAAATCTGATATAATTTTCAGTTTTCTGCACAGTCTGTAGTATTTATTTATTTATTATTATTTATTTGTTCAACTTAATCTATTATAGTGGTGTTAATTGTTTCAAATGAACCTGTCTCTCAACACAGCGTCTGTTCTAAAAGGGTTGCCCCTATTCTCTTAATGAGTAATGGTTGTGTTTTGGGCGTTTTTCCAACAATGCCTGCTTGCTCGTCATTACTGCAAATTGGTAGGCTAATTCTGATACATGCAATGACTATCTATTATGACATGTAGGCATTTTTATATTTATGTACACAATCATTTTACATTTTAATCCTTTACTTTTTCATATTTAAAAATGTTTGTGTGCTGCTGCACGTCTCTGTGTAATAAGCAGAGTGTATGTGCATTGTGGACCCACCTATAAAGGCGCATAATACTAACGCGCTCTTTAAATAAAATAAAAAAATATTGAAAACGACTGGGCCATTGACCAGCAAAAGTCAATGTCGCAGTCGTTTTCCGTTCCTCAAAATAGCAATGTGCCAGCAATGCACCTGAACACACGCTGTTTTCAGACCAGCACACCCATGGGCTCACAAATGGACGCAAATGCATTTGGTATTTAAATGTGGCGCTGGACGTTAAAATGATAACTGCGACGGGCTGAAACTAGCAAAAAACACTTGCGTCGGGTGTATGATAGGGCCCATTATGTTGCATGTTTCGCTACAGTTTCAAAGTGAAATGTCCAGTGAGTGCCGCTAAAAGCGTGTTCAGTTTTATCCGATACAGATGAAAGTGAATCAGGCGACAATTTATTACGTTCGTGTTGTACATATCATCAGAGTTCTGAATTGAAATATCTGGTGAGTGGGGCTAAAAGGTTAATGCTCCATCGAGTTTTAAAATAACGTACACCTACACTAAACCCTAAACCTACCCGACAATGTTAACAAAAGCACATGTGACATGAAAACGCAATTGCTAGAAACGCAGTTGTTTCTAAAAGTCTTCAAGCTCTTTTGTCATAACTCGTGTTTCACTGGAGTACGAGTCAGCATCCGCTCTGCATCGGAAGTACAATTCTGTAGCAGCTGAGCTACCGAGCAAGCTTAGTATGTCAGAAAAGTCAAACATATGGTGCTGGTTATGTGATGTAATCTCCAAAATGTATTAGTTTACAAATCATGCACTATGATAAAAAAGTGTTTTGAGGTCATATATAATATTTTGCAAGGATCTGCGTGAAAATAAATCTTTATTAATCCATAATCTGCCCCTGTAATTTTGTATGAAAAGGATTAAATGTGTGCTTGCTGTTTTACTGCCTCTAGTGTTCATTTCTGTTGGAAACTGCAGTGATATGCATGTATTGGTACATATTTTGCTCAGAAATGTAGCCAGAAGAAAGTTTCTCCAATGAGTCTATGTTGCGTTGTCATTCAAATGTGCCTAGAAAATTAAAATTCTTGGCTAGAATAAACCATAACCAGATTTTATTCCAAATGTCTGGCTATGCATGACTGTAGGCCAGGAATGTGATTTGCCCTAAATAACCTGACAATTAATCTCATAATCACTCCATCCCAGAGAAGGAGGATCTTATATTGCCCTCTAACTTAAAGGGGAGGGTTTCCTCCAATAAATGAGAGGCCTTATCATGTCTTACATACTCTAGTAGTTCGTTGTACCAGTGTGACAAAATCAAGGTAATTTCACAGCTATCAAAGTAAAGTGGAGCAAACATCAACTCCACAGAGCACAACTCTGACGGCTGTGTGAGTGAGCTGATTATTGAGATGATGAGATAATCACCACATCTAAAATAGAGAAAACACATCAGTATACAAATGATGGCAGATTAGATTCAAGTGGGGATGGGGGGTGGGGGTATCATTCAACTCGCGCACCGCACAGGAGCTAATGCTAGTGAAATTAGCATGTTTTTGTCCTTCATCAGCACTGATTGTAGAGCTAATTACTTCCTTTACAGGCGGCTAAAAGAGAGGCAGAACATACACGGGCATATTCAATCAGCCACATCGTATAAGTGTGAACCACAAGTGGATACATTGTGGTAACAATGTGATAACATTTCCTTAATGAAAGATTCGAACCCTCCGAAGTAACACCCTAGAGAAATATTCAATGAATTTTATATTTAAGCCCTAATACTTTGCATCTGAAGTGATACTGGGTTGATATTTCTTACTTAATTGCTTGCTTGTGCAGGGATGAATTTGTTCGAGGGTTTTAATTCAGTGCTAGCAAATGCTTTAGGCTAAAGTAAAGCTGCTAGCACATGCTATTGACTCAGACGATTCTATCATGATCTCAAAAATAAGTCCGATAGAGTATAGCAGTAGTGCAGATAGTAATATGATTATGAATGTTATACACAGCCTTCGGAGAGGTGTTTTGGCTCTGTTCCAACGTACGGTCTACAAAGACACATTTTAAAGAACGCAGCGTCTTAACTGAACGATTTGCAAGGAAAAAATAGCATTCCTCATGTGAGGCACATGGAAGAATCAAATTGCAATTGATTTTAATATGGTATGATGTTAAAATGTTCTTAAGCTAATGCGATAACGCATAAAAATGCATAGCACTTACAAATATTAGGAAAAGTAACTTTGGACCCACTTTATATTAGGTGTCCTTAACTACTATGTACTAACATTTTAATTAATAATTTGATACATTGCACTTATTGTGTACATACATGTTTTTACATTGTACTTACATTTTAAAAAATACCTGCGTGTAATTACATCTGTAATTAATTTCTGTAGTTACATTTGTAATTACACAGTTGACACTTCCCTTACACCTAACCCTAACCTTAAACTTACCCATCCCACCACACCTGTCCTTAAACCCGTATCCCACCTCAATATCAACAAAGGTGTTTTGCAACACAATATGAACACAGTAAGTACATTGTACTTATTTTTTTATGTAAGTACATAGTAGTTAAGGCCACCTAATATAAAGTGGGGCCATAACTTTTGTATATAAATGTTCCTCAATAATTAATGTAATATAAATAGTTGTTCTTTAAACCTAAACCACAATACAACATTGCAATGCATTAATCAAAATACAGGTAAATGCCAGAAGAAAAAAAAAAATCTATACAGAAAATTGCTTTATATTAACAGTACATTTAGGCACTACTTTTCTTAGTGTAGGTGTATTTATAATTTAATAATTAATCATTTTTACATAACATTTATGTCACATCATTTATTATCTCTTTTTTTTATTGTGCATTGACTTCTGGGATATATTTCTCTGTAGAGAATACATTTGATGCTGCCTTCAAATTTGGTCAGTTAAAAAAAAACTGCAGCATTCAAACCAGAAGCACAAATATGATGGCTGGTTAAGAATGCACCTTGTAGGTTTTTATGGATGCTATAAGCAGCCAACAAATAATTTGAGGCTAGCCAACTACTATATTGACATTTAGCTGATGCTTTTATCCAAAAGACTTTATTCAAAGTACACTCATTATGGGTACAGTTTCACAATGGTCCAGGGTACAGTTACTGTGTTCAGTGTCTGCACGAGCAGATTCATCAGTAAGGTAGACACCGCTGGGTCTCAGCTGAAGAAAGACACTCATATTTTAAATGCTTAAGCCCCAGTAATCTGCGTAAAGTTGTTTGACCTCTATGCTTTGCCAAGTCTTTCTGGAGTAATGCAAGAGTCTCTGCCTCTAGACTGAGCTGGGATTATGGTAATTACGGTTATTATTTTTTTCAATGTAAAGATGATCTGACACATAGTAGGGCCATCTTATCCCAGCTCTTGACAGCTAAATTAAAAACAGGCTATGCTGACGTGACCTTTGGGACTGATCGGGTCTCAATGGAGAGCCATCTCTCAGCTCAGACACATTGAGAGGCCTTCTAGCAAAAGTGTAAGTTGTTTGTTTTGAGGTGGTTAGGGAACGAGATACACTCTATTGGGGGAGAGCCACTGTTGCCGCAAGGCTGCCGACGTACCTGTCCAGACAGGTATCCCTCTACCAATGAGGGAAGCTGTACCCTTCTCAGTGGGGCAGTGGGAGGGAGTTAAGCCACAAGAGTCTAAACACTGGGGAGGGATGGCTCCGTCTTTTGAAACCTCAAGGGACGCGTCTCTTATTATATGCTAACAACGCCTATGATGTTGTTTACTGCTGAGACCCACCACTTCACTCTGAGATGTTGCTTGCACTCGAGAAAGGTTTCCGGAATACATCAAGCACATATTAAATCTGAAATTAAAAATCAGTCATCCGTGACATTTGACACACAGACTCGGGTGCCAGAGGAATACCAACTCAGTGGCGGAAATCTCGTGACCACTTAAACAGATATCCAGAGGGATTGTGTGTGTGTGGCTAGACGGATTCAAGATGGGACTTACCGTGAGCTGGATCAGGTGGTCCAAACACCAGATTGTACCGCAGGATGTAGAAGTTATTCCACACATACAGCTGGTTGTCTCGGGGGTTGTATTCCACAGCGGCGATGTACTGGTACTGGTTGGGGAAGTGGATGTCGACGTATTCGCCTCGGTTCAGTTTGGTGTTGTACATGTAGTCGATCAGGCTCTTACTAACCTCGCTCTCGTTATCTTCATAGGTGGATCGGACAACATACAGAACCCCGCAGATCATGAAAGCATTGGAGGCTGATCGCTTGTCGTAGGTGGTCTCCCAGGTCGCCTCAAATCGAAGGGTGTAGGGATTGAGCTGACTGATCACCATCATACCGTTGTTCTGCTCAGTGGCGTATATCACCCAAAGACCGTTTTCATCTACCGCCAAGTCGATGTCTGTTTTCCCGCCCCACTTGTAAGGTGAGGTGTCGTGATAATTTGCGTTATTTATAATCGCCTCCCCGCTTTTAATTCTGGTCCGAAGGTCAAATTTGACAATGTTACGAGTCCTTTCCTTGTTAAAAAACACTGCGCCATCGTACACAACAAATCCTGTGCCGTCGACCCGATGGGGGAGTTTATATGTTGTAGTCTGTCGAGAGTTTTGAAAGTCGTCGAGCGAGTTGTACTCAATAAGTGTATCTGTTCTGTAAGGGGTCCAGGGCATGAAATAAACCTTGTCTCCTGCCTGGAGGGGGTCTTTGCACCACGACCCCGCTTGTTGCTCCGCCTCGTACAGAAACGACGGATCGCCAACCGCTTTCAGAGTTCCGGGACAAACAAAAACTAGTGATGGGAAGAACAGAGCAGAAAACAGTCAAACATAAGCGAACACAGCTCACGCTAGCTGAAAGCAGAGGGCAAAGTGCCGTCTGACTCTACATCACTCTGATAACTGGGTAGTCGGTGAAGGCAGAAACACACACACTAAGAAGTCTAACAGCTACCCACATTCACAAGCAGTAAAAGGTGCGAAGAATCTGCATCTGAAGGTTATTGAAGCTTAAACGGAAGCAAAAACAGTTTTTATGTGTTCGTAAGCAAACAGTTTCGGCTCACTGCTGCTTGGACATACTGAAGGGTAGTGATGGAGAAATCAAACCACAACCAAACACAAAGGAAAAAAAGGAAGGAATACGACAAATCTGCCCTGCAAATAAAAGCAGACAACTAAATAAGGCTTGAGAAAGACGCAGAGAAGAGCAGCATACAGGCAGTCTGTGTCCTGAGACAAGTTTTTCCACAGTTTTTACATCTTTCCTACGGGCCTAATGTTGCAATCATTTTACAGCATAAAGGATTTCCTTTCTTCTTAACAAAGGCATAATAATCAGTAAGGGTAAAGTGAGAGAGAGAGAGAGAGAGAGAGAGAGAGAGAGAGACAGACAGACAGACAGACAGAAAGACAGAAAATTAGACGAAGGAAAAGAGAGAAACATTAGCGGAAGGGGAAGAGAGAAATAGTAGAGGCAGTGTAAGTCTAGAGTAAACCTGTAACCAGAGCATGCTGGGAGTGTGGATTGGGACTGGGGTTCGAACAGGCAATAAAATAGTGTGGAGGAAGCGAAGAGGAGGGGGAAATGGGGCATTTGTATCCTCGGCATTACCACTAACATTTAACTTGTGCTTTATCATTTCTTTTAAAGCTTCCCTCCGATTGCAGCTCGTGCACTGACCTTTACTACAATACAAGACCCTTTCTGCTACTGCCTGCTATCAGAACAGCAAGAGTGGGCACAGGAAGGTTTTACAACCACAAAAAAATATATATAAATATATATATATGTATATATATTAAAGAAAGAAAAACAAGGAGCTGATTGTGTCAGTGATTTACCTTTTTGCTCCACTTCTATTTTAAGCGTTGGAAGAGAGAATGAAAGGAGTGCAAGGGGGAAAAAGAGATTAAAATGAATTAACCATCATGTCCATGATCACATGCAGTTAACATGTCATGAGGTTACGGGCATTATGCACAGAGCTACAGCTGTCAGAGGAGGAAGAGAATGCAGTTAGACACCTTCAACATAAAAAGAGAGGCAGGTTAAAGGGTGTTCTGTCACAGTACAAAAGGACAGCGTATGTGGCATTGAAGACGAATCAATCTGCTGTTGTCGAGGGAAAGCTGCGGGGAAATACATGGGCTGAATTCTAGATAGCGCCGTATAGATTTTCATAAGAACTCAGGGACATCGACCAGGGAAATCTGAATTCCAGGTGGACAGATGGTAAGTTGTGCTGGAGGGAAACTTAAAACCAGAAAAATGAAGATCTTCCTCAACTTTACAGATCCTCTCCAAGCAAAAAGTTCTTGTCAGCCCTTCTAGGCTTTATAAGAACATTTGAATAGTCCGATATGGCGCTTATGTGGTTTTTAGTTCCAACACAAAGTTTGTCAAATATAGTCTTACTTTTTAAAAGGCCATATTTAAATGTTTCCCAGATTAGGGTGGCAGCACGCAGCAGGCTGCTGCTTTTTACTGCGGAAATCATCTTTTTGTCATTTTTAGGGTTACTTTTCCTGATGAAATAGACTATGCAGACAAATTTGATCCATTTCCTCTCACCCTCATTACTTTTTTTGGAACACATCCAGAGAATGTTTAAAAATATTATTTTGTATTTATCATTCTTATTCATGCAATTACTGTGAGGCTGTCTTTACAGTTGTCTCAGTTGTCTTTACAAATCTATTAAATGACTGAATAAAGCACACATGAACCACTTTCAAAAATGTTTTATGGTGGTTCATTGTCCTATCAGAGTTTAAAAGCATTTTCACTTAATAATATTGAAATGAGTGGCATGAATATTCTTCAAGAATGTACTTTTCATAAGAAATGTATATGGGTTTGGGAAAACATGAGGGTGAGTAAATAATGAATGTATCATCTGTAATTTACAAGTGTAATTTTTAATATTTGGAATTATACAATTTCACTGAATAACAGTGCAGTGTCAGTTCCAAATTTCACTGACAGCTTTTGTTTCGGATAATAATTTTCTTAAACATAAATTTCTATCAAAAAAAAATAAAAATAAAAAATAAATAAATCTAACGTATATCTAACGCTTATTTCGATTTTTCAGATCTTTTTGGCTGTTTTAAATCGTTTGTGTGTGTGTGCGTGTGTGCGTGTGTGTGTCAAGAGGGAAATAATGCTAGTAAGACCAATTGGAAAAATAAATTCTTATCGTCATTGTTTTGTGCGGGCCAATACACTGTCCTTCCAATTTTTTCCATAGCACCAGATAAAGACAGACAGAAAGACAGAATGCAGACAGACATACAAACACAATCTTGATGGTCTTCAGGAGTTTTATCTCATGAAGGCCATCCGCAGCAGCATGTTAAATAATCCAAACCGTGAACATTTCCGACAATCTAAAGCTACATTTCTCAGATTTCCTTCTTGAATTATAATAATCGATTTACTAATGGTGTCCATTCTCTGGCCACAATCTCCATGAGACACTGAGCATGGTGTTCTTTTTATTGAAGTCACCATTTTTAACAGGAGCTCTATTTAACATTTGAATGAATCTCATAAACCTGTCCAGAACACAGAAAAAAAAGACAAAGAAGATATAACAAAATATAATTTGCATAAAAAAAAGAAAAAAAAGTGCATTTGATTGTAAGAAAAATGAATTGTGTTTAATCACACCCAAAATAAAAGTTTGTGTTTACATAATATATGTGTGTGTATTGTGTATAATTATTATGTATATATAAATACACACACACATATATATTTAAGAAATATTTGCATGTGTATATACTGTATACATAATGTGTATTATATATAAATATATATTTAAAAAATGCATGTGTGTGTATTTATATATACATAATAATTATGCACAGTACACACAAATATATGTACACACATATGTAAACACAAACTTTTATTTTGGATGCGATTAATCACTATTATTTTTTCCCCAGCACTAATATAATTTAATTATTTGCAACGTATCTTAACTTAGAATTTAAAGAGTTGTATATGGTAGGTTTGCTAGTATCTTTGTGATGCCTTTAATTTATTGTGATTTAATAAAAAAAAAAATACTGTAATAAAAATTCTGTATCATAGTGCTGATATATAATGAGAATCACCATTGACGATAATAAAAATTGCAAAGAAAATACTTCCACCTGAATGCATTACAGTAATAATATTTTTGCAAAATGTGCTTAATTGTCCTGAAAATAATATTATAATGCAAAAAAAAGAAAGAAATTGTAATGGTCCATAAAATTGGTTTAAGTTTCCTTATTTAAATTATATTTGTACTTATTCTTATGATACATGCTTGTTATACAACAACAACAACAAAAAATGATAATGATAGAAAATAAACAACAAAAATAAATAAGAATAAATAAGTAAGTAAATAACATCCATCTTACTTAATGAGGTAGCTTACAACTAATGGGTATAGTTTAGTCAAAATTGCAATTTGGTTTAATAGTTTAGTCAGCCAATGCAATTTGGCTGGATCACAGAGTATGCAGTACACTTAATACTGGGACAAATCCTGTTCTCTGAGATACCATCAGCAAAAGAACATCATGAACATTTCACTGTTGCATCCAAACAAGTCCAAATAAGAAAATAACTTCAAGTCAAAAAACAGCATTCAGCAGCCTGAGGGTGACATGAGGGCTCTGCCGTCCTAGGGAGTCAAACTGGGATTAGTAAATACAACTGTTCCGGACCGCCTGGAAATGCCTAGAGGAGGTAATGTAAAAACATTAAGACATTAAGACCAAAACATATTCTGTGAAGGTGCTCGCAATGTGAACAATCGCAGATATTCCTTTATGGAACAACAGCTTTCAAAATTTTAAGTGAGATTTTGACTTCAATAACCCATAGATACGGACGTAGATTAAACGAATAATAAGCACTAAAATCCAGCGGGCCTTTGTTATTTTGGGATCTTGGTGGGAAACGCGCAGCAGAGGACCCCGTCTGGTATGTGAAGTCTCTGGAAACATTCTCTGAGAAGACGAGACAATTCAATCAGAGAATAATATTACTATCTAATTGTTTAATGGAGCAAAACAATCCATACTCTTAATGTAATGGGAAATCTGAGAATAGAAGTGAGGCGTTTGTTTGGAGTTTGCTCATGTTAGATCCATGTGCAGTCATTTGTCTTTTCTGACAGTCGTATAGTTGTGGTTTCTTACAAGCACAACACAATGATCAAGCACTAACGTAAAATATCTTTGGTCTGTTTATTAGTTGGCACAAAACTGGCGTATCTTTGCTTGGCCAAATCAGTTTTTTAAAGCAGAAGAAATCATGCTGCTCTGTCTCCAAGCGATTATACGACTGGACGTCAGAGAATGTTGCTTTGCTTTCATGTATTTCTGTGATGTTCTTGATATAATACACACAGCTAAAAAGTAACTTTTCAAAGGGAGAAAAGCACATTGAAATGGTTTACATTTAACTGCTTACATTTGAGTTTTTGTTCAATTTAAACAAGGCAGTAAAAAGCATTTTGTACCAAGCCCTGCGCGCTACAATCACACCTAATCCGCTGTACAAGGTACAAATCAAACACTAAAAACGGCATCCCAAGAAATCATGAAGAACAATTTCTCACCTGAAGGAAAAAGTAGTGCTTGCAAGGCAGCAAACGAATAGTGTTTTAAGTTTTAAGCTTGGATTCGGTGCAAATGAAATGCTGCATCAAAGACACGTTGCTGTTATCATGACACTGTGTGCACTGTTATTTTCAGACACTGTCTGTAAAAGCAGCGTGTATATGGTTAAATAGCAAGGAAAGAATGCATGTACATTAATTCAATTCAAGATGACTAATACGAATACACTGTGCAAAAATGCCATCAGTCATAAAATCACTGCTTAAAATTATGTAGCCTTGCAAACACTGATATTGATAATACAGTGCCTATAAATATTTAGCATATATAAATGCATACAAATAAATAGTATTATACATATTCGTACTTACAGTCAAACCAAAATTTATTCCGACTCCTTCCACATTTTCTCACATTATCACAGTTTATTCGCTATAGAAAATGGTAATAAAATATGACACGAATCTTGATAATGTCAGGTAACTTTGATAGAAAGGTATGTACTGGATTGCAATCAACCAATCAGCTGTTACATTTAATTACACAATTAGATAATACCAATTTAGATCAACCTATCACCAAGCAATGCTTCATTTTGTTCAGTCTGTAATGTAAAAGGTCGCATTAGCAATTAAAAAAAAAAAAAAACACTTCAGCAAAACATGGTCAGGTCAAAGTATCTGAATAATTTTGGTCCCAAATGTGTATCAATTTTACTGGTAGTCCAACGTATGAAGAATTTTTGGTAACACTTTATTTTGATGGTCCCTTTTGAACATTCTGTTGACTATAAATAACATTGCACATACATGTCAACTAACTCTCATTAGTGTATTAGTAGACTGTCTGCTTAATATCTGCTAACAGTTTATTCTAATGGTCTTTCAACAGACACTCTACTGACTATTGGTAACTTTGCAACTACATGTCAACTTATTCTAACCCTAACCCTACCAGTCTACTGAAACTCTACTAACACTCTAATGATATTTAGTGGACATGTAGGTGCAACGCTACTTATAGTCAACAGAATATGTTAAAGGGACCATCAAAATAAAGTGAAACCGAATATTTGGGTATAATTTGTCACAGTTTACTTTATTTAGCTATCCTCACAAAAATGAACTATAGTGTCCTGCACCCACTTGGAAAAAAAAATATATATATATATATCTGGTTTTTGAATAATTTTCAGTTTGACTGTATATTATTATTATTATTAGTAGTAGTAGTAGTAGTAGTAGTAGTAGGTAGTACGTCCATGTCGAAATGCCATTCAATTTCTACAAATTGGTAACAAAATATGTTACCAATGTAATATAATACAGCTATTTTAATGAATATTCACTCATTCAGAAATTAATAATTATTGTCTCAAAAGACCACATAACCTTCTTCCACCTGTTTTGAGACCACATGCCTTGTAGCCAAGATGTCAAATGACTTCTTTTTTTGACAACGGTAGCTTTATATTTGGCACTCTCTCATAAAGCTGTGACTGAAGAAGCACCCAGGCAACAGTTGTTGTATGCACAGTCTCCAATCTCAGCCACTGGAGCTTGTAAATCATTGGTCTCTTGGTGGTCTCTCTCACCAGACCTACACGGTCACTCAGTTTTTGAGGACGGTCTAAGTAGATTTACAGCTGTGCCATACTCTTTCCATTTCTTAATTGTTGATTTAACTGTACTCCAAGGGATATTCAATGACTTGGACTTTTTTTTTCCTTTCTTTCTTTTTTTGTATCTATCCCTTGCATTGTGCTTTTCAATTACATTTCACTTTCTCTGCTTGGAGTGTGAAATTTCTGCAATAATGACTCACCAGAAGTTGGGCCTTCTAGATAGAGCTGTATTCATACTACAATCAACTGAAACCACTTAACTACTCACAAGTGTTCTATTTAACACTGACTTCAAAAAACAAATTGGCTATGCCAATGATTATCTGTGTGTCATTTTAAAGAGGGTGATTTTTTGTTGTGTGTGTGTGTGTGTGTGTGTGTGTGTGAGTATTTTGTAACTAATTCACTTTTGACAAGAAAAAGTGTATGTTTTTGTTGATCAGAGCCAAATGCTAAAGTGCCTACTGTACATGTTTTATAAGCACTGTATTATCAAAGATTAAAAAATGGATCGTGGCAAATTACATTTAAAGGTACAACCATAATATATATGGTTATATTGTATTAATATTTAACTACTATATATATATATATATAGCCAATTTTTTTTTTTTTTTTTTTTTAAAGACAGCTCATACTTACTGTAGGGAACACATTCATACTGGACTTCAAGGTACTTATACGTTCCTGGGCAGGGGTCAGGAAAAACATCTGGTCCAGTGATGACGATGCACTGCGTTCTGTTGTTACACCTGAACGGAGCAAGAGAAAGATAAAAAGAAATCAGATGCATGAAACACAAAGGAAAACAATTTGCAGCAGAGTTTAATGGAATATTCTGGATTTTGCTCTAGCAACAGAATGTGTGGTGTACTGTTGATTACAATGGAAAATTTCAGTTTAGAATAATTCATGAATAAAGTTGCTTTTTTTTTTTAATCAGGGTGTTTACATGACACTTTTTTCAACAACAACAAAAAAACACTTTTTATGCATTTTGGCCATTCAGTTACACAGCAACAACATTTTGTGGGCCTGAAAGTGCAAGTTCTTGAAAATTACACTGTTGTCATCTTTTGTGTAAACTACAAAAACATGCATTTGTGAAAATCATACCCCATCATACACCCGGCACAATGCAGCACCAGGCGCGATGCAAGTGTTTTTGGCTAGTTTCATCCCGACTCAGGAATAATTTTTACGTCCTGCGCCACTTTATTTAAATACCAAATGCATTTGAATCCATTTGTGGTCTGAAAACGGAGTTGTGTTCTGGCGCATTGTTGGCACGTTGCTATTTTGTGGCAATTGAAATAGACTGTGCCACTGACCAAATGAAACCTGGTCTAAAGTCAATGGCGCATAATTTGTTGTGTTATTTAAAAAGCATTATTTAAAGAGTAATATGCGTATATAGGCGGGTCCACAACGCGCATACACTAATAAAAGGATTCCTCACTAGAGAAGCGCTCAGTCTTTCCGCTCGCAAATTCCGCCATGTAAATAGCAATCCACCATGGTGCAAGAGCAACTGGTTTAAAGGGAATGGGAGTTGAGACTGATTGGTTTATTGCACGTTACAAAACACACCAATGCACCGACCGTTTATCCCGCTGTTAAACTAGCAAAAGTTAAACTAGCAAAAGTTGTGCTGTGCGCTTTAGACCATGCGCTCAGATCATTAAAATAGGGCCTGTAGTGTTTCTTTACAAAATATCATCACCAACTACTGGCCTGCCGTGCATGATACACCATTTTTAGTCATTTTCCGTGGATCTGCATGAACTAAATTATTTTCTGTGGTATACAAATGCCGTTAATAAATCTTAACTTGTATTGAACACTGAACATTCCTATATCAGTCAGCTGTGAATACAATAGCTACTCTTGTGGATTGCACCAAGCAGAGTGCGACCCTGCAGACACAGCTGATGGACGGACGGATGGTGGCCCAGAGCAGGAACCAGATAAAAGACGGCGGGAATTAGCGGAGCGGATAGATACCAAAGTGGCCCTTTTCAACCCAACGACAAAGATAAACAGCCTCATCTATGAGTGTTCATACCTGCCAGCACATGAGTTATACATCTGTATGAACCCCCCCTGAGGCCAGGCTGATTCTACCTATGATGGATTCATTTTCCCTATATGCCATTTCACTCAGAATGAACTAACCATCCCTCCACTGCCTGTTTAACAGGAAGTCATGCAGAAGGTGGTTTATGTGGGTTCTAGGAACTAAAATTAAGCACATCAATAAAAGATAAAGTGCAGAAATGATCTCATGGCTCAAAGACACAGTGTACAGCGAGTTTGCTGGAAAAGTAGCGGCAGTATTGTCCATCAATCTGTGTCACGTTGTTCCTGAGGTCTGCATCTATGCTGTCCACTGGCTAAATCTGCTAAGCAATTACATTTTTCCCTGAAAAATAATGGTTCAGTTTAGAAACAAAACGGTTTTTAAGCATTGAATGTCCTTTTTTTCACAAATAACTCTAGTTCTTTATAAACCATCAATGTACTTCAAGTACAAAGCAGCACATTAAAATGATTTCTGAGGGATCACATGACAGACTGAAGACTGAAGTAATGCCTACTGAAAATTCAGCTTTGCAATCACAGGAATAAATTACAACATCTAATAAAATTGAAAACAACTTAAATTGTATTAATATTTCGCTACTGTTTTTAGGAATGTTATCAAATAAGTGAATATAAAAGCTTCTTTCAAAAAGATTACAAATCTTCAAGATTCCAAACAACTGAATGGTAGTGAAGGTTTTTTGTGTGTGTGTTTTTTTTTTTTTATCTCCAAATGAACCACAGCAACTCAAAAACAATGAAAAATAGACTTGATAAACCTTTTGTAGTGGTGTTTGTTGGGCCATATCTACAGACCGTAATATTATTGTAGATTTTAACATGAATACCATATTCTGTGTCTCACAATTCCTGTGAATAATGTAGGATGATTGTTCTAACTTAGAGGAAAAGAATCTGGAAACAAAGGTCTTTGGTTTGGGAATAGAGAGCATGTTTTACTGTAAGCGCAGCACGGGGTGAATTAGCCTGCTGGCGTTTTTCTGACCTGGCCTTGGGGTAGCAACTCTTCCTGCAGTAATTTCTCTTTACCTCAGCACGCGACCCTGACAATTCATTTGTCTTATGTTCTATTTGCTAATAAACAAGTGGAGACCTTTTTTTCCTTCTTTTCATAAAAGCAGAGAAGCACGTGGAACAGAGTGCTGCTCCGTCCACAGCTGTGAATTCCCACCGGTCATGTTTGAAGATGAGAATTTATACATAGACACGAGCTTTGCTGAAAAACACGTCCCTCATATGGGAGTTTCTTTATTAACGAGCACTCATATGTGGTAACAGATGAGAATATCAGCATGTTTACCCATATAAATGAATTATGGATCTAAAATTATAACACACGGCCAAAGCTGGAGCCATAATGTGGCGATTGGTTGTTTGGTTATTTGTAGTTGTATTATAGGGAGACTGTTTCTATTCATATTTCATTCAGTCACACTGTGTTGTTCATTTGCATAATGTGCCATGTGAATAAATTATGATCTCAAATTATCTTAAAAGACGAACAAGATTAATACTAACTTCTGGAGTCTAAATAATGGCATGGCAAGCCTATCAAAGTTTATTATGTTTGAAAAGTTGCATTGATAATATAAAGATGGAAATTATGATAAAAAAAAAGTGATCTGAGGGGAAAAGTCTAATTGACACATCTTGATTTTTTTATTGTAAAAAAAAAAAGTATTGTGCAATAACTTTTAAGATACTATTTCAATGCCAGTTTATTGGATGTATGAAGTCACTTCCCATCCAGGCCACAAGGGTGTCCTCTCAGAGTGAGCACAGGTGCAATTCCAACGCTATCTCACGACTTATTCGTAAGTATTTGTACGAAGTGGCTAATTCATACAAATTATGAATTTGTACGATTGGTCTAAACTGCAGTGACGGGTAGGTTTTGGGGCGGGGCTTGAGGTTAGGTCATTCGTACGAAATCATACGAATTGTGCAACTCGTCAAATATGTATGATTTAGCAAAATTTTTACAAATTAGCCACCTCGTAAAATACATACGATTTGCTGTGAGATCGGGTTGGTAATTCATCACATTGAGTATGAATAAATCCCATTGTTTGACAACCACAAAGTGTCCAAATACTTCTTATTTTACTAATTAAAACTAAACATGTTACGTTATGTTATGTTATGTTGTGATTGAAAAGTGTGTTTGTGCTATCTTTATTTATGGGTGTTTTCACACCTGGCTTGTTTAAAGCATTTGTTTTAGAACCTGGTGCATTTTCTCCCTTAGTTCGGTTCGTTTATATCGGTTCGGCATATATGATCTTGGTAATCACGCTCAGATCCGCACCAAAACAACTTCTCCGAGATTGCCTGAACGAGATCTCGTCCTGATTTAAAATTAATTCTGGGTCGGCTTGGTTGAGGTAAGAAAGTCAGACCCAACGAACAAAACAGAAACATAATTCATGACGGGAAAGTGTCATATTAAAAGCAGCAGTGTTTGATTCTGTGAGGGAGCACATTAGCTCTCACTGAAAACTAAATATATAATAAAATTGTTGTT
This sequence comes from Gobiocypris rarus, assembly GCA_023029165.1. NCBI lineage: Eukaryota > Metazoa > Chordata > Actinopteri > Cypriniformes > Gobionidae > Gobiocypris > Gobiocypris rarus. The sequence goes on from CM040931.1 coordinate 25,704,959, forward strand.
TAATGCTTTTCTCTGTGCATTGGGAGGATGCTGTCCCAACAAAGCCTTGTTTTCCATTCAAACTCAATTTATATATATATATATATATATATATATATATATATATATATATATATATATATATATATATATATATATATATATATATATATATATATATATATATATATATATATATATATATATACACATACAATACGACAATAACTCAGAGTTAAACTGTGTCAGAACAAATCCGTCTTGATAATGTCAGGTAACTTTGATAGATAGGTATGTAAGGGATTACAATCAACCAATCAGCTGTTCAATTCAATTACACAATTAGATAATACCAATTTAGATCAACATATCACCAAGCAATGCTTCATTTTGTTCAGTCTGTGGTGTAAAAGGTCGCATTAGCAATCAAAAAAAAAAAAAACTCTTCAGCAAAGTGTCTGAATAATTTTGGTCCCAAATTTTTATACATTTTTCTGGTAGTCCAACGTATGAAGAATTTTTGGGGTATACTATGTCAGTTTACTTTATTTAGCTATCCTCACTTACATAAATTAACTATAGTGTCCTGCACCCACTAGTAAAAAAATATATCTGGTGTCTGAATAATTTTTGGTTTGACTGTATATACATATGAACATATACATAGCAGGAATGGCGGTTTAGGTGTTTGCATGTGAAGCAGAGGAAACTCTTTACTCATATGTGACTTGCATAAACACATTTTGGTATGCTTTGAAATGTTGCCTTCGAAACGAACCAACAAGAAAATGCAATATTGTTACAAATTTAGTTTCAGTCTCTTAACAATGCAAACGATCTACAGGTCGATTTGATATTTTGTTATCTGATGCACTGATACATTTTAATATGTGGATAAATTGTACAAATACTGTTTGGGGCTACTGTATGCTAAATTTTCATTCTCATAATGTTCCTGTTAGCTGACAGTTGGTGTTTGCTCTTCACACCACAGTCACACATCAAGCGGTTTCACAGGACGCCCCTCATTAGACAGATCTCTCCCTCCTAAACTCTGAACACTCACCGAAGCACTGATTTCAAGATATCACAACATTTACAGTAGAAACTTCACTCATTAAAGCAAAACAATAGTGTGGTAAGTTGGAGGAAGTGTTTTTAGTCAGGAAATCTAGACTTCACCTATGTGATATAAAATGAAAAAGAAAAAGAAAAACAGAAAAAAAAAATGACTAATGAGATTCTTTGATATTTCAGTTGTTTCAAGCTAATGTATTAATATGTGTATATAAACAATTGTCGGAACAAGATATCATCCATGGGTCACAGGATTTTTTATTATTATTATTTGAAATTTAAATTGTTTTGAGCAAATACACACATGGACAACGATGTTGGATATTGCACAACGTAGGGTATACCTGAACCACACACACACACACACACACACACACACACGTCTGGTTTACTATCTTTGTGGGGACTCTCCATAGACTTAATAGGTTTTATACTGTACAAACCGTATGTTCTATCCCCCTACACTGCCCCTGCCCCTAAACCTACCCATCACAGGAGACATGCTGCATTTTTACATTTTCAAAAAAACTCATTTTGTAAGATATATAAGCTTGTTTCCTCATTGGGACCTCAATTTAGGTCCCCACGGTGACACGAGTCCCCATGAGTCTGTGTGCAGTCAGGTTGAAGTCCCCACCAGGATAGAAAAACATGAACACACACACACACACACACACACACACACACACACACACACACACACACACACACACACACACACACACACACACACACACACACACACACACACACACACACACACACACACACACACACTCTCTCTCTCTGTTTTAGTTTAGGAGATCAGAGCAGATGTTGGGTTTTCATGTTTTAAGGGGACATTCCATAGGCGTAATGCATTTTATACTGTACAAACCACATTTTCTATCCCCTACACTGCCCATGCCCCTAAACCTACCCATCACAGGAGACATGCTGCATTTTTACATTTTCAAAAAACATCACTTAGTGTGATTTATGACCTGTTTTCCTCATGGGGACCAAAACATGTCCCCACAAGGACAAGGATTTTGGATATTGCCATCTTTGTGGGGACATTTTGTCCCCATACCGTAGGGATTACCAGTCCACACACAGAGATCAGAGCAAACTAAACCTAACCCTGGCAATGTTTTATCAAACAAGTGTGGTATATCACTAGAAGATTGTTGACTGGAGGCTGCTTTGATTGGTGATACAGTTCTTAACTGATCTATAACATCATAAAAGTATATATAACAATATATCATAAAGCATGTCTAAGAGCACATTTTGTATTTATCACAGTAACATGATATCAAAGTAAAAGAAAAAAAAATATATATATATATATATATGACGGCTGGATGAACGTAACAGCTCCATATTCAAAATGTCACATCTGAATATCAAACAAATTGATGAATATTAAACCAATCTATCATCTGGATATACGCAGTGTTATGGCAGACTAGCAAGTCATTCACTTATGTCACAAAAAAAACAACCACTTGTTGATTTAGATCTTCAGTTTAGGAAGAAACAGATTTGTTTGTAACAAACATTAAACCGGGAAAATTTTGTCCAAGGACAGAGATCTACTGAAGCAGCATATCATCATGCATCCAATACAAAGTACAACAAACTAAATCCTAGAAAGAAATAAAATGTGAACAAAATGATGGCAGTATGATTGCAGTATATATATATATATATACAATTTCTATCGTCTGTTCTGAATAAACCTCACTTCCTCTATTCATAGCATCAAGCAGCCCAAACCTCACATATCTAATCAGGAATCATGGGCTTTATTTAAGACTTTATTACCAGGCCAACAAATTCCCAATGCTCTGAATTCTTAAACAGGTGTAGCTGTTGTTTCTAGAAGCCTGTATTTACGGTGACTTATGAAAGCTTAATTTGCAATGCTTGAAGTATTCACTAATACCATATGTACAGTGGGAGTGCCGTACACGGCTGTGCGCTAACGCTGGTCTTCTGAGAGCCATGCGGACGCCTCTGTCACGGATATTAATGGTGTGAATACAGAACAAATTTCCCCTGTACAGCACTGCAGCCATTCCCTCATGTTCCCCAAAGCAGGGTACTTAGCAGAGCAAGGACGACAGGAACAAGAGAATTTCTGCAAAGAAAGTTTTGTTTCAGAATGTGTTGCTAAAGGACTTGCAAAAACTTGCATAATAATTTGATCGCAGCTGTGCTTATAAGTTAAACAATACGTTTATTACCCACGTTAATTAGGGATAAAAAGCGCAACACACATATTTCTAACTTGTTGAGCCATGGTTCTAATGGGAGTGATGCAGGATCACATCCAGTCTGCAACATTTTTAAATGCCATTTCCCCTCTGTCTTCCTAATAACTTCCTGTTTCTCTTTGTTTCCTAAACCAAGAAATTAATATTTGTCAGTAAAAAAAATATTAAATAAAAAAAATGTTTCTTTAAACAGGTTTGTGAAAAAAAAGGAACAGATTTGTTACCTGTATGCAAAGGGGTTTTGTTTTGGGGGTTGGGCGGAACTGACAAAACAGCATTTTATTTTAGTTTTTCGAACCGTTTGTTCATGGTCATACAGTGTGAAATGTTGACTACAAACACAGAGGTTTCTCAGATTTTCCATTGAGGCATTCTCTAAATACTATTTAATAAAATAACAGTCCCAATAAATGTTTAAACTTTGAATTCTTACTCCCGGGAACATTACAAATTCAACACCATTATGACTAAAAGTTTGCTACGAAGTATTTCCTACTAAAGCAAGGCGGTATTGGCTTTAGCATATCCATAACTGACTGGTGGAAGTGGCTTTAGATATTTTCCTACCTTTTTGGCAATAGGGAAGACTCATAGGGCCCTATCATACACCTGACTCAATGCGGCACCAGGCGCGACGCAAGTGTTTTTTGCTAGTTTCATCCTGACGCATTTATCATTTTTACATCCTGCGCCACGTTGTTTAAATAGCAAATGCATTTGCTCACTAATGCCCATCTGTGTGCCTATGGGCATGCTGGTCTGAAAACGAGGTGTGTTCAGGCGCATTGTTGGCATGTTACTATTTTGAGGTAACTAAAACTTGTTCCAAAGACTGTTCCATTGACCAATTGAAATATGATCTAAAGTCAGCAGCTCAGTATTTATTGTGTTATTTAAAGGGCGTGCTAGTAATGTGCGCCTATAGGCGGGTGCACAATGCGTGAACACTGCTTATTACACACACAGGGACGTGCTGCTGACCAAATATTAAAAATAAAAGGATTACAATGTGAAATATTATCATTGTGTACATTAAGATACAAATGCCTACATGTCATAATGGATAGTCATTGCAAGTATTACCTTTTTGCAGGAATGACGCATGAAATTGGCTACTTATTTAACCAAACATTGCAATAAACATGTATTTAAACTGATTTGTCAGGTTGAGCATGTCTATATTCTACCATGTAAATAGCGAATCCGCCATGGTACAAGCACAACTGGCTTTTAAAGGGAATGGGAGATGAGACTTTGGTTTATTTGGCATGTTATGCCCAAAACACACCCGTGACTAGGGCAACCCTTTTAGACCATAAGCCGGGCATCCCGACCCTTTATTAAACTAGTAAAAAGTGGATTCGGACATGCTCTAAGTGCACTTGAGAATTCAAATGTTATTCAAGTTTTATTGAAAGCCCATTTTGCCATCGGTGAAGTTTCCCTTAAATTCATAAAAAAGCACCTGTTTGTCACAAATATATAACTATAAGATAAACAATTCTATTTTCAATATAGAATAAAACTATGCATATCATTTTACTGGATTCTCTGATGTTGCCAGGTATTTATTTTGGACCCTGCTCTCAACAATATCGCAGTTGTCTAATATGTAAAACAGAACACAAAAAGACCAAGAGAAGGCCAACACACAACAATGTAGAAAATGCTTTGAGCTGCTCAAACCCAAATCCACATTATTAAACAAGTTAATAATCAACACAAACCCACGGGAAATATCATGAGGTGTTTATATCAATTAATTAGATATAAGCCTATATAAATCAACAATTAAAAGAAAAAAATTATGTTTTCTTTTGCCAAGGAATGAAGTAGCATTGAGTGAAAGCTTCTATTATTAAGTAAAGTAATCTATTATTAATACAACTGTAGCAATGACAGATTGTGAAGTTGTTGGTGATTCATTATTGACCAGAAAACTAACAAGCTGAAAAGTGCACAACAATGCAATTTCACATCTGGACTTCTGCAGACCTGCGAAGGCAAATCCCTGCACAGAGTTCCTGTGTAGATTAACACCCACTTGAGACGCCTAATTGCCTGCAGCTGAAAGGACTAATTGAGACGCCACATTTTCAAACCTATTTCCCCCGAATCACAACGTTCTTATAATAAGCTGAGCGGAACTGTATGCCACTCCCGCAGCAATACGTATCAAAGCCCGGCTCACACATCACTTCCTGTTTTTTTTAGCACAAGCCTCCAGATGTACGACACTGTCTAAACTCAAAAGAAATTGAGCGCATTGAGATCTGTTTGGTTTGGTTGTGTAGATTGCGGAGAGGAATATTCTTCATGCACGCCACTGAAGATGCTCGTATTCATGCGCTGTGTAATCAAAGGCGGCCAAATGAGAGAGAAGACACATTTTGAAGAGAGATTTTTGGAAAAGGAGGGAAAAATGTGCAGATCTTAGCACGGAAGAACTTGCCTTTGAGACATGATCTTGAATGCATCGGGCAGATAACAGTTGATGTTCTCCATTTGAAAGGGGTCAGCATCGCAGATCTTGTCGTCTGTCCGGCCGTAATTGGCAGTCTCGATCATGATGACATCACTTCCTGGACAACGTAGGTCGATGGGATAACCCTCGCAAGACAGCTCCCGCCTCACCAGACCAAACGGCATAGCTGCCCGGCTAAACCCTGAACGATAGAGAGACTTTAGAATAAAACAATAATACATTTTGTCCACTGCAAACAAAAAGAAAAGTTTTTTGCTTAAATATAAAATTCTCATAACTGCAATGTGAAAAAAAAATATTACTAATGCAAATAAAGATATTATTTAAATTGTAAAGACTTTATGCATCAAGGTAGTATTGGTTGTACCTTTGAACAAATATTCAAATTGTATTTTTATCAGATTTATTATATAAATATACAGTCAGGGAATTCAGAATTTGGAGGAAAATAATACCACAATGCTAAAAACTTTAATTATATATTTACAATAATTATATAATTAGTTTTTTTTATGAATTTAAAGAAAGAATGACAGATGCAACAATTCAATGTTACAAAAATATAAAGTACTGACAAAAGTATGTATCTCCATTTTATGGAAGGGTAAGACATGCCAGACAACAAGAAATACAGTGAAGAAAAAACAAAAAAAACATGTTCTGCTAAAGTGAAGAGCATCAAATGTCTGTTATGAGAGTGAAATCTGGTACTGAGCTCAGAACAGCATGTAAAGGGCATTTCTCTAATCACACTAACAACAACAACAACACACACACACACACACACAAATATATCTCTATTTTTAGAAATTAATCTCACATGCAAAACGCAGCAAGGATGCACCAGAAAATAAGTATAAGAAAAATAATCAAGTATGTGCTATGACTGAGAATTACATCTGTCCATCTGCCTACAAGGTGGATTTTAAAAGCTAACCACTTTTTACAACACACACACACACACACACACACACACACACACACACACACACACACACACACACACACACATGTTTGTTTTTGTGAAATGTGGGGACATTCCATAGGCGTAATGGTTTTTATACCGTACAAACCGTATTTTCTATCCCCCTACACTGCCCCTGCCCCTAAACCTACCCATCACAGGAGACTGCGCAGTTTACTTTCTGTGAAAAAAACCTCATCCTGTGTGATTTATAAGCATTTTGAAAAGTGAGGACATGGGGAACGTCCTCATATTTCACCCTCTTTTTGTAATACCTATGTCATACCCATGTCATTATACACATTTGTGTCCTGATATTTCACACAAAACACACCACACACACACACACACACACACACACACACACACACACACACACACACACACACACACACACACACACACACACACACAAACAACAACAACAACAGTAGAAGTCATGTCTATTTGCATCATTTCTTATTTGCTTGCTGTACTGTATCATACACCTCCTCAGACTGTAAATGGTGTTAAAATGCCTTGTTAAAAAAAATACATAATTTATTAGAAAGATTCATAACCTGGGAGAAAGACTGCTGTTTAATCTATATTTCCTCCAGCAATGTGTATAAATGTGGCCACATTAAGTAAAAATCCATCTAAAGTCACGTAAGTGAAATTATAAAGTCAACATGGCTCTGCCTTTTTTCCCCCATTCATGTTTTCAAATGAAGAGGAAAATAATCTGTCTGCTGAGAAGCTTCTCCTGTAATTATTCAGTCAGAACACAGTCACTGCGTGTTTTATCCACAGCATTTCTCCCTGAGTTTGACATGTTGAGATGTTCTCAAAGACACTGACAGCAAAATGGATTCAAATGACTTTAAAAAGTCCATTCAGTGGAAATCAAATCTAGGTTTGTTGAACCAAGATTTATCGTTTTTTTTGTTTGTTTTTGCCTTTTTTTTTCAAATCTTTAGTCATTCCTTGTGACCATTAGAAATGAAAGAGCAGCAAGTTTTGACTGATGACAGGTGTTGCCGCCTCACATATGTCATTTTATAGTGCGTGCTGCTCAACAACATGCAATTCGCTCTGCGACTCAGTAAAAACCACCAGTGAGAGGTAAAGCTCAATAAAACGCTAACTGGTAGTTTCGAATCTGCACTATGATTGGGTGGACAGCGTTCAAAACCACTGTAAAATGGCAATAAACTAGTTGCTACGTAACTGAAGAACTACATTACTTGGCTATCATCTATCTATCTATCTATCTATCTATCTATCTATCTATCTATCTATCTATCTATCTATCTATCTATCTATCTATCTATCTATCTATCTATCTATCTATCTATCTATATCTATCTATCTATCTATCTATCTATCTATCTATCTATCTATCTATCTATCTATCTATCTATCTATCTATCTATCTATCTATCTATCTATCTATCTATCTATCTATCTATCTATCTATCTATCTATCTATCTATCTATCTATCTATCTATCTATCTATCTATCTATCTATCATATATATTGATTGTTATTTTGTTTTATTAAAAATTTTTCAATATCAAATTGAGCGACCCAGCACTTTTATTAACCACCCAGCAAATGGGTTAATGTATAAAAAAATGTTCTGTACACTTTTTACCAATGGGTTGCGAAATAACCCAGAAATGGATGTTTTAACCCAGCATTTTTCAAAAGTTTCAAAAGTGTGTTCAAAAGTTTTGGGTCAATAAGATAAGAAGTTTTTCTTTTATCTGTCAATGATAGTGTAAACTATCAACTAAATATTTTGTTATTGTGTTTTTGTGTTATTAAAGTTGAAGCCCTCACCTACTGAAACGAGAGAATAAAAGAACGAGTGTGAGGCTTCGACTTTGTCTTTTTCTGACTGCACAACCTCCAACCTCCAACCTGAATTGACCTACTTGGAAAGAATAAATGCTTTTTAAGACACTTTGCTTGTATTTTTCAATTTCAGCTTCACCATGATAATTAATAAAGTTTCTTTTTTCCACAACAATTTAGCGACGAGGATGGGGATCCCGTGAGTGACTCGCATGGACCTACAGTGTTGGTAATTGGCCATCCTAACTGAAAAAGAAAGTTAGCCTCTACCCCAGAAATTAAGGAATGAGAGGACTGACGGCTGGGGGCCTGGGCTGTCACCACCGGGATCTCAAAAGACCAAAGAAAAAGGGTTTTTTTTATTCCACAACAATGCATTCAAAAATGACAGTAAAGATTTTAAATGGTCACACAACAAATACATACTGATTTAAAATAAATACTGTTCTTTTTATCTCTCTATTTATCTCTCAAGAAGAAAAGTTTCTTGAGCACCAGATCAGCAAATCATCATGTGACAGTGAAGACTGGAGTATATGATGTTGAAAATGCATCGCAGGGACAAATGACAAATATATTCAAATATAAACTAGTTATTTGAAATAGTTAATATATTTCACAACATTACTGTTTTACTGTATTTGTGATTAAAAAATGCAGCCTTGGTGATCATAAGAGACTTTGTTCAACGACATTAACAATCGTACTGACCCAAAACTATGTTTTTTTTTTTTTTAAATAGACAAGTCGTGGATCGGTGAACAGAGCTCATGAAGCATTCAGGTAAATTGACATAGATAATGTGATTCAATTTGATCATGATTTATTTGCTCAGGCCTTTTCTGTCTTTTGCTTTAACATTTGAAGTCATGGCCCCTTTCCCCTGGCCTACATTCCACCGTACACTAATGCGACTCGATTGTGAGGTCACAATGGTGTTTGAGTGGATCAATGGGGCTGCGGCGGTGTCCATCAGACCTGGCTGCATTATCTAACTCGGCCCTTTTCCCTGGATCCAACTACACAGGAATAGCACAGCCAAACCCGCCCCCTTTTTCACCTCATCCGATCGACTCTGCTAAAACTCTCCATTTTCCTGAGCTGCGGTTCCGCCACATGGCAGAAGATTTGATCCTCTCAACCACACTCCATTCTTTCATTTCACCAGAACACCAGGAAAACCAGAGTATGTTGAGGGCGTGGAAGGGACGATAATGAGAAACTTTGACGTGTTTTTGCGGCCTGGCATGTCAAGTTTACAACACGCGATACTTCTCGAGTGTCTGGGAATTACATTAAAACGCATTCCCATTGCCAGAGGCCCGAAACGCCCACCAGCACAGTTCATGCATCATGTAGTCTGCTGGAGCCTGCTTCATAAACAGCTTTCCAAAAGCAGGACAATTGATTAGGCCTGGAGTCACTGCTGACTCATGCTGTTATGGACGGATATTTCAGGACACGGTCAAATCTATACAGTAGAGAGAGAGAGAGAGAGAGAGAGAGAGAGAGAGAGAGAGAGAGAGAGAGAGAGAGAGAGAGAGAGAGAGAGAGAGAGAGAGAGAGAGAGAGAGAGAGAGAGAGAGAGAGAGAAAGGGACAGACTTCCAAATCTAATTAAGGGGAAAAGACTTCATTCTGTGGAGAGGGATTTTTTTCACTATACTGTAAAAATGTTACAAAGCTGATTAAAGTAGTTCAAGTAGGCTGGAACATTAACATTATATCAGTTAATGAAATATATATCACAGCGAATTTTTTGCAGCCACTGCTTTTAAATGTAACATTTTTAACATTCAAACAGAGTGCATGTTAACCAAACGCCTTTAAAAGTGTTTTGTACATCTCTCATTGCTGCAGTTTGACTAAAGGAGCTTGTCACTGCAGATTTTAAGCAGTTGATTAACTAATGAACAGTGTTAATGATTTTTTTTTGTGGGGCAAATATAGGACACATTAATCCTGACGTGTAAGACAAACGCCCCCAACAAACAGTCTATTAAACCATCAGATAAAGTCTAAAGGTCAATTACTTTTCAATTCTTGTAGATAAATGTGTCCTTCATGACCTGCTTAAAAGGCTGACCCACAAAAAGATTTTAAAATTTGAGAAACCACAAACATGACTATAAAAAATATATATATAGATTTAACCGTTTTGTTCCTTTAGTGTGGAGTGTGTGAGACAGCACAGCACACACTAAGAGATTCACAAACAAACAAGCTTGTCTAGCTTCCGGCCGGTCGGTTGTCTTCCGTATTCAACTTACGGAAAAAGTGTAGTGCCTCTCGCAGTTCAAAATGCTTACGCTACGTCTGATGAATTTCTTTAATTTACTTTATAAAGTTTTAAACATGGATATGTTTTCTTACACAAACGCATCGATTCACTTCAGAAGGCCTTTGTGGAGCACGTTATATGACGGACAGATGCACTTTTATGGACGTCAAAAACAATGCAACAATTCACTGCCATTATAATGCTTGGATTAGCCAGGAGTTTACTCCGATTTTATTCATCTGAAAGAAGAATGTACACTTAGGATGACTTGAGGGTGAGTAAATCATGGGCTAATTTTATATTTTTGGGTAAACTATCCCTTTAAGAAGAACACTCCGGAGTCGTGGTTGATATAAATTATTACTATATTACAGAAAACGTTACCTCTTTTCATATACAATTGTACAAAATGTGCAGAAATGACACGATGAAGATTGTGCCAAATTGATGAATCATCTTTCATTAAAAGTGTCAACAGATAAATACATAAATATTTAACCTGACTTCTTAATACTTTTCTAAGACTTAGATTTTTGCTTAGAACACCCCAGCAAACAACAAGAACTCCATAGCAACTGTGTAGCAATGTGAACACCTTGACAACCACCCACAATATCCTAGACTTGTAGCGATGGGTTTTGGATGGGCAACCACCTTTCACATTTTCTACAGAAAATGTGAAAATCCAGTTTTATTAAAGATAATATTATATTAAGGCTCATGACTGAAAAAAAAAAAAAAATCCTGCTTTTAATTTTAGAAAATAAAGAGACAAGGGGTGGGAAAACATAGTGACAACACTAAAGAAACCAAATTTGGCATTTTGCTCAGGAGAAAGAAAAGTAATTTAGATTAGTACACCCAATAGCGTTTGGAAACGGATTATAATTCTTTCAAGGGAAAGAAAATGATTTTTTACGTATTATGCTGCATAGAGAGATTTGGAAGTCAGATCCTCGTTTCTTGCTTAATTTCCTTTATTATCTCAATAAAGCCAAGGATCCACCGTCTCCTTTGTCTCAAAGTTGAGGGTTTATATAATTTCCGCTCTGGTTTTAGCCGGTCAGGGTCAATGAGCATTCGTGGTCAGACAGCAGGAAGGACAAAGTCCATTTGAAAGACATTTGCACCTCAATGACATGGAGCCAAAGTTTCCTCTATAGAAGCTTTAGTGATGTCCACTAACTACTTGACTTTGACATGTTCAGCCCTGTGTAACATGACCAAAGCCCACTGAGCGATGGGTCAGCCATTCTACTCCCAACGTTATGAGTTTGCTCATTCAAACGTAATATTCAAATGTCTTCAAACTTCAATCAACTACTCATTCATTTGCCATTTGAAGCACTTCACCTAAAACTGCCATAAAATGTATTTGATTCGTCTAATACCAGTCTTGACACGACAAAACATTTTTAGTCATCCAGTGTTTTTTATTGTTTTTTTGGCTTTAGAGAAACAGCCTGTGGACTGCCTCTTGTGCCTTTCCTACAGCGATGTGTAAACTGGCTGTTGGGCTGGTTTTCATGTATAGTTTATGCTCAGCCTGGTGTTTTTTCCCATATCTGTATTATGCTGTGCGGATCACAGGCAGAGGTGTGCGAGCTTCCTGTGCATGAACCGGCGCTTTTAAAAGTGAATGGGTCTCCTGCTCTCCTGATTAAATGACGTGGGTCAGGAACGGAGGCAGTAAATAATATATTAAAGAGAATGCTCGATTTCATTGCCATGGCAACCTCTCCAGCAGTGCCATAATCGCTATAATCTCCCCCTGAGGCTTATCAGTCATTCTGGTCAGTCACCACAAGGGTCGCTTTTCAATTCCTTTCAGGTAGATAGGTAGCCAACTCTGAACTCCAGCGAACAGGCCCCACGCCGACACACAATGGAGTCCTTTCAGAGCCCTACCTTATCAGTTGCACTGCTGTACATGACTCCACAGATCTGCTTGGTGCGACTGGTGGGAGAGCCTTTTAATCAGGGCTCAAATACACCTCCCATTTAACCTCGTCGAGCTCTGTTACCGTGTAAATGTTTTTATACATACAAGGTGCTTTTGTACCGCCGAGAGTCGTCGCGGAAAACCGATACATGTGTTTTTAATTACACAAGATTTTGTACGATGTCGGGGCAAAGAGGTTTCGATAATGCATCTTATTACACTGCATTAAAAACATGCCGCTAGTAGTTTAATTCCTATATCCAGTGCTTTTCATCTAATTTGCAAGCCAAAATTAGTCAAATACAAATAATAATATCACTAACCGTATAATTGTGCACTTATGAATACCTTTATTATGCATTATATGTAAAGGCTTTAAGTAAAGTGTTCTGGTAGCACAGGGATTGTCAGAAAAGGGAGGGCGACACATTGTAAAGCTTACCAGCTTTGCTCATGAATATTAATTAACCTGACAGTGCTAAATGATTTGTCAAAAGGTAAACAGATGCTAGCCAGGAACTAGTCTTAGTAAAATTACTGCTTAAATGACATGCCCCCAGTTTCACAGACAAGGCTTAAGCTAGTACCAGACTAAAATGCTGTTTGAGCTGTTTTAACTGAAAGCAACTCACACGAACATATCTTAAAATATGTCAGTGCCATTATGTTTTTTCTAAGGCACATTTATAAAAGCTACCTAAATTGAACTAAGGCCTAATCCTGGCTTAGTCTAAGCCCTGTCTGTGAAACCGGGCCATGATTTGTTTGAACAGTGCTCTACTGATGGTCAAAAAATTCCTGCTATGCAGCCATTAAAAATAAATCTGTTTAAAATATAATACTTACAAAAAATTGTGAGATATACACATTTCTAAAAGTATGAATGTGTTTATACGCTAGCTAGACCCACTGTAAGCACACTAGTAGTCCTAGCATCCTTACAGGAAACACCAGGATCAGCTTTCGCTGTGACGGTAAGTCAGGAGTTCCTGCATCTCTGCTGCCCAATTCCCATGATCCTACTCTAATTCCGTCATCACCTTTGGGGTGACATTGACCCATTCTGTGAGCAACAGCCAGGCAAAAATGCTAATTTGACGAGGACTGCGGACGGTCTCTTCGGAGCCATAATATTTTAATCTCCCCAACGTGGCAAATCAATCGGAAAGTGACCATCTGCCAGGATATGAGTGTCACTGCAGAGGGGTAATGAACAGAGCGCGAGTGATAAAGATCACCATCATCGGTCTGCTGTAAGCTCCCTCGTACCGACCGCCGAGGAGCCAGATGACAAACAGATGAGTCATGTCACCGTGTCACCTAATAAAGAAATATTACCAGACTCAAGAAAACAGCCCACGGAAGAGTCCCTTATGCGCTGCGCTTTTCGTGTATGATAATAGAATGCAGCGGTTTTGGTATTTGCAATAAGGTTGAGGTGAGATCTAAACTGCTTTCATAGTCTACTGGGAACAGCCACTGGGGCTGACAGCAAAGAGTTTTAATATGGTTATTCAAGCTTGACACGGCATGCTGTCCCACCGAGAACCGAAAGGATTCTGGACCTCATCATGCTTGCCAAGCCCTGTTAATGTAGTTTGAACTGTGCTTTGTCCTGTCAATGGCTACAGCTGTTTGTAAATGAGCTTGCAGTTTCAAAGCTGGCCAGTATTATTACACACTTGTGGTTGACGATGTTGCTTACTGGGGGAGCTTTAAAGGAGGAAAGGGACCCATAATACCCAGAATCAGCTTGCTGCCACTGGAGACGCAGCATGATACCTGCAATTTTTTGTCGCTTTCTTGCTCCCTGCTAGCCAAATACTAGAGAAATCTATGGAAGGCAAAGACGCCAATGAGGAGACGACTCTTCCTCCCACAGAGCGGTTTCCATAATCCTGCAATATCCTTTATAAGGGCATGTTGTCTTTAGAAGTCAGGTCTCACCAGAGGGAGAACAACAGGGCAATGCAAATATCCTCAACAGGGGAGACGCTCTCAGGCTGAATGAGATTTGTGTGGGGAACAAAAAAATGTTTTTATTGAAGCTCGGTAAGCTACGATAAGGATGCAACCCTCAGCGTGGGTCCGAGCAAACATCTTCAGTATTCTGTGGCCAAATCTTAGCATTATAACTTTATTAAATGTCTACAGTGGAAAATGAAGCCTGGTATTAATCCAGATATTGAGTTTCAAGGAGTCTACGTACAACATGGCTACTCTTACTGACCACTTCCATTGTCCTGACATATTATTGGGCCATTCAAAAAACACAATACCAAAAAAAAAAAGAAAAGAAAACAGTGTCAGTAGTTTAGCAAAAAAAGCGTTAAACATGTTTGTGAGCTATCGGCTCCAGGGCTCGTTGGTATTCAACACCACCATTTGCCCCAATTCATCTGCATCCTTCTCTTCCATGGCAACAGCAGGCAGGCTATCAGGAGGTTCTTTGATATAGGTACAATATATATATATATAAAACACTATGTCATTTAGTTTGGGGTAGGACTTTAAAACACATGCTGGTTCTCGCATTGTTAAGAGGAATCTTTGTAAAACTGGAATTTTTGTTGTCATTTACATGAGGTCCAGCCCCTCCCCCTTTTGGTAACTGAGACCTTTTTTTTTTTTTCAGTATTACATATTGTATAGTGTGATGCCAGGGTTTGAAATTAACATCCACCAACCCGCCAAATGGGTAAAAATCAGTAACGCTGTCAAATCACTAGACATTTTGGCGGGTTACTTATTATGTTCACTCACTCTGCTGGGAAAGTTTGTGTAAGCCAAACCTGCAGATTTAGTGCAAACTCGTGAGTCATCATGATACACAAAATACAGCGTATTTCACGGAATCTGTGCATTTCTGGCTTACTTGAACACACACGTCACTACGCAACAAATAACGGTGCGCTTGTTCATTTGCATTGAAGCAATAGCGAAGATTAAAAAACATAATAATGTGGTGATACTTGCCTGGGGTAACTAACCCCAGTGAAAAGACCCGGCAAGCAATGAAGGAAGCAGAAAATAAAATTTGAAGTTTTAATACCAAGTAGTGAGTTGGGCGCCAGTGGCTTGTCTTTGACTCAACACACCATGTAATGTATTATGAGGACTGCAGTCTGCAGGAATTAGGCTTTGAAAAAACACAAAACAAATAATTTTGTACTGTATTGATCTGTCCACCTAAAATACGTTTTTGGTGAATAGGATGAGGATGAAAGAGGAAGGGAGCAGATGACAGGATTTTGTTTGAAGACATGAATATGCAATTATAAAAAGTTAAGTTAATTAAAAATGTAGTAGCCAAATTGGCCGGTTAGTGAAAAAGTTCATTTCAAACCCTGTGACACTATTTTTGTACTATCTATCTATCAATTCATTATTATGATTAATATTATTATTATTATTATTATTATTATTATTATTATTATTATTATTATTATTATTTAAATGATCATGTTTCTACTTTTTTATTATAAAAAAAAAATCTTCACATTACTAGTCAGTTGATTTTAAACTTTGGTTTAAAAATGGTATCCACCCCAGCCAATAGTAACTGAACACATTTACACTTTATTTTAGTGTTCAATTCTTAGTTGCTGATTAGCATGTGTATTACTAGAATATTAGCTGTTTATTAGTGCTTAATGCCTTATTCTGCATGAATTTATTCTACATCCCTTAATCCTATACCTAAACTTAAACACTACAAAAACTACCTTACTAACTATTAATAAGCAGTAAATTAGGAGTTTATTACGGCAAAGTCGTAGTTAATAGTGAATATGTTTTCTTACTAAAGTGCTGCCCTGAACACATTTGTTTTGGCATTATGTTTTACTTATACAAATGACCATTGTAATATATAAATAATGTAATTATTTAACAGGCATCAACGATTCTTGACACCACCTGTCTTCACAATGGCATGAAATGATAGTTATCACATTTTAATGACTAAGTCCATCTATTAGATAAAAAGCCACTATACATATTTCTGAGGTCTTTGTGTTTTTCAGTGCTGTTAAGTAGCACAAGTGAGACCAACAACCTCCGCACTGACTCACACATGTAAATCAACCTTTACACTTAATTAAGCACAATGGGCCGTATCAAGGTCATGAATTCTTCCTTTATAGTCGTCTATTGACGAAGCATCAACTGCACCGCCAGCGTCTGGCTTTCACACCCTGCTTCATATCTGAAAACCCCTCGAGGGGACACTAAAAATGCAAGGACAACCTGGAATAAAAAGGCCTATATGACACTTGTGCTGTATGGTTTTAAGTTCACAAGCTATGGGTATTCATTAGCAAGATATACGGTGAGATAATTCCACCCCGGACTCTATCCGCTTCTATTGCTCACACTGACAGAAATTAGTGCTTATATGCCTTGTTCGAATTCTCATTTAACTACACCAGAAGAGAAAGACCCAGGGCAAAGGGTTTGCCGACATTTACAGAGACATATTGGAGTATTCTATTTTTGGGTAACATGCCGTTAATGGTCCATGACAATCTGATATCCTAATAAACCTATTCCATCCAATCGAACAAGATTGCAATCCACACTGTACTGTATTAAAGACTAGAATAAGTCCTCACCGAGCCCAGTATAACTGGAAAATCAAATGGAAAACCGAGTTACCGCATCCGCGATGGCTTACAGATGCCTTAAATAAGAAATAGAATGTAGTAAAGTTCTGAAAACCACACACATGGGAAAAAAAAAACAAAAACATTTGTGGTGTTTGCTAAGTGAAGCATCACTATCCATATTATATATATATATATATATATATATATATATATATATATATATATATATATATATATATATATATATATATATATATATATATATATATATATATATATATATATATATATATATATATATATATATATATATATATATATATATATATGGAATTAGAACAAACCTTTAAAGTGAAATAGACTAACATTAAAAAAAGGGTCCAGAATAAAGAGTCTGGATAGCCTCTTTTGATTTGGGACAGTAACTACCTAGCAACCACCCAGAACAGGCTGGGAACTGCAAAGACGTGTTAAAACACTCTGAAGACTTTAGCAACCACGTAGCAACTCTATGATATATACATATATCTGTTTTATTATGTAAAACCTCTGTCTTTCAGAAATGTCAATTTCTTAGTAAACAAAAAAAGTGAACTCTAGTTAAGGCTTGAAGCTCTCTGGATGTAGTTTTAATAATCTTGACCTTGAGGTTCACATGAATGTGCTTTAGAAACAGATGATACCTCCTCCGGTACAAAATAAGATGCCTCCAAAACACTTTCAAGGCTAAAATGTGCTAATAAATGAATGTGGGGAAAAAAGACAAATTTATTCGCTGTATTGCTGTTCTAAAGTTTTATAAGAATTTAAACATTACGTTTACACTTTGGGTCAAATTATCACTATTATCTAACCATTCACCACGTCTTTTGCCTTAACAAAGTCCTAATCACTGCTTATTAATGTTTAGTAAGGTAGTTGTTCAGTTTAGGTATTGGGTAGGATTAAGGTATGTATAATAGGGTCATGCAGAATAAGGCAGTATGTTCTTTAGTACTAATAATTCTAGTAATATGCATGCTAATAAGCAAATAGTTAAAGAGGTGGTTGATTATGATTTCACTTTTTTAACTTTAGTTAGTTTGTAATGTTGCTCAGTGAGTATAAACAACATATGCAAAGTTACAACGCTCAAAGCAAAGCAAAAGGGAGTTCAAAGCAAAGGGAGATATTTTCTTTTAAAGAAATCGCTTCATGGCTGGTAGGGACTACAAGCTTATTCACTGGTTAGTAACATCACTAACCCTGTACATACATCCTGCCCATATACCCATGTAAACCCATATACCCAAGCCGACTCCGGTTTGAACATAAAAGGCTGAATAGTTTCTGACATTTTCAGTGAGTTAATCAGAGCTGCTAACACAAGCTCTTGAAGCTCCGCCCTCTTCCTGAAAAGGGTCCGGAAGCAGCAGCTCATTTGCATTTAAAGGGACACACAAAAACGCTGTGTTTTCGCTCACCCTCAAAAAGTGACAATTTTAACATGCTATAAAAAATATATTACTATGACAGGCAACTAGAAAAGTCAGGGAATTCACTGACATTGGAGACAAAGTTAACGAAACATAAGAACCCCATGAAGTGAAAAAAATCCTCTGGATTGGACAAAAAGTCTCTCCTTCAAACTCATGTTTGCAGTCTGAACGGTACAAGGAAGCTCTAGAGCCTCTGTTTTACAAAGTTCATGGGAACTGGCTTTGGTCAACATTACTTTAAATGTATGAATGTCAGGTTCTTTTGGACCACTTTTCAGTAAAATCACAGGCACCCAGACTCTTCAGCACATAACAGCCCCCGCTGTAGTCCGGCTGAAAGGATGAGTGTGTTTGAAAACGTGTCTGATGCTGTCTGAAAAATATCGGAATGTAGTCAGTCACTCAGACTGCAGAGACGAGGCGCAGATGGCCCAAAATGCTTGAGATGCTACAGCAAAAAGAAAACTCACTGAACAAAAGACTGAGCATGAGCTATTTCCAATGTATTATATATACACTAGCATGGAATGCTGTGTAAACTGGGGATTTTTTCCACATTAAAATGTCATATTCAATAATTATTATTTTAGGAAAGAATGTATAAATCATGCGGACATAGACCATATTCAAGGTGTTTCTTTTAAAACATTGTTTCAAACACAGCCGTGGGATTTATGCACCAATTTTGGGCTTTAAACTAACTTTAAACAGAATCTCTTTAAATCATTTGCAATGTTGGTAAAAACCTGGTATTGAAACCCACAGTCTTAAGTTGTCTCCTTCAGTGATTTTTTTTTTTTACTTTTCCATCCGCTGTCGTGGGAGCTAAGCAAGGCCGCTGGAGCGATTGTTAATAAGATGAATGTGCTAGAGGTCACAATCACATGCCTCGCGAGCAGCGGGACTTTTATTATGCCACAGTCGCCCGGCGCCATTTCCGCCATTCCATGAGTATGAAGTAACGCAGCTTTATCATATTAGATACATTTGAATGTGTTGTAAATTATGTTATGACAGCTGCTATGACACTTGTTGAACACTGTGTTAATGCAAAATATAAACGGAAACCCATATGCAGATATGACGCAATTAACAGGCAACTCCCTCACACGTCCCGGTTCCTTGGTTCAAATTGCAATTTTCTCACCATTTACAAATACTTGGAAACATTTGGGATATTGTAGGTTTTCAACTGAACAAAATATATAACACTGGCCTAGTGGTCTTTGGATATTTTATAAAAAAATGTTTTACATAGTGCACCTTTAATGTGGAACACAAAAGGCACACATTTCACAGAATGTCCCAAATATCAGCATCAACCTTCTGTAAAGGGCTCAATTCCAAGGCACAAAGTTAAAACTTAACGACACCTGCTTTCCGACCTTTAGATTAATCTTGTTCTTGGGAATGATTCTTTGTCTGGGTGTCTACCTCAAAGCATTTTTTTAAACTATAACAGGATACAGTTCATTTAGTAGGACTAGCGAGAACAAACCTCCCTGTGAGTAACAGAATCTGCTGCACATTTTCAGCCATCGATCTTTGAGATGACATCACTGATACACTCTCCGCTGAAGAACGACTGGAACATCTGCTGTGACGGCTACACAAATGGGAACTGTTCTAATTTATATACCAAGAAACTGAGGAATGCTAAGCTAGTCTTTTGATACTCACTTTAAAAAGGAAGCAAATCAAAAGCCACATTTTATGTTATATTTAGTTGTTGTTATATTAATAATTCAACTAAAAAATTTAAATTTATTCATACTCCAAACATTAATAACCCCCCTTTTTATTAAAAAATAAATAAAAAAGAGGCAGTTTTTTTTTATTATTTTTGATTTTAAGTGTGCCTGCACACTGTAATGGAAAAGAGCTGTGTGAACTTTCTAATAATCTTCTTTTGTGTAGTTCTACAGAAGACAGAATAGAGTGCAACAGTTGGGTTCCAGAAGTAAAAATGAATGAATACAGTAAATATTTTTTCATTAATTTTCTCCATAGGTACATTGATTTTTCACGATAAATTATAAAGCTTTAAAGACAAACCTTCTGTGAGCTACGAGTTTCTTTCTCTCTCTCTCTCTCTCTCTCTCTCTCTCTCTCTCTCTCTCTCTCTCTCTCTCTCTCTCTCTATATATATATATATATATATATATATATATATATATATAGAGAGAGAGAGAGAGAGAGAGAGAGAGAGAGAGAGAGAGAGAGAGAGAGAGAGAGAGAGAAAAGTTATTGTCCAGCTAAAGTATGTTTTTGATTGATTAATTTCCGTTGTAAAAAAATCATTAGTTATTTTCAACCAAAATAGAAAACTCTCAATGCATCATCCACACGGCAACAACGCCCGGCGGCTAGAGAACACATACCCCCCTGAAACAGGATAACAGGCCTCAAATTAGTTTTGAAACTACTCCGTTATCATCTCCGTTTAAGGGTCAGGTTTTTTTAAATTGAGATTTATATATCATATGAAAGCTGAATAAATAAGCTTTAATAAAAAAAATCTGGACCCTGAGGGTGTAAAAAAAATCGCCTTTAAAATTGTCCAAATAAAGTCATTAGCAATGCATATTACTAACAAATGTATTATTGATAAAGACTTAATTTGGACAACTTTAAATAATCTTTTTTACAAAAGATCTTCATGGAACATGATCTTTACTTTTTGACAAAAAAGAACAATCAATCCTTTTGATCCATACAATGGCTATTGCCACAAATATACCTGTGTGACTTATGACTGGTTTTGTTGTCCAGGGTCACATATACACTCACCTAAAGGATTATTAGGAACACCTGTTCAATTTCTCATTAATGCAATTATCAAATCAACCGATCACATGGCAGTTGCTTCAATGCACTTAGGGGTGTGGTCCTGTTCAAGACAATCTCCTGAACTCCAAACTGAATGTCAGAATGGGAAAGAAAGGTGATTTAAACAATTTTGAGCGTGGCATGGTTGTTCAATCTGCTCAGTTACTGGGATTTTCACGCACAACCATTTCTAGGGTTTACAAAGAATGGTGTGAAAAGGGAAAAACATCCAGTATGCAGAAGTCCTGTGGGCAAAAATGCCTTGTTGATGCTAAAGGTCAGAAGAGAATGGGCCGACTGATTCAAGCTGATAGAAGAGCAACTTTGACTGAAATAACCACTCGTTACAACCGAGGTATGCAGCAAAACATTTGTGAAGCCACAACACGCACAACCTTGAGGCGGATGGGCTACAACAACAGAAGACCCCACCGGGTACCACTCATCTCCACTACAAACTCCACTACAAATAGGAAAAAGAGGCTACAATTTGCACAAGCTCACCAAAATTGGACAGTTGAAGAAAAATGTTGCCTGGTCTGATAAGTCTCGAATTTCTGTTGAGACATTCAGATGGTAGAGTCAGAATTTGGCGTAAACAGAATGAGAACATGGATCCGTCATGCCTTGTTACCACTGTGCAGGCTGGGTGGTGGTGGTGTAATGGTGTGGGGGATGTTTTCTTGGCACACTTTAGGCCCCTTAGTGGCAGTTGGGCATCGTTTAAATGCCACGGCCTACCTGAGCATTGTTTCTGACCATGTCCATCCCTTTATGACCACCATGTACCCATCCTCTGATGGCCTCTTCCAGCAGGATAATGTCACAATGTCACAAAGCTCGAATCATTTCAAATTGGTTTCTTGAACATGACAATGAGTTCACTGTACTAAAATGGCCCCCACAGTCACCAGATCTCAACCCAATAGAGCATCTTTGGGATGTGGTGGAACGGGAGCTTCGTGCCTTGGATGTGCATCCCACAAATCTCCATCAACTGCAAGATGCTATCCTATCAATATGGGCCAATATTTCTCAAGAATGCTTTCAGCACCTTGTTGAATCAATGCCACATAGAATTAAGGCAGTTCTGAAGGTGAAAGGGGGTCAAACACAGCATTAGTATGGTGTTCCTAATAATCCTTTAGGTGAGTGTATATATATATATATATATATTTTTTTTTTTTTTTTTTTGGGGTATCCATGTCATTGTTATAATGACTTCAGTTCCAGTAAATGAAAGAGAGAGCTGTTATCTAAACAAGTTAAAGTGGGAAAGACAAAGTCTGTGTGATCAGCGTCACTGCTCTACCGCCATCTTGATTTTAGTCTTCTAGATCAGTCATGATGATCAGAGATTCAGGAGTAAAACAGAATAAAGGAGATGAGTAACAGTGATGCATCTTTTCATCTTTGTTTTCAAAGATCCGAGACTGGAACGTCTCAGAGGCGAACCCACAACCCCATCTCTCGGCTTCATCCATCAGTCTGATCGAATCTTTCATACTCGAAACAAAAACAAGAGAAGTGAAACAAAGATGGTTATAATAAGGGCCTGTATCTCCTCACGATATCACCCCCTCAAGATCTCCTAAACAACCACATTACAGAGAAACAGTCCAAGGAGCGCCAGAGAGCCGAATCGTAAATATATTCCACAGCACAATTCGGTTTAGATTTGATATGTGCTTTAACAAGAAGATAAGGTATAAGGTCTGATTTCGGTGGGTCGGCTGTGACCTCCTGCCGCTGTACCCATCATTTCACCAACCAGCTTGACACCAAACAAGATAAGAGAGAGCCAGAGACACAGACACAACACACACAGACTCATGCGGGCTACATCCAGAGAAAACCTGCAAACACTCAAGAACCTGTAATAAGAGATGGTCTTCATCACTGTCAATTTAAGAAATGCATAGTTGTCTTCTCAGCTGAAACTGTGCCTGAAAGAGCAGGCATTTCTCTCTAATGCCATCAGTGTTGAGGAAGCAACTTTGAAACTGCAGCTTGCCAAGCTGCAAATAATTTGAAGTACTTCAATTTAAAGTCAAGCTCCTCCTGAAAAAAAAGTAGTTAACTAACAAAAGGTAACTCACTACACTGAAACTGCTTAAGCAGGCAATATCTACAAGTTAAACTTGACTGAATGTATATTCACTAAAAAAATCTGCAACTGTTGAAAAAAAGATTTTGACCTGAATAAAACTAGATCAATTAAATGTTATTAGATGAAGCACAATTTTAAGTTACCTGAAGCACATGTTGCAGTTTTGTCTAAAACTCTAAGTGCTTCTGCTTAAATACTTGAAACGACATCTGTTGACTAATTTTATGTATTTATTCATAATTTCCATTTAAAATGTCATCTGCAATGTTTATCTTGCAGAGACCAATGATGAGGATGATACATTTTGGACTACTAAAATGATCAGTACCAAACTGCAACTTTGAGAAAAGCCGCGTTTCCACCGCAGGAACTTTCCCCAGGGACTAGGGACTTTGGGGTGGTACTCGGTGTGTTTCAACCGCAGGAACCAGGGCCTAAATGAAGTTCCGGGTAAATATTTCCCCCTCCAAAAGTCCCTGCTTGTGAGGTAGTACTTTTTTCAAAGTTCAGGAACTTTCGGGGTGGGACTTGGGCGCTGAACAGGCTGAATGGTTGAGCTTACACAGCATTTTATTTTAACCGGCAAGTATTTTGCAAGGTTCGTTCTGTGTTCAGTAAATATCAGTCTTGCTCTTTCTGTCCGATGGTGCGCATTCGTCTCGCCATCTCACAGTCAATGTCCATAATAGTTGATAATACCATACATTGGCTTATTTTAAATCTAGCTTTACAAGATTTAAGCAGAATATGCTTTAGAATCAGTGCTCATCTCTATTGGTAAACCAATACATTACCAGCAAAAGCAGCGCTGCTTGAATCTCCTTCATACTTGTTGCAGACAGTGTCACGCAAAAAATATTACTGTCTGTCAGTGACTGGGAGGAGAAAAGTTCCTGTAAAAAAAATTCCTGGTACAAATTCGGGTAATTTCGGTGGAAACGGGCTAAACTTGTACTTCCATTAGACCTTCTGGAAAATGTCTCTTTCTAAATGGCTTTTCTAGTATGTCTACCACAAGAACCAATGCAGACCAAACTGCAACATTTGTGGAAGGTTTTAGTTTAGGCTGAAAATAACGTAGGATAGAAAAACATTTTACTACACAGTCGTTCAAACCCTGAACTATTATGAGAAAACAGCTGATCTACTATCACACTACTCAAAAATGTAGTTTATAAAGTTGCCATTATAATGTCATATAATGTTAGTTGTTCCCAAACTGAATGCCACAAGAAGAATTTAAGTCTGTTAAAAAAGGCCAGTCCTACATTAATCTGCTTTATGCAGCTGATTGGGGCTAAATGCAAAACAATGCAAATGAATTGACTATGTGAATGGGTTTCAATCATTTCCTCATCACCCACACCCACAAGTCAATTATCCCGAAACCATGCTGCAAGCTCTCTTGTTGTAAACCACTACTAACACTAATAGAGACCAGTAACATTCAGACCTAGCGGGAAGAACAGGAAACAAAATAACACGTGACTGGCCCTGTCGGATTTTTGCATGACAAACACCAATCAGGAGGCAGCTGTGATGAGGCTTAATCCATTAAAACCAGCATCTCCTCCCGGTTAAATCCTAATGAGGATTTAAAGAGCTCGGCTGCAGGGGGCCGTCGGACAACAGACACACCTTGCTGAGCGGTCTGCCCCGACCCACTATTCTCCTTTCTTATCAAACAGATCAGGAGGAGGGCTGATGAAAGACAGTGAAGACGAATGCGGGCGTATTGACCCCCCGGCCGCTCGGCATTATGGGAAGTCTGATCCCTCAGTCTGATAGAAAACCCCTGGGTAAGAGGAAAAACAAAAAGCAGGAGACAAGAAGAAGAAAGACACAAAGAGAGCTGTGTAGTCTGAGGTATAAAACCGAAAACAAAGGAATCCGAGATCTGGATCCAAGATCTTAATAAAGAAGCTAAATACGGGCGAATTCAGATATATTGATATTGACGGAACGTCGATATGAACAAAAAGCCACAGGACTGAGGCTGAGGGGAATTGGCTTTAGCCGCTCAAAGATAATCAGTTCCGCTAGTTTAAATGTTTCCTTACAAAGTGTAACTGCACAGATGGGATTTTGTGGCATGTGAAAGGCTTGTCCACACTTGTTCATCATCAAGAGAATGGTGCTTTTTTCACAGCAGGCTCCATGTAATTTAAACAGACCCTTCAGTAAGAAACAAATCTTTGATGAATCTTGCATATTAGCATTCGCTGTTTATCTATATAAGATTTGATCTGCAAGACTGGCTTAGCTGGTTAGACTAGTCTATTGTGATGGTTTAAAGGGATAGTTTACCCAAAAATTTTAATTCTAGTCGCCCTCAAGTTTTTCCAAACATGTATGGATTTCTTTCTTCTGCTGAACACAAGGGAAGATATTTGGATATTTGTGGAACTGTACAGTTTAGGCTTAACACAGCGTAGGATAGAAAGCATTATCACAAAGAACTTTAAAAAAAGGGAAAAAAAAGACAGAAACACATTTTACAACACAGTTGTTCAAACCCTGAACTACTAGAGTAAACACTCTACTCAAAAATGTAGTTTATATTGTTGCCATTTTTAGTTAGTTGTTCCCGCAACTGAATGCCACGAAGAATTTAAGTCTGTTAAAAAAAGGCCTACATCAATCTGCTTTATGCAGGAAGATATTTGGAAGAATGTTTGTAACCAAGCAGATTTCAGCAGCCATTGACTGCCATAGTATCCAACACCACCCCCCAGCAAACTCCCTTAGGCTAGTTTGTTTACCTCTTTTTTTTTTAGCATTAGGGTTAGCATTACCAAACTGGATCTGGATCCCGGATCAAGATAAATTATAAAATGTTGTAATGTTTTGTTTCACTTAGATTCCCCAGAATATATATAAAATTACAATACAAAACATGTTTTTCCCTAAAATACTTGCTTGACACATGAGGAGACAAATGCACAACCCCGTCAATCAAAGAAACTGGAAAGATCCGCTCTAATTCTGTCTGTGTGTGAGTTCACAGAGACCAACAGCCCAGAGACATGGAGAAAAGGACAGAAGATGAGAGAGAGACACGTGGGTGGGAGAAAGACCATGAGAGTGAGACAGCAATAGAAACAACTCAACAATCCTTGATATGAGAACCCCCACCCACCCACCCCCAAAAAAAGACAACAATACCTAAAACAACCAGCCTTCTTTCTCATGATGATACAACACAAAACTTATATTTGTGGACTCACACAGGCACACACACAGATATATATATAGAGAGAGCTGCCATTCTAGACATCCCTGTGACATATTCGTACTGTTAATCAGCAGACATTCAACTGAGGTGTTTAAAGAGTCGAGATAGGCAGCTCATTTCAGTCAGAGAGACAGATGGCTCATTTCTGCCAGAAAGACAGACGGCTCGTTTCAGACAGAGAGACAGACAGCTCATTTCAGTCAAAGTTTGAAGGCAAGAGGGACAGCAGCTGTCCAAATAAGGGGCCCATTTGAGGTGGAAAAATATGATTTTTAGGTTACACTTAAATAGGGAAGTGTTAACCTTTGGGAGAGGATTCAAATATAAGAATTGTGGTAGGCGATATGACAAAATTCATGGTATAAGTGATTATATAACAGGGTTACATATATTTACATATACAGGGTTATATATTTTTGTATTTATTTTTATTTTGTTTTGGGAAATTTGATTGGAATATATTGGGGGTATTTTAAAGATGAGATGAAAGTTACTTCATCTCATCTGATAATAATCCGTTTTAGAACTTAGAACGGAAATCATCAAATTATTAAGATAAATAGTTTCACATTACCTAACAAGACTCAAAACAAAATAATAATATTAATGTTAATAAAGGATGGTAAAATTATACAGCAAAGCATTCAGTTGTGCAGATATATAGTGTTGACCATTTCAACCATCAAGCGGTGTATATCGTTTAGCTTTTGCTACTGGTGAGAGTTTTAATCCCAAACAGGTTCATATGCGCTAGAGACATGCAAATGACCTACAGTCCTGTATTCATGCATATCATGTTTCGAATCCGAAAATCAATAGGGATGACCTTTAAAAATCTAAAGAGATTGACCAAATCTCCAGTTGAGTTGAAAAACCGCAGTTGAAACGGAAGCGTCATAGGTCAAGATTGAAATTGGCTTCCACACACACACAAACACAAACATCATGAAAGGAAACTATTCACTCAAAGAAAAACCTGGTTACATATTTGCCTAACAGAGGCAGGTGAAAGTTAGCTCTCCGTAAATTAAAAGTTCAATCTTTAAATCTATTTTGTCAAAAGGTCTATAGCCGCCAAGAACACTGTTAATTATAAGATGTGTGATTTGCCTGTCTGGAAGTCACACAGAAGCTGTTCTGATATGAATTAACATGGAGATGAAGTGTTTTTATGAATACAGGCGGGTGGCCGCCGGTCGAGGCCACGGTTCCCTGCTATTCGTTCTGAATGAGCCCAAGGCAGCAGGACACGGACGGATATTATTCAGTCCTTTCCATAATTAAAAAAAAAGAACAGCTCATATTACTCACAATCCTTACCGGCAAATTGGCCAGACATTTGAAGCAAAGCATTCTTTCAGAACTACTTAAACCCCATTGTGAAATTAGCCAGTGACAGTGTGTTCAAAGAAAAACTGTAATTGCTGGTAAATAATGATGCTAATTCATCAAACAATAAACCTGCACCCCATTACTGTACATGAACGAGTCGATATGAGTCCTGGGGACTTTTATAGTAAGTGTACTTAAAAAAAAGAAACTGAAAGACAAATTCTGGGCCAACATGTTTTTAACATTCGTTTTTTTAAAATACTATGGCAGTGAGAATGCAACAAAACTTATTAATCATGCTCTGACCCTGAAATTGAGATTGTGTAGCTAGAAGTGTCTGCATTCACACATGCGAATGAAACATATAAATCTTTCGACTGAGGAATATATATATATATATATATATATATATATATATATATATATATATATATATATATATATATATATATTTTTTTTTTTAATATGTTATGACAAAATAATGCCATTTTCTTCAGTTTTAAGGTTTATCATAAAATGCGTCACAAAGCAGTAAAATCGCTAAGATTATCAAATAAGCATTAGTCTGAGCTCAGACTAATAAAGCATTCAGCATATACAACCCTGATTCATTTCTATAAGAGCACAATGCCACATTTCATGGCATTCAATGGCAGACATACTATCAATAAAACGGCTCCACAATACTTCATCACTGCTTTGCGTTTCAGCTTCATAAAATACCAGAAAATGTAGTTTGAGAAGATGCACGGAATACAAATGAGTTACATCCGAACTTATAGACAGCGTTCGGCCCACGAAATGAAATCAGAAAGATGAGATCTGAAGTTTCTAGGATATACTCGAGAGAAACAGGGAACAAACCCTCAAGCAATCAATCTTTCAAAGTTTCTGCACAAGCAGAAACTTCCAGCCATGGCTATGGCAGTAACCCATTTAATTCAATTATAAAAATGCATTAAAAAGATATTACGGCAGGGACAGAGTGTAATGAGGCGTGTTTACTTGAGGATATTGTTTATAATGAGCAGTTGTAGGGTTTAGGCCTATAGTTAGAACAGGACATGAGAGTAAACAGACGGAGATGAGATGAGGGAAAACTCGGAAACACTGTATGGTCTTTCTTTTAATTTAACCAAAAAGAAAACTAAGGCAAGCTCTGTGTTAATGCACACAGCTTCCCAAGAACCTCAGGCTATCTGTCTGGAAGAAAACAGCCATTATTTATCTGAGCTATCAGAAATGGTGTCTGCTTGAAACGTCCACCTCATAAAAGAACGTAAAAACATCACTCAAACTCAAGAAAGGCATGAAACCGATGACTAATTCAGATGATAACAAAAAGATGTTGCTTTTACTAAAGATTTGTGATGTTTTGAGGTGGAAAAAAGTCTTACCGTCAGAACTCTGTACAACCGTCAAGACGAACACTAGGCCACAGAGGACCAAAGACTTCCATTCTGAACATCCCATCCTGGCTCTGACTGGACTTGCCGCTTTCCACATGTCTGGGTCGAAATCACTGTAGTCACAACGATCCAGGGAAGTCACTCTGAGAGATAACCATCATTGACCTCAGAGCCTGCAAGAAAACCACAGTAGACTGTCAGTGTTTGGCTGTCGATGAAGAGCTCCTCAGGCATAAAAACGTCCTCCTTTAAACTGTTCCACTCTCACTCGCTTCAGTTCCTCCACAGATTTTTTTTGTTTGTTTGCTTTTTTCCAGTAGCAAATTCACACAGATTTCCTCCCAGGTGTAGAAACCCTCTATTGGAAGGTGACTGAGACCTGAAACAGCACCTCCCGCATTACAAACAATCCATTTACCTCAAAGCCTGTCGTTACCATTTATCCGACTCTCTTCTCCCAAACCTGTTCCGCTACCATCCTTTTTTTGAGAGGAAGCAGGTTTCTCGTTCACTAAAGCCACCTGTGCTTATTCTCCAGCCATAGAGAACTCTGTTATATACAGTATCTCATATTTTAAATGTTTTCCTTCTCTGCATGTTTACACCCTCCACCGGCCTCCCATAAAACACACTCACGGCCTCATGGGAAACATTGTCACTCCAGTAACGAGCCACTTAGGAGCCCATTAAAAACAGTGTGTGCACCCCCCTAGGTTTCTTGAAGATACACTAAATATATCTCACCACCCTTTAATACATCGTTGCATTACAGGGCATTTCCTCATGTCTAGTCAAAAAAAAAAAAAAGTATGGGAATTTCTTGGATTGTCATATATATGGTTATGAGGTGAGAAAACATCAGGGCTCTGTTTATATTAACATATACAAGGAGAGGTATTCACTGAAGAGTACATTTCTGTATGATCAGACAAAGAATGTCTAAATGCTAATGCATTGTCTTAAATTTATGGCCTCCTATCATTAGTATTCAAGAGTCAACAAGGTGACTATAAATAGTCTAGTGTGCAATAAATAGTTCACAAACACACACACACACACACACGCACGCACACACACACGCACGCACCCGCATGCAGGCACATAAACATATATATATATATTATTCATGGGAATGAGTACATGATTTTCATCTTTGGGTGAACTATTCCTTAAAAAAATCTATGACTGACTATACAGTCATGTAAAATGCATATGCTAAACTCCCTATAAAATATATGCCATCGTCACATTAAATAATATTTTTAATATAAAGTTTATCATTCACTTTTAATTAATATATTTAAGGTGGCAAAATGCTTAGCCCAAGACAAATTAGCGCAAGAGCACAATCGCATAAAAGCGCCGATGGGAATGGAAAGTTCAGTGTGTGATCTACTGACGACACGCAAATTAAAGAACATAGACACAGTCGGATCATTTCCATAATGACCAAGAGCAGCGCAAAAAAATACATTTTTTGGGTGGTAAATAATGCCGCAAATACGGGTAAACTGACTAGCGCAAACCTTAATAAATCACCTTGCATGACTCATTTAAATATTCTCCTCTCATATGTTGCATCTGAAAGGGAAACTCCTACAAATGCATATGCAATAAGGTGTCCACGCACATATTTTTCACTGCGTCTTTAGTAAATCCCGACAGTAGTTTTTTTGCACTGGCACAAGCTGTTAGTAAATCAGGCCTTTGATAGATGATTTTTGTGTTTGGTTCACATCAAATATTGTGGATGATACTTCTTTTAACGGAAAGATTCAAATGGTCGGCGCAGCCTCATTAGCATTAGCATTAGCATTAGCAAAATAACTGCACAATACTGTGGAGCCTCCCAGCCTACTCAGGTTCTGAGAGTATTTTTTCTGCCTAAAATCATCTGTGCTAAGGTAAAACTAAAAAATCTCTAGCCATTGTGGTGGTGGCTCAGCTAGCAGGAAAGAAAATAAATGCATAAAGGATGAGGGTTGATCCCTACATAGTCAAAGGGTGTTCGACTAAATCAACGACAACAGCTCCGTACTTTCATATCTTCGTCTCACGCTGTGAGCGGTTAACATGCTGATCAGTCTCCAGAAGCGGAGCCATGGACGAAGGCGGCTCGTCTGACTCCCGCGTTCCTCATTAAACGTGTTGAGGTCTCTCCCCTCCACGGGAGGCCTTATCTCCCTAAGCTGCAGCAAAGACCGCCGATCAGCACCTGTTAAGTGCTTCAAACAAATACTGCCGTTCTAACGCTGACGCGGCACAGCGGGAAAGCCTGTTGTCGCCGTTCTGTGTGTTTTGTATACGCAAATCAAATAAAAAACTCTAATCATGACAAATTAAGACAGCAACCATTCATCTTCAAAGGATTCAGGCCGGGATGTTTGATATCGGCTCTTCCTTTGATTATGGAGCAAACCGGGCTGCCGTTTTATGCCGAAAGCTTTGCTGAATTGTGTTGCTTATGTAGAAACTAACAAAGCTATATAAGGGCTGTGATCGATGGAGAGGTCTAGACCCAGAAGGCTTTTTCCCAGCTGTGTACATCTGCTCCAACAGACCAGCAACACTTAGGGTTCCTCAACAAAACAGTTGCATGAAATAAAAAGAGGAACTTTGAAAGAACATTCCACTTCTCCGGGTGAGAAGAGAGCCGTTCAAATCAGAGCTGAAAGGCCAGTTTGAGATGTTAATGCCAAAACAGAGAAACAAAGGGCAGATGTGTAATTATGCGGCCGTCTTTCTCCCAAGCGGGAGTGAGACCCACCGGAGAATAGAGGAGGAGCCATCCATTCAGAGGGGTGGGTGCAGGAATAATGCACAAGAGGCAAGGCCAAGGGGGGCGGAGGGGGGTTTACAAACTTTACAATGTGAGATTGACAGCTTGCAAGTCTCGCTTGACCTCTGAATTAACCCCCAAGCTTT
This sequence comes from Gobiocypris rarus, assembly GCA_023029165.1. Classification (NCBI taxonomy): domain Eukaryota; kingdom Metazoa; phylum Chordata; class Actinopteri; order Cypriniformes; family Gobionidae; genus Gobiocypris; species Gobiocypris rarus. The sequence continues at coordinate 25,737,712 of CM040931.1, forward strand.
CAATGAACTACAAAAAGAGCCATGAGATTGATGGTCAAAGAATATGACAAGTGTATAAAAAATGGGCCCATAAACAGGGACACGCATTGGCACAATAGAACTCAAACACACCAACGACGGGACAAAGCACACAAGCTGACAAGCTAAATATTCATAAAGGGAATTCCTGAAACATATCTTTTCCAGTTAGATAAGGTGATTGAGTAGTGTTTTTTTATACACTACATAGTATATTGCATTAGACCAATAATATTTAAAAATTAAGAACTTGCAATCTGCCATATCATGATCTAGCTAAATGATGTTGGCGTACATTATGTCTTCAGAAAACGAACAAGGTTGCCAGTTTCACAGTTCAATTTGACATTGACATTCCAAGGTCATGAAAATACAAGGTGCCGTCTAAAATATAATTTGAAGTCATATTTCTACAAATAAGTTTATCATTATCAGTTTTTTTATAATAAAAAAATAAAATAAAAAAATCACGGTAACGGCAATATTTTAGGGCAGTCCACATGTAAAGCACAATATTAAAGTAACACGGTTGACACATAACCTGGAGACATATATAGAAAGAGAGAGAGAGAGAGAGAGAGAGAGAGAGAGACAGAGAGAGAGAGAGAGAGAGACAGAGACAGAGAGACAGAGAGACAGAGAGAGAATACAGGCAAAACATAGGCTTTAATTTAAATATTATTGGGAAATTAACAATTTGGAACATAAATATTTTGTATTTAGAAAAATGTCTAGTAAAGGTTTTACCTTGTGTCCTTGTTACATATGTTACATGTACTTATTATAACAACAACAACAACAACAACAGTAAGTTATGCATAATTATCTGCAACTAACCCTAAACTAAACCCTAATCCAAAGTAATATTACTGTAATATTACTTAATATTGTATAATTACACTGTAACAAGGACACCTTAAAATAAAGGGTTACACTTTATTTCAAGGTGTCATTGTTACAGTGTAATTATATATTTAAGTACTGAGTAATATTGATTAACTACTTACTACTATGTACTTACAATAGGTTTAGGGTAGGATTTGGTTGAGGGTTAGTTGCATGTAATTATGCATAATTTACTGTTATTACTATAGTAAGTACATGTAACATATAACAAGGACACTGTAAAATATAGTGTTACCAAATAAAAGGACACAAATGTCACCAGTTATCCAGAATGACCCATAAAACCAACGCATACCCTTTCATGAACATTTGAAGAGTTTGTTTTCGATGTTTGCGTATTTGTGCTAGAATATCAGGTCAGTGATCAGATGACAGTGTCCCATTGTGCCAGAAACGCTAGAGGAAATCAATCAGCGGTCCAGGGGTGGGCCAGTTAATGCACAGCAACCCATGAGTCATTCTGAACACATCCCATTTGACTCCACTGTCACACATTCACCTTTGCCATCTGGACGCTGCCGCTTGTGTACATCCTAAAACCAGAGGACAAACATCATAATATCAGGGGTGACGGATGTATTAAGGTCAAATGGACGACAATGTCAAACACTAAATGAGCAAATGACAAAAAAACTCTATTGTACAAGCAATCAATGTAGAGGACAGGAAAAGCCAATCAAATATACATTTGGCTTTCGTTCTTTTGTGGAACAAAAACAGGATTTTTGCATTCTTTATGAAGCTTGAAAGTTTCAGTCCCCGTTCATTGCAATACAATGGAAAAGACTGCCCAGTGTAATTTCTTAATTTAGAAGGAAAGACATAATTTGTAACATAAGGGTGATTAAAAATATGATTATTTTTTAAGGTAAACTAATCTGTTTATAGTTCTTAAAGGTATAGTTCACCTAAAAATGAAAATTACCCCATAATTTACTCACCCTCACCCTCTAGGTGTTTATGACATTCTAATTTCAGACGAATACAATCAGAGTTATATTAAAAAAATGTCCTGGCTCTTCCAAGCATTATGGGAGACCAAAAAGTGCATCCATCCTTTATAAAAGTAATCCAAACGGCTCTGGTTGGTTAATAAAAGCCTTCTGAAGCTAACCAATGGGTTTTTGTGCGAAAAATATCAATATTTAACACGTTATAAAGTAAAATATCTAGCTTCCATAGAAAGTGTAATGCCTCTTGTAGTTCAAAAGGCTTACACTATGTCTGACATCATCGTCATGCCAGCTACGCTTTTCCATAAGTTGAATGCGAAACGTGGTCCACCAGAAGCTAGATATTATACTTTATGTGTTAAATAGGGATATGTGTCTTACAAAAAGCCATCGATTTGCTTCAGAAGGCCTTTATTAATTCCCCGGTGCTGCGTGGATATCTTTTAAAATGGATGGATGCACTTTTTGGGGCTTCAAATTTCAGGGCTGCCATTCACTGACATTATAATGCTTGGAAGAGCCAGTACGTTTTTTGAATATAACTCTGATTGCCTTAAATATAGAATGTCATATACACCTAGGATGACTTGAGGGTCAATTATCATTTTTGGGTCAACTATCCCTTTAAACCTCTTTTACCAATACAAATGGAACACTGTACTAAAATACATTGTTTCCTGCAGTGCTATTCAACACTTCGTCGCTATTGAATCTGCATTGAAACAGCAAAATAAATTATATTTGATCCGTTTGTTCGCTTGCTGTCTAAATGAAATGTAATCAGAGAAAAAGCCAGGGCGATGTGAAATAGTACAAAGACAATCAATAGACAATATATCTTTTTGTTGTGTTTTCGTCGCTGATTGTGCACGAAAACAAACACGGAGTGTTACGGATGTAGTCTGATATGTGGATTAATAACTTTAAAGACCAGGGCTGAGTTGATCGCGAGCAACAGTAAAACAGTCAAAAAACAACAACTCATGAATCATGAACCAGCTCCATCAAAATTACTAAAGGACTTGTTAATGAAATCATTTACGGTCCGGAATTGGATCAGAATTGAATCATAAAAGAAAACAAAATCTTTCATTTCCTTGCGGTTCCTATTCCTGCGTTGATGCCTTACAAGCCCAGCTGCTTTCTGCACCAGAACTGCAAATGTATCATCTTAACTAGCCTGGAAAAGATACATGAAACCCTGTGTGACAAAACTGTCTCATGACCATGTCAAATCTGAATAACTGTTTTAATGAAAGCACGCAGACATGGTAAAAAGGCATATACAACGCTTTGAGTGGTGGTAAAATACTGTAATCACTCTCTGTGAATGAAATCTCTCTCTTTTTAACTTCTTTTCATCCCTCTCTCAAAGAAGATGCTCGTGATCCATTAATCAGAGCAATCAAGGCCTCTATCAAGCCGCCACACAAGCCAGAGACGAGAACATGACTAAGAACCAGAGCCGAACCAAATTCCTCAGTACAAACTAGATCTTCTGGAGAAGTTTCTGGAAATAGATTGAACAGCCCCTTTTTAGTAGAGATTACCAAACACAGTATTCATACTCCACAGGAAGGGTGTAGTTTACTCATCTATTCATTATTCTGATAATTCCGACAGTAAATTACATGCACACCGGCGTAATAACGGGCAGAACGCATCAGAAATCCTATTAAAATGGCACGGTGTCTCTCAGAGACGATTATAATGGGACTCGACTGCTATGAGTAAGTAAGTTTTAATACGGCCTTCACATATTGTTAACAGTAATTTTGATGTTTTAGTGGACAAGGAGTGGATTATCTGAAAATGAAATTTAAAAAATGTCATTTCCATTAACTGATAGCGCCAAATTCCTCCTTTCAGGTTGCCGATGATAAGGGGGATTCAGTCCTGCCGTGTTTTTCCGAGAAGCCTCCGTTTTAACGGTAATAGAGTGACATTAATATGTGGAGACGTAGAAGAAGGTCAAAAAAAATTCTGAGGACCACCATTATACAGGTATCTTACACGGATAGCACCTGCCAATCAGAAGGAAGAAGTCCTTGACACTCCATGTTTCACCTTCAGCTGGGATACGGGAGGGAAACAGACTTTCTTTGGCAGCAAAATGCAGCGAGCACTTCACACGAAAACGGTACACTTTGGAGTTCCATGCCTTTTTTAAACACATATGTTTTTTTTTCTTTCTTTCTTTCTATTAGAACCATTAGATATATTAGACAATCTACTGTCTAACTCATTTTAAATACCTAAAATGGTGCAAATGCACAGGTGAAAATGCATGTGTGTGTGTGTGTGTGTGTGTGTTATGTGTGTAATGTGTGTGTGTGTGTGTGTGTGTGTGTGGTGTGTGTGAACATGTAAATAATCTTATTCAATTACAATTTACACAATTTGTAGTGCTGACTGCATTTGTTGAGCTATACACCATTCAACCCTGTTACATACATGTATTTATTATGTTTTAAAATATGTGAAAAAGAGGATGTTTTCTTTTTATTCAATGTTAATATAAATAGATCAGTAACTACCAACCAGACTTTAGTCAGGATTAATTAGCCCCTACTAATTTGGGCTACATTTCAACCCTGTTTTAGCTGTATTTAAACACATATTTTAGTAACAGGACCAAAAATATGGCAAAAAGCATATTTAATATTTAGTTTGACTCTTTTTACTGACTATTTGTTGAAAGGAAGAATAAAATAGAAAAAAAGAAACCATATTCTGTACACCGTGGGAAGTGACCACTGTGTTTTTGCGTCCGCCTGGCACAACAAGGAGAGCAAACAGGGGAACAACATCTGTCTTCATGCCACAAAAAGAGAGCCACCCAACGTAAGAGGTCATAAAACATCAGGAGAGACTAGAGGAAAAAAAAATAAAAAGGTTTCCACTACTCTCACAGGTTCATCATCTCAGTTTCAAACAAAATGCAATGGAAGCAATGTTGCTGTCAAAATGGTGCAAATGCACAGGTGAAAATGCATGTATGTGTGTGTGTGTGTGTGTGTGTGTGTGTGTGTGTGTGTGTGTGTGTGTGTGTGTGTGTGTGTGTGTGTGTGTGTGTGTGTGTGTGTATGTGTGTGTGTGTGTGTGTGTGTGTGTGTGTGTGTGTGTGTGTGTGTGTGTGTGTGTGTGTGTGTGTGTGTGTGTGTGTGTGTGTGTGTGTGTGTGTGTGTGTGTGTGTGTGTGTGACTTAAACTGACTGCACACAGACTGGACTCTCGTGTCACCGTGGGGACATAATTGAGGTCCCCATGAGGAAACAAGCTTATAAATCATACAAAATGATTTTTTTGAAAAGTAAAAATGCAGCATGTCTCCTGTGATGGGTAGGTTTAGGGCAGGGGCATAGTAGGGGATGGAAAATACAGTTTATACAGTATAAAAACCCATTACGCCTATGGAGAGTACTATAAAGATAGTAAACCAAGAGCATGCGTGCGTGTGTGTGTGTGTGTGTGTGTGTGTGTGTGTGTGTGTGTGTGTGTGTGTGTGGACTGGTAATACGGTATGGGGACAAAATGTCCCCACAAAGATGGCAATAACCAAAATCCTCATGTCCTCATTTTTGGTCCCCATGAGGAAAACAGGTCATAAATCACACAGGATGATGTTTTTTGAAAATGTAAAATGCAGCATGTCTCCTGTGATGGGTAGGTTTAGGGGCAGGGGCAGTGTAAGGGGATAGAAAATACGGTTTGTACAGTATAAAATGCATTACGCCTATGGAATATCCCCACATTTCACAAAAACAAACATGTGTGTGTGTGTGTGTGTGTGTGTGTATGTTCTGTCATTCAGTGTGATTTGTTCAGATCCATTCATACTGGCCTCACATAAGAGCTCTCCACTTGTTTTAAAGTCAACATGAAACAACATGTTTTATACAGCACATTGTAATCTGACGTATTTCCGAGTGAAACAGGATATTCGAGGAAAACTGTAGAATTAAATTATTTTAAATGTAGAATAAAATGAATTTAATTAAACTTAAAATGTAAACTAAATGTATTTTTTGTTCCCCCTTTAGGATAATGTGCACAGAACAATTATGTGATTTCATGTCAGCCTTGATAAATGTATACAGTCATATGTGTTTTTTATACGCCTTTCCTTCATTGCCATTTGATTATTGATTATTTTATACAGACACACACACACAATCCAACTCGTATGTCTCTCTCAGACAAGAGCAGTTGTGTGAGCGTAACGCCTCCTCTGTCCCTCTATTAAGCACTAGATCATCAATTATTCAGCACCATCGTGAGCCATTATTCAACAGGATGATTAATTTTTAAGATGGCAGAAGTGAACACAAAACATAAAGTGAGGGGCATTAAAAGAACGTCTTGAATGGGTGACATTAAAAGCGGGGTGGCGCAGAAATCTACCGATGATTGATTTGGGCAGGTTGATTGATTGACTTCTTATGAGAGGAAATGATTTGGAGATCTGTTAGTTCACACGCTAATTCCTCCACAAACCACAAACTCATTTAAAAGCTTTAAATTAATGACCACTTACTTTTATTCAAGTTAACAAGCTGAAACTGGGTTTACTTGGACATATAAGTTCTTAACAAAAGCCTCACTTAGATCCTCAAAAACAGTTTTTTTGTGTGTGTGACTTTTCCAGATAAAAGCAAGCATATTGGTGTGAGGGTGAGAACAAGCTCGACAGTAAATCGTTTAAAAATCGGCAGACAGATAAGGAGGGCGGAGTTTGTTCCCGGAGAGAAATCAACTGTCAGGTCTAAATCTCTCCTGACAACGCAACCAGCAGTTAAAGCCTCATGCTAAACCTGATGCTACGATATTGACCTTTTTCAAAGGCGCCGAAGCCATTCACTTTTGAGTTCAAATATGCACCTGCTTTTGCATGTGAAAAATTAATGCTATCAATGCTGCTTTTGCATGTTAAAAAACGAATGCTAATTTTACTGTTGCAGAGCCTTCCGCCTAGCCGTTTTGTGCATATTTTGTGTCGAGTTGCTGTCTGTATTTGGTTGAAGAGTGAGAAGGCAAAACAGTTTAGGAAAGGAAGTGACTTTCATTTTACATTCTCACCTCCCACAAGCTCAGCAGAACAGTCGGATGCTTGGCAAAGACTCCCCGAAAGTCGACACTCTGCCATTTCTGTGGTTAAACAGGACAAACTTGTGGTCCTGCAGGTTTGGGTTCACCATCTTATTAAGATACTCTCCCTGGTATCTCATTTTTATCACAGTTTGGATCATAATTAACTCTATATTACTTCAATCTTCCTCTCAGACCTCTAATAATATATATATTTCTTTTTTTTTTTTCTAGTTTAAGATTACAATTCAAATGGAGTGGAAAGTGAAGATTTTTGACTTGCAAATATAATTGCCTGGCCAATATTTTAAAAATGAGAAACTTTCAAGTGTCTAATACATATGCACCGCTTTATAGTTCAGTTCAGTAATGGCTTGATGATTATGAAAGTAAAATTATGCCATTTTAAATATAGTGAATGAGGGAAATTCTGTGGATGGAAGGAGCCTCAAACCCAGTCTCTTCCATGGCTCTAGTTTGTTTGTGTGGTAATTCTGTGGTGATATCCCACCCTGAGCTGTTAGGCTCAAGGCTCTGAAGAAGAAAGCCATGTGAGATTGTGTCTGGATCGTTAGCCTCATTTACATGTGTTAACTAACACTGCGAGCAGTGGAACTGAGGCGCAGCTGTCCCGACACTAGATTGAGACTGAACTCGCTTGACCCCGATACTTTTTTAACTTTTAAAGGAAGTTGAAGTGTCAGTTGTAGATATTTCAGTCGAAACATCGAAAAAGCCAATTTACATGCCAAGTGTTTGTCATGTGACTATGCTAATCAGGGCTTGACATTAACTTTTTTGTTCACCAGCCATTGTGGCTAGCGGTTTTCCAAAGTTACTAGCCACCCACATGTGTTTTCTTTACATTCACTTAAAACATAACTGACTGTTTACTTGAATACTCACCAAGACCGTGTGTATTTGACTGTTTAAGCACAATAAGCAGCGAAAAAGAGCTCCGTTTAGTACTGAGAGGTGGCTTTATGTGCACGCACTTTGGGTGTGAGCACAAAATCAGCAGGAATGAGTACAATTATGCACAATATGCGCAATCCCGCGATGAAATTCAAGCCCAGTAACACGAACATCCCGAGCAAATGAAACAAGTGAGTGAGGGGAGGCGGGTTTGTGTGTCAACTCAATGTTTGAGAGATCATGAGAGAGAAAGTGCAGGTATTGTGTATCTATTCTGCGGAAAATCAGTATTGGAAAGGTTTAAGATACCTCAGTGCCGATATGTATCTATAAAAAATATAAATATAAAATACATATTATAAAAATAGAATAAAAATCTATATTTTTGACAACACCTTTTGAGACCCACCCGTGGGTTGGGGATTGTTAATGTCAAGCCCTGATTCGTATATATTTGCTCGTATATTAACGAACGTTTCGTGAATGAGGTCCATTGCATTTAAAATGTATTAATATTAATAATAAATACTTATAGGGCCCTATTTTAATGATCTAAGTGCATAGTCTGAAGCGTATGGTACAGGGGCACGTAGGGCATGTCTGAATCCACTTTTGCTAGCATGGTCCAAAGAGTTGTCCCTATTTTCTTAATGTTTTTTGGGGAGTGTTTTTGGCATAACATGCAAAAAAACAATTAGAATCTCATCTCCCATTCCCTTTAAAAGCCAGTTGCGCTCGCGCCATGGTGGCTTCGCTATTTACATGGCAGAATTTGCAAGCGGAAAAACTGAATGCTTCTCTAGCAAGAAAACGGATTACTGCAAATAGATAGGCTAATTCGGATACATGCAATCCATTATGACAAGTAGACATTTTTATATTTATGTAAACAGTAATAATATTTTACATTTTAATCCTTTAATTTTTTTCTATTTAAAAATGTTTGTGTACTGCTGCGCGTCCCTATGTGTAATAAGCAGAGTATACACGTGTTGTGCACCTGCCTATAGGCGCATATTACTAACACGCTCTTTAAATAACAAAAAAATTATAATTACAATTTTGGGGCATTAACTTTAGATCAGGTTTTTGTTGGCCAATAGTGCAGTCTATTTCAGTTGCCTCAAACACACCTTATTTTCAGACCAGCACATCCATGGGTGCACAAATGGGTGCAAATGCATTTGCTATGCAAACAATGTGGCGCAGAACGTTAAAATGATCACTGCATCAGGCTGAAACTAGCAAAAAAACACTTGCTTTGAGTCTGATGCCACATTGAGCCGGGCGTATGATAGGGCCCATAGTGATTATTATTACCTTATTGGAATAATAATAATTACCTTGGCGAATTTAGAATATTTCACAGATTAGCACCTAATAGCTAATGCTACTAAATCAGTCCAGCTTCTTTATTGTCCATGTCAGTGGTTTATAAATCCCATTTAATTGTCTGCTCTGTGCTTTTCCAAAGTTTTGTTGCTGAAATACCTTATTTTGGAACCCAGACACTTTGAAATAGCTATTCTTGCAGGCTTGTGAAGTGGCTTTAGAGCTGTTTGTTATCTGTAGCAAAATGGCTTTATTTTGAAGCTAGTTAGCAGATCAGAGAATGTAAACACCAGATATGGCGGTTGTGTTTTTCACACAGGTTAAAGCGACACATTAACGCAGCAGTCAAACAGACACAGCTTGGAGTGACTGAAGAATTTGTGTGCTATATTAGCCTGACTGAGCGGTGTCTTCGCCGCCTTGTGCTCTGTCGGTCCTTCAAGCCCACGCGTAACTCTGCGCTGGCAACAATCATGCAGAGAATGTGTGACATAATATGACACCATGTTTTCTTCCTGTTTATAGCGTAATAAATGCATGATGGGATTGGGAACAGCGGTTTGCTGGAGGGCCTGAAGCTCGGATTTTATACCAGTTGTGAAATGTTTTCAGGAAAGGTTTCGAAACTGTCGTGAAATGGTTTCCCAACATCATTTTGGCTATTTACAATTCAACTGTGACAAATTCACTGTCACATACGTAGCTGCTGCTGTCTATCTCATGTATTTCAAAGTGGATTTTTTTTTTCTCTCAAAAACATCTGATGATAATAACAGACAATATGTAATAATGAAGGACATTCAACACCAGCAGGAATGCAGGGCTGCTGCTAAACTAATTTCAGTCAAAAACATTTGTGTTCATAAAGCTCTCCCACAGTTACACTTCATTTTTGGACAATGATGCAGTATGAACAATGATATTCCACAGAAATGAGCTGGGATGCATCAGAAAACAGCTTCAGTTGCAGCCGATAGCATACTGGCGCTAGGATGTGACATTGATGGGTTTGATGTCATCTAATTTTTCCTGCAGCATTTCATGCAATCCTCAAATGGCTTTTGTGGAGCCAGAATGCTTTTGGGAGACATGTCATATAAGTGACCTGCGTCCAGGGAAACAACCTCCCTACAATGGACTCTGAACCTGTCCAGAAATCAAAGCCTTTAGTGTCCCGAGGAATCTTCCTGATATAAATAGATTGCTAGCATTTCAGCTGTCTTCTGCCACCCGTGGAAGGGCTGCAGATACAGAAAATTCCTTTTCTGCCTCTCTCTGTCTTGTCGTTTTTATCTCTCTAGCCTCTTTATTCGTGTTCTTTCAGCTCTGTTATGTTGTGAAGGTCTCTGCCATTCAGTGTAATTTTCCACAATCTGAGTCCAGAGGAGGATATCATGAGCACACTTGGGGGTGACAGCGCAAACTGTCTGAAAGCAGGGATCAATTCAGGAAGCCTGCTTCACAAAGAGGTCAAAAATAACAAGTAGCGTTTCTCTCTGATCAAGGCATAGGTTTAGATTTAAATAAGAGCTGAACATACAGTATGCAAATAATGCCATTAAATTATTTATACATCATTCACGCAGACTTAGTGTTGCTTCGTGTCTTTGCACCCATCTAGCGTACCATGCACATATCTTTGTTTTAGCTCATCAGTGAAAGATCTAATGTTACTACAATAGAGAACACCAGAAGAATAAAAACAGTAGACAAATATTTCTTTTCTATTGATAATCTGTAAAGACTACCATTAGCTGTGAAGTTATAGTTATTATATAGAGGTTATACATGCATTTAAAAAACAATGTTTACCTATTGTAATATGTTTCCAATACACTTAAATATATGCTGTTTTATACTTATATACACAACAATTCAGAAGTTTAGGGTCAGAGAGTTTTTTTTAATGCTCAACAAGGCTGCAATTACTTGATAAAAAATACAGTAAAAACAGTAATATTGTTAATTTTTTTATTTTATTTTAAAAAGTTGTATATCCCTCACTCTCAGAAAAAAAAGGTACAGTGCTGTCACTCGGGCGGTACCCTAAGGTACAAAAGTGAAAAGATACATCTTTGTACCTTACTCACCCCTAAATGGTACATATTAGTACCGTAAAAGGTACATATCAGTATTTTAAGAATGCATATTAGTACCTTAAAGGTACATATTAGTACCTTATTAATACCTTAAAGGTACATATTAGTACCTTATTAATACCTTAAAGGTACATATTAGTACCTTTTCGGTTTTGTACCTTAGGGTACCGCCCCAGTGACAGCAATGTACCTTTTTTTCTGACAGTGCTGTTATGGCAAACTGAGTTTTCAGGAGTCTACTATATTAGAAACATTTCTTATTATCATTAATGTTGAACACTTTTTTTCAGGGTTGTTCGATGAATAGAACATTCAAAAAAACATTATATGAAATAGAAATCTGTTTACAACATCATAAATGTCTTTTCTGTCACTTTTGATCCATTTAATGTGTCCTTGCTGAATAAAAGTATTAAAATTACTGACACCAAACTTTTGAGTTTGTTTAATAGTTAATAAGATGTGTTCTGAAACCTAGAGAGCTTCCTACGCAGGCGTCATATGAATGCCTTGTTTTGAGCTCTTTGAAAAAAACACAGAACTGCTGCCTGTGTGGAGCATTCCAAAACGCTCTTATGAGGTTCCATTCTGTCAGGATGCTGCCTAAGAAGACAGCTGCCTATGTAGGCAGTGGAACGCAAGGCAGCACAGTAGGAAAGAGTCATAGTAAATAGTTTGTATATCGCGCAGTCACTGTTTCTTTATTCACGTTCTCAGATATTTCATTTCACTATTGTGCTTTCAGGAAAAAAATAAAATAAAATAAATAAATAAATACAATATAAGATGAAGGGAAAGCTAGAGAGTTTCTTTCTAAGAACATGAGCTCCTAAAATGTTATCGAGGACAGGAAACCATTTGGTGCAACAGAATGAATTAAGCCAAAGCAATACAAGATTATCCAATTATAAGACTAATATGGCTTTAGCAAAGGTAATTGCTTTGATGGGGCTTGCGATTCGCTGCATGCGCCAGACAGAAAGTCCAATAGGAAATACAACTGCACCACAAAAGGCTTCTTCTATCCTTATGTATTCTGTGACATAATCTATGAATCACATTAAACTCTGTGAATGAAAGCCCACGCACACACGCGCGCACAAAAGATGTTTCTACGCTTTGGCCGGGCATGTTTTCCTTTCTCTTAATTGCAGTGAAGTAACCAGACACACCACTGGAGGTTGGTGAAGCAAACACTGAGTAGATCTTATCAGAAGACAACAAAAGAGGCCACTGGAGCCGTGGGGGTGACAGGGGGCCACTCGGCTGAGGGAGCCGGTTGGGCCGTGGACTCATGGCAATCCACTCGCAGAGTATGTGCATCGAAAGTACTTCATTCAGCCAAAAGTATGAAGATACAGCAGTGCTGTCCATCACGGGAGCTAATGGTGGTTAGAAATATGCCTATTAATTATAAATGCAATGATTTTATTTTGTTCCGTTTGTCGGCATTATGCAACTTTTGGATTTAACATTTAAATATTTTAGAATAAAATAGGATGATGTTATCATTAAAAAATTGTGTTTAAATTCTTTTTTATTTCATCCGTTTTATTAAAAATGTAAAAAGGCAGAACGTTTTCTGTGATTGGTAGGGTTATGGTTAAGGGATAAAATATACAGTTTGTACAGTATATTACGACTATTGGAATTTCATCATAATAACAGGTGCACCAACATATGCATGTGTGTGTGTGTGTGTGTGTGTGTGTGTGTGTGTGTGTGTGTGTGTGTGTGTGTGTGTGTGTGTGTGTGTGTGTGTGTGTGTGTGTGTGTGTGTGTGTTCTCACATTGTAGAATATATATGTATACTCTTATCCTGTGCTACTATGTACATCTATACGGTATATATTATCTGTGCATGTACTATCTATATTTATCCCACATTGTAGAATATATTTTTTTAATGATGCCATTATTTTTTAAAGACTGCTCAACAGTTTCACATTTGATGTTTTCAGTGTTTAAAATGCAGTATATGCTAAACTAAAGCTCCTCTGTGGAATAATTTCTTCACAGATATTCAGTTAGATATCTGCTAGATATCTATGATAATCTCATATAACTCTCTTGGCTCTTGTGTGCGCCGCGAGACAAGCCGCCCCACCACTGTTTGTGTTAACAGGGGCGAAATTCACACCAGGCATGTGTGAGTTATGCAAATGCCATTAGGAAGTGTTTGACACTTCGCAGTTTTGTGGCGATCAGAGCCATTTCAGCAAGTGCGACAAACCAAAGATATCAAAACTGCCATGTGGCTAAAATACACTTTAAATAATTAAAATGTCATTGATGGGCAGCAACTATACAACTATAGCAACTATATGCATCTGGAAATGCGTTGGAGTCATTATAGTCAGCCTGACAATAAAGGAACTGATCTTATATCATCTGCCGCTTAATCCTGCGCTTTACAGTGAGAGCTATGGCCTGGCAGTGGTACATATGCTCAAGACACACCGAGCACTGGCGCTCATTGTGGGAGACGTGATCACACTCTATCTCTCTTTCCGCATCATTTCCTGTCTTCTGTACTCCTGTCTCTCGGGATAAAAAATCCTATACATTAGAGACAAAGACATTACAATTTAAACAAGAACAAATGTATTATTATTTAATTTTTTATCTGTTTGCAATGTTATTGGGATCTTTATTCAAAGGTAATGGCTTAGTCTGCCATTCTTTGTTTTTATTTCAATGAGGGAAAAAATGCCAGGGTGGGATTTGAATTAATCCAGTGAGATTTCATTGGAGCATGAAAGTGGGCGTTCCAAATCAGAATGGTACCAGACCTGAATGCGAGTTTGCAACGGATGCAAACTCAAATCTTTTTTGTTTTTTTTGTTTTTTTGGGCTGGGACTTGAAGCTGAAGGTCAAGTTCACCCTTGAGAGCATTTTAATGTATCCTTTCCAAACTTATCATTATTACTGCTTTAAACATTGATTATATTAATATTAATCGCAATAAATGGCAGAATTTTAGAAGGGCTAGATTAACAGCATACTGAAACAATGTTTAATAGCTATTTGGATGCAGCCTTGGTAACATCAGCCAAAAACAAAAGTCATTTTTGAGGTGAAACAAGTCTGGGGTATCTGCATGTTTGTTTGTTTTTTAAACAAATATCGCTTTTTAAGACTTGCACAAAAATGAAGCAAACCAATGCGATCTCAAATTAAATCACATATCTCAGAATCCTTTACTTAATTAAAGTGGATTAAATTAAATTGATGTTTTATTCAATATGTATAGAAGTTGGTTTATGTACCAATATATCAATACATTTTAATTAAAGGTCGAGCGATATTAGATGTTCTTGATACAATAGCAATTCATTTAGAGAAAGAGACATTATTGTGATTATCGATAGTAATAATAATATATATAGTTACTGAATACCCCAGACAAATGGCCCAGACGAAGGCTACAACAGTTCATGTTGAATGAAATTACAAATACAGTTTATTTCTCGAACTAGAATTCCAATATTAAACAGACAAAAAAACAAAAAAACATTGTGCATAACGCGGCACTTTCATTATAAATAAGTCAAAAACACACCAGAACTCTTATTTAGCAATGTTTATGCTTTACCTCTTCCAGCTGCTCATTCAAAAAGATGAGGAAGAGAGACACTCATCTACTCACCATCCACATGAACACTGTCATAATTCATTAACAGTAGCATTATAAGCAATCTCTTGACGTGTGCAGTGTTCATTGATTTGCGAACTGCTCTGAAACCGCCTGTAGAACGTGCAACAGTACCGCATTTTGACTTTGAATGTGCAGCACTCATTTATTTCATTAAATCACAACCCTTTAAAGTTTAATCAACCATTTAAGGTATTTAAGACTTTTAATTAACTTCAATTTCATAAAACCAAATGTAAGACTTTTTAAGGACCCCCTGATACTCTGAAGTCATTAGAGTAGAAAGAAGACGAGTAGAAAAGCTTTTTTCACAACGCGCACTGATAAAACATTCACAATAAAATCAGTAACGTGTGTTAGAAAATGATTCAGATATCTGAAGAGGAGCCATCGCTGATGAAGAGAAAATCACTGATGCCATGTATTGTATTCATATGTCAGTCAAGGTATAAAAAACGACAACAACTAAAAAAAAACAAGGATTATATAAATCTTGTATATAACATGAATCCATTTTGTTCGTGTAGTAAATATTGCAGCTGTCATTTCTCAGCCTGGCATGGCTGATGCATTGCGTTAAATAAGCACACAAAACACAATGTCGCTGACAAGCTGCATTTGAGCCAGAGCGGCCAGGTGAGTGGTGTCAGAGCGAAAGACACTTGAAGGCTGTTTGTATTGGGCAAATCAGCACTAGAGTAAAGAGTAATGACTGCTACCAAAATGTAATTAACTTAGCTCTGCAACCTGGCTGTTTGTCTGAATTAAATTCTCCACTCATTATGTGTCATCTTACGCAATGTGGCCAATGGCCTCTTTTGGAAAATCAATGGAGGCGGAGCAGTCAGATGTCACTCGCAGACTGATTATCCAATCAGTGTACACCTCTGGCCTGCACAAAGGTCTCACACCTTAATAAACTCCTAATCTCTATATCTGAATTTAGATTAATGCATGGTAGTTGCAACAACATTGATTTAGTCGTAATGAAGAGTTCTCTAGCTCGCTCTATTCTGAAGGACCCCAAAGTGCTGATTTAGGAACATTATCCTATCTGAATTCCTGAGCTTAATCAGTACAACACCGGAGAGAGAGAAAAAAAGGCCAAAGATCAGCCAATGGTGCTCAAACAAAGCAGAAATGCCGTCGACCTGTTTGTCTAAAATATCACTGCGCTGTCATCACATAATTACAGACCTGTTCTATTCACCCTTGTCTGGACAGCTAAACATTTTTTTCTGTCTGATAATTTAATTTCTGCTCTTTTTAATATTCTTCACCTTACCAATCAACCTTTTCATGTCACACACTTTCGTTCTGATACATGTGCTCCATTTGGTGAACATGTTTAGAGATTATTTAAAGCAAAATTAGGTCAAGAGATCCAGGAACGCCCTCATTATTGGCCACATCTGCCCTGATAAACTGTCACATGAACCACACAAGATAAGTCTGACCTCTGACCTCAGGATGTTTTCAAGAAACAACTCACTGTTGACCCCAGATTAGATTAGTTATTTGAGGATTAGTGGAATCCGCAGGAAATGTCTTAACCATTATTCTAGTTCAGTGTAAGTATGATAAGAATTTACACCATCAGTGAAATGTTTGGACACTTAACTGAAGAAGCCGAAATATTACATTCATATTTATTGTTAAACATCTATGACTTCTGTACATCAAGAAGTAAACATGTCTTAGACGTTGGGGGTTTGTTTTGTTTTGTTTGTTTTTTTTGTGTGGGGAAGGGGGTATTATTTGGTCTTATTTATTAATGAATTAATGAATTTATTAATGTATTTATTCATTCATTCATAGAATATTGTTTTAAATATACAGACATCCACACTTATTTTAGTCTGCCTAATATGTAAAAATTTAAAATGTTCCTTGTCATGATATAATCCAGTTATTCATATTTTCAATTTAAAATGGTAAAATGTATTTAAAAAAATGTCAAATAGTTTGCATCACTTGATATTACTGTAGGCTGTGAACGCTTTTTTATAGTAAAACAGTTGTCAAATATTAAATGTTTAGCTACTTACATCTTACGACGCACTCTTT
The DNA here is from genome assembly GCA_023029165.1 of Gobiocypris rarus. Classification (NCBI taxonomy): domain Eukaryota; kingdom Metazoa; phylum Chordata; class Actinopteri; order Cypriniformes; family Gobionidae; genus Gobiocypris; species Gobiocypris rarus. Next base: position 25,754,745 of record CM040931.1, read on the forward strand.
CATTGCAATAACTAAAGTGTCATGTTGGAATACAGTATACAGTAAGCCCCGCCTTCTTTGATTTGATTGGCCATCTCACTCATTCTGACACTGTTAGACCGCTGAGGTAGACCAACCGAAAAATGTAACATTTTACTTTTTTGATCCTAGCAACGAACAGAGCGGTGTGTAATGGAGTACAGCAGAGCAGCATCAAGAATATCAAATATTGGGAGGGACGGGGGACGACAATTTGGCCATTTCTAATTATTCAGAAGGACTCAATGTATATTATGACAATGCTATACATAATAATTCCCAGTTGTCCATTTACATTTTTGATAAATGTAATTGCTTTCTTATTATTATTTTCCACAACAATAAAACATAAACCAAGTAAGAATTATTATTATTATTATTATTATTATTATTATTATTATTATTATTATTATTATTATTATTATTATTATTATTTACATCATCATTTAGTAGAGATTAATAAATAATATTTAGTAAGTGAATTATATATACATGTAAAAACCATGAAACTTCTGAAAGTTTCTTGTTGTAGATAACTTACAAAAGGAGAATTACACTGCAGGTCAACCACTCCTCAGCGTTCTGAAATAACAGGTGTGTCTGCTTGAAAATGGCCATTTCAAGTGTGCCCCTTTAAGCCAGCCGAAACACAACCCTTCTCTCTACCACCAGACGTCTAATAACCCCCCTCTCTCTCTCTCTCTCTCTCTCTTTGCTTTGCTCACAGATACTGTTTACCCTGTACCTGGGTTCCAACCTTCTCCTCTCTGATGAGAAATTGAATTTTTTTCCTAAATACCAATTCTGGGATAGATAAGTCATGCCCCCTGTGTGTACACCAAACTAAATATGTGTAGTTCTGAATTTGAAAATGAAAGATGAATCATGCTGTGAACTTCATTTACATTTAAATAAAAATAAACATGCCAGAGAATAAGATGCTAAATGGATGTAATCCACAAAACTAAAATATTATTGTCCACACTGTAAAAAAAATAAAAAATAAAATTGTTTCCATCTGTATAAATGGTTGCAATAATTTCTGGAACAAAAACCAAATCTGTTTTTTTTTTTATTTTAATTTTTTTTAGTAAGAGTAAAAAGTCATTGAACTTATCACTTTCACTTTATTGTTGTTGACTTAATGTTAATATTAGTGGGTTATTACTATTATTATTTTACAGTGGAGAATTACAAGTGATACCATGTTGAAATATTTATTATTATTTATTACTTTTTTACTAAATCCCTTTTAATCGCCAATTACTTTTGTTTAGAAATGATTTATTTGACATCCAGATATTTCAAAATAAATGAAACTGATTGCATGTCTGAAGACTCTGGAGTCTGGGTGTGTTCAGAGTGGTGTGTGCTGCCCACAGTCTGCAGCTGATTAAAATGGCAGCCTGTGTATAAAGTCTGCCGTCCCACTGTCACACAAACCTTTCGCAAGCAGAAACAAACGCTTTGACAAAATGGCAGAGAAGGCGCCCTGCCTTCCACTGATTACTGATCGTAAAATAAAAACCACCGTAAAATGCAGGTATTTGACCCACCAAGGCAGTTGAGCACTTTACATAAAACTCCAAGTGTAACAGGGCTGTTTATTCCCCGCAAATTGGCGAGCGTTTATCGGCACAGCAGGGTGCTCTGTAAACACACAACTGAATCGAAAACAGGGAAAGAAATCATCTGATTTGAAAATCTTGCAAAACTGAATGTGTTTTCGATTTTATGCGCTCGGTAACCACAGCGTATATGGCCTGTATCACGGCGTCTCTGAAGTAACATCATTGCCCTATGGAGCGAAAGAGATGTCTATTCTGAAGTGGTCCACTTGTTTTCTCTCAAATTCTTCATGCACATATTTTATTTTTATTTCTTTTTTTAGCATTAAATTCTCTAAAGAACCATAGTTCCAGTCTACAAGCTGCATGACGCTGTATTTGTTGTTCAGTGAGACCGATTATTTGATTCGGCTGTGCAAACGCTCTGATGTTCGGAGAACAATGGCTGTCAGTGGAATTATACTGTTGTGCAAAAACACAGACACACACACACACACACACACACACCATGTGCTAAGGCTCTAATAAAAGTCATTCCAAATTTTGAACAAAAGCTTAGGGCTCAAATGTGATATAAAACACTTTTTTGACTTATATTTTATACATTTCACCATTCAAATGCTCTCCACATGTGTCTGATATTCACCATATGGCGATAACATTGAAATGAAAGCACTGGGCCACAAATCATATTTTCCAGATCGCCACAAATAAATGAATCAATAAACAAAAAAAGTCTGAAGAGTATTCAAAGATAAGAGATACAGTATATAAGCACATTAATACGGAGGTCGAGGACAAAGAACTCCCTGAGTAAACCTAATACAATATCGCTAACAAAATTAATTTGATATCAGATTAATGGACTTTCAAAAATCCACCTTATATTCAAGAGACAATGTCTGCACTATGAAGACGAAGTGAATTGTGACTAATGTGTTATACCTTACGTGAGACTAGCTCTCATAAACATAAAGCTGCACACTTGTGAGTGTAATTTCTGTGTAGGTGTTATGACATTCATTCATCTCTGCATTACTGGAAATGTAGAAAAACACTATTTTTCCGCTTTGAGTGAAAATACCTAAGCAAGTTCTCTGGTGGATCTCACAATCCTCCTCATGTTTGGCTGTTTTCATTTCTCTGATGCAGGAAGGGGTCCAGAAAGAAACAGAGCCAAGGAAAATATTCCTTTGAAATGAAAAGGATGGGATAGTGTTTTCACACACAAACACAAAGACGAGGAGAAATGAACTACAAGCCCTGGTCCCCTCTCACCCCTCCTGTTCTCCGGGCCTGTGCTGAAGCTAATAGAGCACAGGGCTCAAATAGAGCTCAGGCCACTTTGAAATGCTAATGGAGCGGCTTCAAACAGAGTCCATTCACACTTATACAAATTCAAAACATTTTTTGGTCAGAGAATGTCTATTTAAAGCACAAATGGTGACATGCAAGAATCCAGACCAAAAACCACATGCCATATGGTTAAACTCCTCATCTACGTCCAACGGAGAAATTATATTGGGTGTTTAAAATGTTTTGTAGCTTTATGAGATCAAATATAAGCCTATTTAAAAAGTGCGCAATGCTTATTTTCTAGTCATATATATACTACGATAAGATGTTTTAGAATGTTATGAATGTAACAATGGAAAAATGGCATTAAGAACAACTTTAAAACATTTCAACTACAGCTCCCGTCAACATAAACAGCATCTGTAGGGCTGTCGACAGCTCCGAAACAAGCAGGCAAGATTTCCACTCAGGTGACTCGATATGTTTTCAGTCTTTAGCCTCTCTCACGTCATGCACTGCAATTCAAACAACACCGAGCTGATGCTTTGACTCTTATTACTGGCTCTTAAACACTAGAGCGATGTTTACCCGAAAACAGTTGTGATTTGCCCAGTGTTTTGGTAACATTTCAAATTGCAGTGTCCAGCTACATATATTATATGCTATTATATTTAATTACGACAGTAATAGCGGTAATGATGTGTAATTATCAGTACCGTAAATAATTATAATACATTAATTACAATAGTATTACTTATGTAATTACAATATAACATAATGCAAAGTTTGCCCGTTTCTCTATATTCAGAGTGTGTTTGGGCAAAGAAGTGCCACCGACCGGATTCTGCTCATCTCACTATTGGCACCAGGGGCCTGGGTGCGGATTAATTATGAATGTGGGGTTAAAGGATCTAATTTAACAGCGGCTGCTCACAAGTGTCCGATGGTACATTTAGAGAAAGTCAGGTTCAGACGATTTAAACTGCACTGGGTTCTCACAGTTCCCTAGTTAGTACTCTATCACTGCTGCCGGTGCACTCTGAACCATTCTTTTCACATTAATCATCCTGAGGAGTTAAAAACGAGCAAAAAGAGCCTGCAATTGCTTTTAATTATAGACACAAGACCTCAGTTTAACAACCCAAGTCAAGCTTTAGTGAGTTCAACAGTTGATGTAGGTCACCACACGCTTGTTGTAGGAAGCAAAAGGCAATGACAATAAATTAAAGTGTGCAGACTTCACCGACACCTTTAAAGAATTTTCAATGGAATGAAATATCTCTTCGGGATTTATTTGAAGACCCCTAGATCCCCCCATTCCCACACTAATAGTTTCCATTCAAAAGAGAGAGTGAGAGAAAGAAAGAAAGAAAGAAAGAAAGAAAGAGTAAAAGACAAAGAGAGAAATGGCAGCCGACCAAATCAATCCACATCTGGTTGTGTTTTGATTAACCATTTCTCAATTAGCCATGGTCCCCCTTTCCATCATTTTAATTACTCTGAACAGAGTAGTTTTGTTCTTTTCGATTCATCTGACTGCAACTCAACTGGTTCATACTTTTATTATTTTTATAAAATGTAATACATATTTAAAATACACACTTTGGTATTTCATTATGATGTTAAACTATAATTACCGTACAACATGCACGAACAGGATAATTAAATTCCTCGTTAATATTTTCTTTTCTTTTTGCACAAAAAGTTTGAGTAACCAACCGAAACTTGATAATCACCCACTATAGAGCAACAGGATTTATAAGCGCATATTAACAAAACGGTTCTTACCTTTTGTGAGTGAACGGATAGTTGAAGAAAAATCAGACGGAAAGTTAATTAATCAGTTGATGCAATTACAAGCAGGTCTTAGAATAGGAGCAGCGCGTCTCAGCGCAAAACGCACACATGCTCCGCTCATCCGAGCCTTTCTCTCAGTGCGAGCGCTCACATTCCCGCAGACCCGCGCTCAGTCCTGCGCTCCGCCGTGCCGGGATGAAGAGATGCGAGTACGGAGAGAGTCCGTCCGTCCTGCTGGAGGAGAGAGAGGGGACGCGGACCTGTTCGCAAAGCAACTAATAAAAAAGAGCACAAAAGGAACACAAGAAAAAGAAACAAACAAAAGCAGTCCTCTTATATATATATTTCAGTCCTTTGAGCGTCTTCTACGGGTTTGTTGAGTCCCGTTCCAGCCGGAGAGAGAGCGGCCCGCGGCTGAGGGATTTCTCTCTGTGCGAGCTGAGCCGAGATGTGAGAGAGAGGCTGCGCTTAAAACCTGGAACTGGATTCCTGGATCTCACGGATACGGAGTCAGTGGGAAAATGATCGCATAACCATATTATCGAGAGTACAACTTAAGCAAAGGCTGTTGCGGAAGACGATTACGCAGAGCTGAGGAGGAATGCAAAGCAGATTATTTGTTTTGTATATACAACTTTTGGCCATTATCCATTGGATTTGCACTGCTGCGTGCCCCTCATAGAGAAAGATTCCCTCATGCTGTGGGCAGGCTGGCCTGTTCAGCCAATGACTGCACATGTTTTCTCACTGTAATTCTAGCTTGCATCAAAAAGAAAAAGTGCAGATTTTCGTCTTTTTTCCTTCAACTTGGCCTCAATCAGAAAGACCGACTGCAGCCATGCTGCAACTGAGTAATCCACAGAACAAAGGCGCATGCATGCCATTTTCACCAATGCACTTACCATTATTCATTTGTTGACCATCCTCACAGTCAGTGACCCTTCAACGCAATGCACATCCTATAACTGTTAAAGAATGAGTTGAAAAGGCCATGTAAGGAGAAGCATGCAACTGGATCGCATCCCCCCTTACACCTGGCTTTAATAAAGCTTCAGAGCGATATTTCAGTCAAATATACAGCAACTCTAAGGGCGCATTTCTCTGTTTCACTCTACAGCAGGTGAAGCTCACAGCGTAAGAGCGCACACTTATATTTTCATATGCATAACTTTACATAGTAATAGATCCATTTTGGGGGACAAAAGAGAAAACAGATGTGGTAAAGGTCATTCTGATATTTTTTTTCTGATGTTTATGCATTAGTTTTGCTGAAGTAAAACCACATGTGTGTTGCATTCTTGCAGTCAAAGGAAGGCAAAATCACATATACACACTCTCTCACATACACACATAGAAACACATCAGTTCTGTTACAAACCACTGATTTTATCGATTTAAATATGCTAGGGTTGTCTCCTCAAAAAAGCCCATTAAATGATTTTGCTATTATATTGCATTTCTCAAAGTACTTCAGAACAAACTCTTAGAATAAAGAAAATAAACTTGCAGTTTTAAGTATCAATAGACTTTGCAAACAACGAAAATACAATACAAGTTAAATACAAATCTATATCTGTATAATTGAATCGTACATAAGAGAAGATATTATGCTAATAATAACAATAATGATAGTCATTCTCGAGAGCAGCATAAAACGTCATGTTTAATTTTGCTCAAGTGGATTTTAAAGAAACAGGCCTTGTAAACGAATATGTGCGGCTGAGAACCTGTGACAGATATTGTATTTGTCATTTTTACCTGAATAATGAATTGAGCTGAACTGTGGTGTATTGTAATAGGATTGACTTCATGAAAATAGCACTGGTTGATCTTTTCAGGAAGGAGTTGTATTCATTTTAGTTGCTCTTTATGTTATGTAGCACATCCGATTGTAGCTTAAATAAGGATTAGTGCAGGTATTAGCTGAGTAACCCTCTTCTAATCATGATCATCAGAAAATGTTCGGCTTTCCTCTTTTCTGCCTTTGCTATGTCGCGTAAGACCCCAACCCCCAGAAAAAAATCCTCTGAAATATCAACCAGCAACCCTCCCAGTCTTCTGTTTGTAATGTTTTATTTACACTGGTCTGTGTATGTATGTGTTTTCATTTCTTTAAAGACATTTCTATGTTTTTATAATCTGTGGTTTCTACATTTTGTTTATGGGAAACATATTTTTCATCATCAGGATGAGGTTTTTTCACAGAAAGTAAACTAAGCAGTCTCCTGTGATGGGTAGGTTTAGGGGCAGGGGCAGTGTAGGGGATAGAAATCGTGTATAAAAACCATTACGCCTATGGAATGTCCCCACATTTCACAAAAACAAACAACGTGTGTGTGTGTGTGTGTGTGTGTGTGTGTGTGTGTGTGTGTGTGTGTGTGTGTGTGTGTGTGTGTGTGTGTGTGTGTGTGTGTGTGTGTGGGCATGTTTTTGTGAAATATCAGGACACAAATGTGTATAATGACATGGGTATGACATAGGTATTACAAAAAGATGGTGAAATATGAGGACGTTCCCTCATGTCCTCACTTTTCAAAATGATTATAAATCACACAGGATGAGGTTTTTCACAGAAAGTAAACTGTGCAGTCTCCTGTGATGGGTAGGTTTAGGGGCAGGGGCAGTGTAGGGGATAGAAATCGTGTATAAAAACCATTACGCTATGGAATGTCCCCACATTTCACAAAAACAAACAACGTGTGTCTGTGTGTGTGTGTGTGTGTGTGTGTGTGTGTGTGTGTGTGTGTGTGTGTGTGTGTGTGTGTGTGTGTGTGTGTGTGTGTGTGTGTGTGTGTGTGTGTGTGTGTGTGTGTGTGTGTGTGTGTGTGTGTGTGTGATTCAGGTTTGCCCTATCCTATGGGGACAAAGATGGCAATATCTTAAATCCTTGTGGGGACTTTTTTTGGTCCCAATAAGAAAACTAAAATGTTTTTTATTTAATAAATTTATTTTATTTTTTCTCTGATGGGTGTGGGTAGGGGATAGAATATATATGGTTTGTACAGTATAAAAATAATGCATGTCTATGGAATGTCCCATAACACATGGAAACACAACATGTGTGTGTGTGTGTGTGTGTGTGTGTGTGTGTGTGTGTGTGTGTGTGTGTGTGTGTGTTGCAGAAACCCTTTGAAATGTTTATAACTGCAATTTAGATTCGTAGTTGGGTTATTTTCTGACCTTAAATACTCTACACAAGTATGCTTTGACTGCCTTTTTCAATTGCCGTTGTTTTGGAGCGTTATGATTTTTGAAAGGTTGGCAGGTATGCAACAATTTCTTCAGACAAGAAAATCACAACATTGTCTCGGACTATGCCCAATTTTCCCAAAATACCAAAGTCAGAGATTTCAAAATAAGCTCCAACATTTCTCATCAAATTCTTCAAATTCCAAATGGTGTGCTCTATGCTATCCTCTGCTTCTTTTTCTCCCAATGAATTTTAGGAGCACATCTTAGTCTAAGTTGGTACTTAAATTCCAACTCCCTTTTACCGCATTTTAAATCAAGTAAAAATGATCCAGTACCACAAAACCAACTGCTTCTGACAGAAACAAAATGAAAAATCTGTAATAAACACCAAAACTCTTTCAAATAAATTCAAAATGCTATTGAGTAAAACCACCCCTCCTCAAATGTCTCTTCGCCATTCCAAATTTCATTGTTTACTCAGGAGAGAACAGGGAGGAACAGTCCCAAGCCTCAAAGGAAGTTCACATTCTACTTCCTTTATGACCACATAGGTTTCTGGATTACACAAATGTCAAATAACTGACCTGTAAAGCTAATGGCTTATGCAAACAAATGCCACTCTCCCACATGTAACACTAACACAGCCTTCAACAGTTTCTATACGCTCATGTCACTGTATTACGCCGTGATTTCGTATTCTCTCTCAAACTCGTTCTGTCTCTCTCCGAAACACGATATCTGCTAAAACAAATATCTGTGAAACAAATCTAACCAGTGCTGAATGGTTTAGCAACTGTTATTAAGGTCACTGTAATTTAAAGTCAGTGTTACGTCTGAACTTGGAGGCTCGATGCAAAGACATCCACAGCCAAGTGGAAACAGATGTGGCAGAAAAGCAGATACAGCTCTAGCCGACAGCTCAGCCCTTCTCTGAGGTCCGCCAGTTAAGATTAATATAGCTCAGACATTAGCATATACAACTGCCGTACGATGACCTGCAAGACTCCAATTCATACTATTTACACAAGAGGCCAAAAACCACATTCTGCAATAACGCTGTCCCGTACCCATTAGGAAGCTCGGGGTGACTCGATGTCTTATCCAAACTGTACAATTACCTGATGTTTACACAATCGAGATATCATCTTTAAAATGACTAAAATCCAGAACATCGCAGAAGCAAACACCAGAAACCCTAAATAGGCTTAATTATTATTAATAATAATAATATTAATTTTAGTTTTTTGCTTTTGTTCTGAGTTTTTGCTGTTGTTAGATTAATCGATTTAAAAATGCTCACAATGAACTGAATGCCATTAAATTATTTTATTTGTTTTCTTTATTGTCATTCTAGGTAAATGGAAGGGGTATTAAACGCATATACAAAACATAACTGATATTGTACAATAGTTCACAAAAATGAATGACTGACCTTCACCAGTTTCTGTTTTACAGAAATGAGAAAATAAATAAAAATAGACTGCAAACTTCACAATTTAAGTAGGAAAATACCTCAAACGTACGCACACAAATAGAGAGAATCATTTATCTGTGTCACTTGTGTTTGGACATGTGAAGATGCTGCTGGTAAGTTTCTTTAGTTTTAATTAACATGAGTACAGTAAGAGAAAGGTAGACGTTCAAAAGCAATGTGTCACTACAGGTCCCCTCTGAGGTCAATAATCTTCTGAAATAATTGCCTGAATATTTAATTGAGAGAAGATGAAAAATCTCTCACAGTCATACATAATTGTAAATGCACAATCCCCAGTCCAGCTGTGTACCCTTATTAATTATATTCATTTAAAGAGAACTCTTTCGGTTCATATAAAAGATGATAATTATAAAACTTTTTGAATACATACAGCTTATTTCCATAAAACATTATTGTCCTAAATGTATTCATAGAGTGCTCAGTTATGCATAAATTGGTGCATAACTATGCAACCTCATGAGGCTTGTGGCACAATAAAAAAAAAAAATTCTAATGAACTTAATTTAAATTGGACTAAATGCCAATACAGTGTTGTGTCCCCTAATTTCTGGATGTTCTTTTTATTGTAGCCTATATGAAATTATATTTAAGTTATTCATATAAACATCAGTGGCATCTCTGGTGTCCTGCATGAGATAAGACATGAAAATATGTAAATACAAAACAAATGATTTGTAACACTTTCTGGTTATTCTACTTTAAGATGTCATTTTTACAGTGCAATTATATATTTGAGTACTAAGTAATAATAATTAACTACATACTTACTATAGGGTTAGGGTAGGATTAGGGTTTGGTTGAGGGTTATTTATGCATCATTTACTATTACTGAGTACTTGTAAGATATGTAACAAGGACACTGCAAAATACAGTGTTTCCCACTTTTTACAATGTCCTCATTACACGTTACATGTATTTACTACAGTAATAACTATAAAATATATAATTACATACAACTAACCCTCAACCTACATGTTAATCAATATTACTCAGTACTTAAATGAATAATTACACTGTAACAAAGATACCTTAAAATAAAATGTAACCTCGTATTTATTTATTTATTGCATTTAAAATATATTTAGCTTAAATATTAGATGGGCTACTGATTGGTCATGACACTTTATGTTTAAATGCTTCGGAGTCAAGGGACGAAATAAATGTGAATTTTCAAACCCATAGTGGCTCACAGCAAAGACTGATTATTATTTTTTCCAGTCTGGATTTGGTTAACCCGGGCTAGTAGGGTTCAGTTAAGCCTTGTCTGCTATAAATCAAGTCTCAGTTGCTTTATTTGTGTTTCGTTTCATTTTTACCAGCAAAATATTGATTCATTTAGAGGTTTCAATACCTTTGTTTTTTTGTTTTGTTTTTTTCTGAAGGACACACCAGTGCTTACAAGACCGTAAAAGAAAAGTAATAACTTCAAATATAAATAGATATATGCAATATGGATGGATAAAAAGAAAGGCAGGCAGCTCTGTTTCACCTTCTCAGTCTAAAGATGGATTAAAAAGAACGACCAATCACACTTCAATATGCAAATATAAGGTAAGGAAGAACACCAATCAGAATTCAGCAATTTACAAAAAAAAAATTGCTCAGTGTGAAACTCAGCACACCTAAGGCTGAAATTATTCATTCAACACACAGTTTGAACTGAGACTGTTTAATTCATTTAAGTAGAGAAAGAAAACAAACTAGAAGTTTTGGGGTGGGGTGGGGGGTTCTGAATAAAATGCACAAAACTCACAGCCATGGGAGTTGTGAGTGGTTGACGGGGCATTGTTATGCAGTTGCTAAGGTATTCTGAGTGGTTTTAGAATTTTGCTATGCGGTTGCCGGGGTTTTCTGGGTGGTTGCTTCTTGGTCCAAGTCAAAAGAGCTCACCCCCCTTTTCTCTATGGTCACGTACACACTGCTAAATTTTTAAATTGACAGCTACAGTACATTTGAATGCGGGAGTGAATGTCCAACTGTAAATTAATGTTCCATTTGTGCAGAATATAGCAGTTCATTTGATGATTGATTGACTTAATGAATGAACCAAGCGTTTTAACTTTTCATGATAGTAAACAACAAACTACAATGTCAACAATTTAACCCTTTTATTTGATTTGGTAACTCTTTATAATAAGTATGGGGCTTACAAATCATTCTCAAACTAGCTTATAGTTTATATATTGTAGTCTATTAATATTTAATACTGTATACAAAAAGTGAGTTCTTCATTCGTTGTCACTGTAATTAACAAAAATTGTATTTTTTAATTAGCTCATAAAAATAGTAATATAATATTTTAATTATTTTGTTAACAACTTATTAACCATATAAGTGATGTACAATACTTTAAACCAGTATAAAGGACTTGTTAATATGGTTATTAGGAGTAATAGTTCTCACTATAGATTATGTCACGGAAAATTGGAAAATGTAATTAATTAAGTGCTTTATTACCATCCTTTATTGGACACTAATTCCATTAATATTAAGTGTATTTTAAAGTGCTTACAAATACATTAAGCACACACACACACACACACACAAAACCAGTTATAAGTCGCACGGGTATATTTGTGGCAATAGCCAACAATACATTGTATGGGTCACAATTATACATTTTTCTTTTATGTCAAAATCATTAGGATATTAAGTAAAGATCATGTTCCATGAAGATATTTTGTTAATAAAGTAATATGCGTTGCTAAGGACTTCCTTACTTTAAATGTGATTTTCTCAATATTTCGATTGTTTTGCACCCTCAGATTCCAGATTTTCAAATAGTTGTATCTCTGCCAAATATTGTCATATCGTAACAAACCATCCAGACCATCCATACATCAATAGAAAGCTTATTCCAGGGTCACAATATGTGATTTGCGGGGACTCTTCATAGACATAATGGTTTTTATATTGTACTAAACCTACCGATCACAGAAAAATGTCTGGATTTTTTGAATTTCCAAAAACACAGTTTAGTATGTTTTTAAGCCATTTGGTTTACGTAAGACATAGGAACTGCCCTCATAAATCATGTTTACGTTGTCATTATACACAATTGTGTCCTCATAAACCACATGTATATGTACACATACACACACGTTGGGTTTCCATGTTTTATGGAGACTTTCCATATAAATAATGTTGTTGTTTTTTTTCGCTCTACAAACATTTTATTCTATCCCCTAACTCTACCACTAAACCTAACTGATGTATTTTAACATGATCTCATGAGCATTTGTATGTTTTATTGTTTTGTTTTACATTTACATTTACATTCACATAGAAACACAAATATACAGTATCAACATATTGACAGCATTGTGTTATTTGTTTGTTTGAGGATAAAGTTAGGGGAAACAAAATACTAAATACAATTAATGTACAATCAAGGTTGGTTTAAAGCATTTAATTACTGCCATTTTCCAATTTTTAATATCATTATCTAAAGTGAGAACTGTTTATGGTTAATAAGTTGTTAACAAAGCATAACAAATCATTTTCTAACTCCTTATGAGCTAATTAAACAGTAATAATTTTGTAATTACAATGAATGAAGAACTAAGTATTCGTATATTGCTTATTAATATATTAACAATGTAGAGACTACAACATAATAAACTATGAATTAACTAATAGTTTACAGATGATTTGTAAGTATGTTATTACTGTATACTTGTAAAGGGTTTTTTTTTAAACAAAAGTCAAATGTGATAATAGTGAAATGAAAATGAAATAGTGGAGAAAGACAGTACCCAACATTTGTCAATGTGTAGACAGAGACTGGTTGTTCAAGTATTAGCAACAATAAAAAGTATTTGCTTAAGAAAACACACACACACACACACACACACACACACACACACACACACACACACACACACACAAATTGTACTAAAGTGCTAAACACTGAAAACGGTCATTCAAAAAATTCAGTTTGCTCTGCCACAACACATCAGCGAACATATCAACTGCCATCCTGCGGCTGTCTGGGAATAAGAAGAGAGATTTATTTAAACTGTAAAAAAAAAAAAACATTTGGAGAAAGAAAGCTCCCTGGCCTTTGAATCATTTGAAGACTTGCCACCTACCAGAAGACAGTTGTACACACAGCTAGAGGATATAACTTCAGCAAAAGAGAATGACCTCTGTATGCCTCAGAGCTCCAAATCACACAGACCTTCATTTCTCCTATGAAAGACATCCCTGCTGCTTGGACTTCACAGCTGCCGAGCAACTCCATTGGAATATATTGGATTATTGGGAGAGCCGAGTGCACTGTGGAGTCTGGCCTCGCTGGGGTTGATTTTAATGTTAATTTACCACTGCAGAGTGTCTTCAGTGATACAATGGCCTGAAAGAAGAAGAGACGTCCTTGTCAACAAAATCCCAAACAGCAGCGTGAGGTGGCGGACTCCTCTTTAGAACAGAAATAATCCTTCGATGAAATCTGAGCCCAATTCCAAGTCAAACTTTGCCAGCCCATTACACGGTATCAGAAAACAGTGCATTCATTTTCCTTTTTCTCAGCACAATTTTCCCTTTCAGCTGATGAAAAACCTGCTTGCACTGTGATGAGCAGTATGTTCTTTCGTTCAGAAATCTGCTGCCACTTTCCATGTCCATATACTGTATGTAGCAATTTTTGCTTCATTGGACTTCAATTTAGTAATACGTTATTTTCTAGTTCATTTACTTAGGTGGGATCTGTTGGAATTGGGTTGGAATTTGTCTTAGTTCCATAGAAAAGAGATCTAGGATTGCATATCCAAGACCACTATTATAAACAGGTATACCTTTGTATGTTCTTTTATGCATATTCCTGTTGATTTGGTGTGTGTGTGGGGGGGGTTGGGGACTAGTTATGATGAGTCAGCAGTTACTTAATTCAAAGCAAATTAGTTTACTATTGGTAACAAAGTCAAGAAACATGTGCGGCAGATGACATAACCAATCACATCACTCTCCAGTCAAACGGTTTCCTCTGAACAGTCGTCTAACGGAGCTAACCTATTGCCGTGCTGGTAAAATTTCCCGAATTGCATAGAATTCCGAAATGCCATCAGTGTTAACAAAGTGAATCTGAAGGAGATTGTCGTTCCTTCCTTGCCCGTCTATCCACAGAATAAATTAGCTCTCACAGATTTGTCTGTGTGTTTTGACGTAGAGCGCCACAGCTATAGTATTTCCAAAGAATGTCATATTGCAGATATGTGAAACTGCAAAGCTGAATATGAAGCCAAGAGCCAAGAAATGTCATTCCTTTGACATTGTACATATTTCAGTGGATTTTCATTCTGTCAGTTATGGCTCCCTATACATGCCAGGAAGCAGAAAGCCCACAAATTATTTAACTAATTTTTAAGAAATCCTATGAAAGCCCTTTTGCTTTTCCCCCCAGAAATTTCAGCCTCAATTAGTAATAAATCCAGCATTAAACTCATGTGCGTATCCAGTTGCAATAATTGCCCTATTGACAAAAGCATGCCCGGGCCTTTCGGAGTGGATATTCTCTCTATGGTTCGCCGTCGGGCAGCTGTTGAAAGGCTTGGTTGCACCTTTGAGTGACTGCTTGTCAGCAAAGTTCTCTGGTATCAGACAGAAGCCGAGCTCAGGTGACTGGGAGCCCGAACCATCATGAAGTCTTGCAGCGGGTCCCTAGAGCCCAGCTGCATTTCCTCACCATCACTCAACTCGGAAACATTTCATCCTCCGCTCTCTCTCACTCTCATTCCTCCCGGCAACCACCATGACTTGGTCTGACTCACAGTTTTGCGCTCTTCGCTTGAGGTCCCGAGTCCCTGAATGTTTGGGCACGAACTTAGGGATCATTGCCCTGATTTCAAGACTCGTTCTTTCCATTTGTACAAGAATGCTGGAATCGTGGGATAGGCATACTGTAATTGTGTGCACGGTTGACAAATCTTGAAGGACCTTTCAAATTAAATGTATAATGATTTCTTATCTCTCTTGTGGAATATTGCCTTTTTTTGGAATATCACAGAGCATTAAACGATGCCATATGGTCTATTGGAAGTAGTAAAGACTGAAATACAACACTCCATCTCAGCATGCTGAACACATGATCAATATGCAGCTACAATTCACGAACCAAGAAACTGATTAGCAGCAGTGTGAATTGATTATTCCACACCCACACTGATCTTTGTATCCTGAGACCGCTCACTGCATGCAAGTTCTGTATAATTACTTACACTAATCTCTCGTAGGCATGCTGATCTCTATATA
The DNA here is from genome assembly GCA_023029165.1 of Gobiocypris rarus. Classification (NCBI taxonomy): domain Eukaryota; kingdom Metazoa; phylum Chordata; class Actinopteri; order Cypriniformes; family Gobionidae; genus Gobiocypris; species Gobiocypris rarus. The sequence continues at coordinate 25,770,360 of CM040931.1, forward strand.
TTCTCAGAGACCTCTCTGTCCATATCTCTACATACTCCGTCCGATCTCTGATCTTTCTTGTACTGATCTCTCTATACTGAATGGTCTTACAATACTGCCTCTGAAAAAGCCAACAGGATCACGAGGCCCTACTTTCATTACCTATATCAATAGTGAAAATCAAACTCTCTCAAAACTCCCCATGGAGCATCCATATTGCCTCAGATATCTCCATACTCACTGAGATATCTGCATACTCAGTTTGATCTCCCTCTTTCCTCATTCAGATCTCTCCATACTCTCAGCATATTCACTCCGATCGCTCCTTACTAACTCTGCATATCACTATACTCATTTTAAGCTCACCATCCGAAAGTGTCTGAAATCGAATACGCTCTTGCTGAATATGGAAGTGCATACTAGCATATCACTCTTACTATTTCTGCCATAGAAAGATATGATAAACGTTGTATGTGCAGTGTCCTAGTATGCGGTTCTGAATCCAGCATCCGAGTTGGTAGTTCTTTTGAATAAGTAATTACAGACAGAGAAAAAGGATGTCAAAATTGTACCTTTAGGGGTACAACAGCTTGTCGCTGGGGCAGTACCTTTAAAAGGACATCTTTGTACATTTTTTAAAGGTGCATATTACCTTAGAGTACAAGTACACACCTTAAGGTACCACTATGATTTTTTTTTTTTGGTGGGGGGTAAAAAAGGTACAAAAAATAATTTTTAAGGGTACTGCCCCAGCGACAAGCTGTTGTACCCCTAAGGGTGCAATTTTGACATCCTTTTTCTCTGTGTGTTCAATAAAACATTAAGGTTCCCTTTGTAAAGGGTTTATAAAAGGTGTTTGTTAATGACTAATAACTCATTTACAAATGCATTATAACTCGTTTATATGCAGTTATAACTGCATTAATAAAAAAAGGTGACTTTAACGCAATACCTGCCAAAAAGTGAGCCATTTTTTACTTTTATTTATTCAAACTTATTTAACACGAAACCAGATTACTGATATATTTCATGATGAAGCAAAAATAGACTATCATAGTGAGACTGAAGGGTGTTGTATTTGCAGTTTCATGACTGCCACTTTCCTTAAAATGTTCCTTACCAGAAGTTATACCCAAAATATTCTACAAAAAGCTCCTGGTGCCTATCCGCAGCAGTATATACAGTATAACATGATTTCTATGTGTGTGATTGGTTACTTATGTTTGTAACTCATTAATAAATGGTTCATATGTTTACACTTAAGGTGTCAATTGCCTGTCCTGTCTCGTGTTGCACATGTGGTGTTTTGTCATGTTAGGCCATGTGCTCTGTCGTTGTTAGATCCCACCCACTTGTTATCTCCTTATTGGTTTATTTGCCCCACCTGTGTTCCCTCATTCCCAGCTTGATTTCTCCCCTTTATAACTTCCTGTGTGTTTGCAGTCCTAGTCGGATCGTTGTCTCCCGTTTCCCCGTGATTTCCCAGTTGGTATGTGTTTGTGTTTATTTGTGTCTTTTTGATTATGTGTTTTGCCCCATTGTGGGTTTTTGTTTGTGTTTATGTTTTATTTTGTAAATAAATCCCCTTATACTGCACTTGAGTCCTCGCACCTGTTTGTCCCTTGTATAACGTGACAGAACGATCCGACCATACTATGAGGACTCAGCAGAGGAGGGCTTCCTCCATGACTGTGCCGTGGTCCCAGTTCCGGTGGATCGTGAGCCGGTGGTCCCAGTTCCGGTGGATCGTGTTCCGGGGATTCCTGAGCCGGTGGTCCCGAGTCCGGACATGGCCTGGAGGGCTGTGACAGGATACTTTATGGTGGCCTTCTGGAGGGCTTGGGAGAAGCACAGGACTTTCTCGGAGCCCCCAGAGGCAGTCCCGGGGGATCGTGTTCCGGTGGTTCCTAGTCCGGTGGTCCCAGTTCCGGTGGTCCCAGTTCCGGTGGATCGTGTGCCGGTGGACCCTGTGCCGGTGGATCCTCGCACCTGTTTGTCCCTTGTATAACGTGACATAAGGTTCACAAGTAATTAATATTGAATTAAAATAATAATTATTAATATCTCATCAAGTTATTGTGCTTGTTTTTTAAAAATGGCTCACTATTTGGCAGGTATTGCATTAAAGTGAACCTTTTTATTCATGCCGTTATAACTGCTTATCAACAAATTATAATGCATTTGTAAATGAGCTATAAGTCATTAACAAACACCTTTATAAACCTTTTACAAAGGGAACCTTAATGTAAAGTGCTACTGTACTGACTTTGCGGATGAATAAAAAGTATGCATATTCATCTAGTATAAATGTGAGAAGCATGTATATAATCCTGACGTATTAGATCCATCATGTTGTCATTGTCACGTGACTTGTGTCACTTCACTGCCATTCACAATCTCGCCTGAAGTAGTAGTAAATTATCTGTTTTTGCTTTTATGCCTACTGTTTTAAGAATATCGTGAATTTGGGAATGCTACTCTTTTCACATGCTGTTTTTCACCAATATATGGTATGCAATTTCGGATGCAGACTCCCCACACTGATCTCTCCATACTCTATACTCTCTATATTATACTTTCATGCTTTTGTCTTGATCTCAAGCGGATCCCTACATTTTCAGTCTCTCTGAATTCCATACACTAATCTTTTCATAATTACCCAAGATGATTACTCCCAGTGTTTAATCACTGTGATCTTTCTGTTTATGCATTAATCCTTCAGTTTTAGTATGACATAGTAAAGGCATTATGTGGAATTACATAAAAGTGAAATTCCTAATGCTTTTAAATGCTTAGTATATAAGAATATTAAAGGGCCTTTAATTAATTGGTTCAAAAGAGGAGTACAATACAATACAGTACAAAACAAAAGCTATATCCAATACTAGAATAGGGGCTGCTCTGGGGTTCTCATCGGTTACCGCTAACCATACAACAGAGCGCCAGTTTTTAATGAAATGACTCACGTTTTAATGCCACTGTGGCTCCACTTGAGTGGAGCTAGCCATCCCTAGCCTGAGCAGTCTGGATACTTTAATATACTGCAGGTTTTATTGCAGTTGAAATCTATACAGATCTGATCAATGGATGATAAATTTGTGATTTCTTTGGGCTGTTTTCCCGGCCGTCAAAATTTCTTTTGTCCCAACCTTTAGTGCTTGCTTACCAAACGGCTAAACCCAGTTATGAAAATATGCAGTAATACACAGCGTGCCACACCTTCTACCAAACTGAAATAACTCAATGGGTTTAACAAGCGGCTGTCAGCGTATGATAAAGCACCTGATCTGTGACAGGCCGACCTTGTGATACACAGAAATGAGAAATGGACGTCTTCAACAATCACTGTCAGAACGCAAACAGGAAGGTTGTGTGGATGTTGACTGGAGAATATGCTTGTGGAAATACTGTGAAATCTTAAAAATATAACCTGAATTGCCAAAACGAATGGTATGCCAAACTGTAAATAAAAATGGTGTCAGGTCCTATTTTTCAATAAACAACCTGATCATTTATTGAACACCTGCTGGGCCAAGTAATCATAAAGGCCTTATAGTAAAAAACAACATACTTTAAGATTTTGTCCATAACGTTTTCCCTTTCTCTTGTTCATGGGATAGTACAAGGGCAGATGTTCATTCTAAGACCAAGATTTTTTTTTAAAGGCTCCTACTTGCTTGACTTTATAAATACATAAATAAAATGAAGACGGAATGTAATAGGTGGGAAGCATTGGAACGGTGTAAAGGTTTCTAAGACCTTAAAAGATTAATTCACAAAGAAAAAAAAAACAGACTATTTTTAACATTATTTAATTAGCCTTATTTGTTCTAAATCCACAGGCAGATTTAGTAATTTGAGGGCCCTAGGTAAAATATAGGAATGGGGCCCTATATAATTGCACATTTACCTGGATCAACCTTCAGGTTCTTTTCTCTATTGTGATGCTTGCTGCTGCATGACAGTGTCCCATAATTGTGTCCAATATTTCAAAAATGTTCATGTAAATGTTATAATGGCTCTCTTTTAATATTGTGGACCACTTGTTTTACACCACGAAATAGCAGCAGAAGGCTATATGGTGAAATCACACATGGAACTGTCTATTATATCATAATTTTCAGGTCAATATTAGAGTAGGTTGGACATGTGGTGCTCTGGGGTATGTTCACTGTAATTCTAAACTTTAAAACACATTCATTTGTATTTATTTTAACTACAAATTTAAATGAAACTGAAAATATATACAAATTTTACCTTAACACACTAATGTATTATTTTACCAAAAAAAAAAAAACGAAACAAAAGAAAGAAAGAAGAAGAAATACATATGTACAAGCACTTTCAATGAGGTGTCAGAGTTGAATGCCTGTGTGGAAATTAACCACACATGTGTCCTCTACTTCGGTCCTTCACAGAAACAAGCGAGCATCATTTTAAAACAGTAAAATTATAATACGCTGTTGCTCGATATTTAGATTCAGATGCATAACATTGTCATTTGCTACAAGCAGGATACACAAGAAGCACATTTGCCGTGGTAACAAAAATCACAATAAACACTTGCACGTCGGCGCTGAACATTTAGGGGACCCTTGGCTTTTGGGGGGCCAAGCCGGTCACCTACATTAGCCTAATGGTTAAGAAAATTGGTAACCGAAATATTAGGTTACCAATGAGGTTTGATGTTACTGACGTCCAACCTGAGGCATAGGTGCCATATTTGATTTGAGAGCTGAAGATTTTCAGTGTATACAGCATATATTTAAAAGAAAGAATATATATATATATATATATATATATATATATATATATATATATATATATATATATATATATATATATATATATATATATATATATATATATATATATATATATATATATATATATATATATATATATATATATATATATATATATATATACATTGGAAAAATAACTGAAAGATTCTTCAAAAATGTTGGTGTGCATCTGTTTCTATTATGCTATGAGAGTGAATAAACAATTCAATTTACCGTTTTTGAGTGAACTTTTTATAAAAGGTCAGCACGTGGCAGATTTTTTTAAATAATGAGAAATCAAATGAATGTCACACTTAGGTGTACCCAACAGTGTCATGTCAAATTCACTTATGCTGACTCTCTAACAGACCCGCTACTAGATTCCTAGACCTGCTTGTGAGTAACCGAAATGTCCTCCAAACAAGATTTGTGAAATCAACTCTACAGACCAGACAGAGAACATAATTAACATTTCTATCTTCTTTCCCTACAGCTTTTTGCCCCATTAATCTGAAGAGAAAGTTTGGTCATTGTCAGTGTGGTTGTTCCTGATTGCTCTCAATTTGTCATAGTCATAAAGATGTGTTAACAACTACAATAACACTCTCATCAGTATACGGAGTCAGTATACTCAACCTGAGCAGCATGTTGAATCAGTTCATAGTCCACAGAAAAGCCTATAAGAGGGAGGGATTTACTGCTGTCACTTAGGGCAGCAAACCAATCAGATTACAGCTCGATCTAGGGACATCCGAGACGAGTCTGTGGACTCATAATGGCTGCCTCTTGGTATAATGTTGGATGTTCTTCCAGCTGGTCGCAAATTGTCTTATCTCGGCACAATGGGTACATGTCAACAAGGTGGCATCATTTAAAGGATAGTAGGAACATGACGAAATGTCTCTCCTCTTAAAAATAAAGAAAGAAATTGATTTGAGCATCCATCCTGTTCTATAAATACCCAGTATATGAGTTGGCCCGTGAGGCAGGCAGAGGAAGAAGGTTAAAAGTGGCTTGCATCAGATACTCTCAGGCAACCCATGTGAAATATTTAAATGAAAGGAGATTTTTCTAGTGCATAAGCTAATAGAAAAGCCTCTCTGTTGGCACCAGACTGTCTGACACAAACTCAAATTGATTCCTAATTGAGTTTGTATGGATTTTGATCCGGCTTTTGTTGGTTACATTAAGACCTGACCAGTCTCATTTTACTGGGGTCTATGTGGGCTGCAGGCAGCTCTGCACAGTGCACATTGGCTTACGCAGTACTAAAACTGTTGGCGGGGTGGGGTGGGTGGGGGTAGCACGTAATGGAAGAATCTTTCCTCTATTTTACTGGCCTGTTTCCTTTCTCTCACTGTGCTCTAGGCTCCTGATAAATCAAAGGAGATTTTACTAAAGGTGACAAAAGATGTTGTATTTTTTCTTCAGGCTGGTTGCCTTTTCTTGGAAAGGAGTACATATTTCACTCCAGAAGGTTTTTTTACTTGGGCTTCTAGTTTTATACAACATTAAATGTGTGGAAAACAAAAAATATCATGTATATCGAGCTTGTGCCTTTGGCTTTTTGTGCATGAAAAAAAGTAGAATATCTGGAGTCATTTCAAAAGAAATTGGCCTATTTTGAAAACATTGATCTAATTTGAAAGGGACGCTCACTGTGACAGGGAGACTAAATACTTTCCCGTCTGAAAAAGAGGTTAAAGCCACTCAGGTAGAATATAAAGTCCACACAATGAAGATGAACCAGCCGGCGAATTAGCAAAGTCTCTCTGGTTTATTCAAATGTCCAATTATTTGGATCAAAGAGAGTGGGGCAGCGGGCAGTGGAGGTAATTTAACTGTCTATTCAGCGGGTCAGCCGTTGGGGTGAGAGTAAATTAACACACTCTGTGGAGACTTGTGATTTTTCTTTCGTTTAATGGGTGACAATTTTTGTTTTTTATTTTATTTGATAAAGCACCAAACGCATGGTGGCCTTCTATGATTAAGAGAAATTATGACAATTTCCTCTACTATTAATTTATTGTGGTTTAATTAGTTTCTCTCTCTCACTCACTCACTCACTCACTCACTCACTCACTCTCTTTCTCTCTCACGCTTTCTGTCACAACTAAAAAACGAGTTTGGAAATAGATGTGAGATATACGGAAAGAAAAAAAACTGTGATCTTTAAAAGGAACGAACAGAGACAACTGTAGTATTTTACTAATATCTTTATGGTATCACTACTGATCGTAAGTCGTTGGTAAGACGCCTACCATGGGTTTGCCTGTGTGAGCTCGAGGTGGTCTCTTAACATCTGGGACGGTGTCAGCTATGACTAATAATGCCTCTACCAAAGTCCCACATCTAAGGTTTCGGTCACTTCAGTTAAAATGAAACAAGCATACAATGACAGAAACAGTACAGCCCAACTTGCCCCAGAAGCTCTCTCTTTTCATAAAGATCCCTGATCAGTCAAGATACACCAGCTGACTAAAATTCATTTTTGCTTCACCTCTCAGGTTTCATTGAGAGCATTAACAGAGCAGTTAAAGTGGATTTGGATTTAGGCCAGTTTCTCCGGTTCAGACGCCACAGTGGCATCAACTCTCTGCTCTCTGCCTATGGCACCTCTGAGAACAACAAGGTGCTAATTACCGCACGGTGATCAGAAGTTCTCGCGAAAGGGCCGTCAGCTGACCTCCACACCAGCTGTGATGAACGGCTTTGTAAACACCACCATAGTGCAGAAGTTGAGCAGGTGCCAAGGTGTGAAAAGTGTGAATAGGCACACCAATCTGTGTCAGTGTTTGTGTGTATGTAAAAAAAGTATGATAACAAGAAAACAGGTCAGAATGAATTCCTTTACAAAACCACAAACACATTCTTGAGAGTGTATGGACCGAAATATTTTGTAAGGCTTTTGTCGGTTTTCCGGTGTACCATTTGGTTTGACAAATACTCCAGTAACCTTTCATTAGCCAAATGTTAACTTGCAAGACAGTTTTAAAAGGTTTTCCTGCTTCTGGTTTTGGCCTAGTTCACTCTGGCATGGATCAACAGCTGAATAATGAAACTGAAAAAGCACAAAGGTGTGAAAGATGTGTGAGAGATCACACATAAACACACTTAAAACCTTCAAGACCTCCCCTGCTAAGAGCTTATAGGGTTTGATCTGGAACACAAAGAAGCATGATTTTTTACTATTCACTAATAAATAGCAAGACATTTTTGTTCATTCATTTTAACTGGCTTTAAGGAATTCAAACTGAATCATTTGTTTGAAAAGCTATTTAAAAAAAAACAGATATTGAGCACCTAGTAAGTGAAGAAATACAGCAAGATGATTTCACACATACACTCAAATAATCAGTCAAATCATGCAATTCTAAATATAAAGCCCAAATGATCAAGTGACAAAACCCACTATAGTGCTAACACAAATAGAAATTCCCTAGTAGCTCAACGTGAGCGATATCAATGCCTGCGTTCTGTTTCCCAAGTGAGAGATGCGTCTGAATCAGAAATGAATTGAGCACAAAGAGAGAGGAAGAAAAGGGAAAACAAAACCGTCTGCATTTCTCGTAAGTGTAAAATAGCACATTCAAATCGTTTTCATTCAGAGAAGTAATAATAACTTCAGACTGCAGTCCGATAATGAAATTGCAGTTAGTATTGAGCAACAACACAACACAAAAACAAAACATTGTTGCTTGTGAATCTTTTGATTTCCAAATATGTAAAATATAATGTGATTATATTATTATTGTTATTATCATTGTTCTTTAAAGGCATGAAGAAAATAAGTCAGTTCTATACTAGAATAGAAACATTTCATCAAGGATCTTGATTTCATTTCAATAAATCAATTCTGAGTGAGGGACATAGTTGTTCTTTATTAAAGAATATTAAAACATCTTCCCACTGAATTCAATATGACCATTCTATATTACAATCACTGTAAGTGAGTTTTTACTGAGTAGAGTTCTCTTAGTCAATATAGCCATCTTCACCATAGCAAGGGAGGGATTGGTTGTGGATTTTTAAAGGAATCTTTTAAACTACAATCATATCTCAGATAATAAAAACCAATTGCGTTTGGCCCGTAAAGAAGTTTATCTTTGCTGGTCATAGTAGCCTGCAGGGACGGGAGAGTTAACAGCATGGAAAAGAAGCAAATGGTGAAGAACATCTCTTAATCTGTTCCTACTCGTCCTTAAATGCTGTAAAATCTTTCACCATTGATGCGTTCAAGAGTCCCAAGATTAAAAAAAAAAATAAAAAATAGCATCCCAACTGTGTGGATTTTAGATAAGAAACGCCAGTCAGTTTATGCTTCAGTAATTTACTGTTACACAATGCAAGGATGATGAATTTTGAAGATAATTTTGGTAAATGGTTCTGTTGCTTTTTCCCATCAATATTACATTAATACCTCAATAGTAATATTGCAGACGTTTAGTTCTGGTTCTTTTCTCAGAGGAACCAGTACCTACACATTAAAGTAATATTTCAACCAACAATGAAATTTCTGTCATCATTTACCCTCATTCCAAGCCTTTATCTGATTCTTTCTTCAGTGGAAAAACGCACGCACACACACACACACACACACACTTTGCAGTTACAAAGATTCAGAACTGGAGCTAAGGTTCAAAAGGGATGCAAAAGCATAAAAGTAGGTTACGTTTGTATTGTGTATAAGTCACTGCTGCTTTGTTTAACTAAGAAAACATGTAAGATGTTAATTCAAGAAATTTTAACTCAAGAACCAAATTATTCATCATTCAGAACAATTGTGTTAACTGGATCAGCCATTTTTATATATTTGTCATATCAATTGTATACATTTGGATGAATGTGAATATGTGAGTAAAGTAGATAATGGTAAGAAAAAATGGACAACAGACAATGCAAAATCCTCAGATGAGCGTTGAACTTTCTGCTGTGTTCAGTTTGATGACATATAATAAAACACAACTTTAGCTAAGAAAAAAGACTAACCAAAATCAAAAGTGACTTTACAAAGAAAACACAATGATCCTTTAAGAGGTCAACTGCACATAAAATGTAATATCCAGAGAAAACTGACGAACCAACCAAAAAGGCTTTTGAAACTGATGTCCGCCCATGACTTACACACCTCCTGTTAGCAAAAGCTGGTCCGTCTGTCTCTAAAACTGTATTTACTGGCAGAGACAGCAGGAAAAGCGTAAACGGATGGACCTCAAGACATGGGAATTAAAGCTTTCAGCTCAATTGGACATGCTAACAGATACATCAGGGTGACCATGCAGCTGTTTCTCAAACACTTCCAAGCATCCTGCAGAAACAGAACTAACGCTGAACAAAACATACGGAAATATCAGCCCACACTGAACATATTAACTGGCAATATGGTGTTTTTGTCTTTACGAAGAAGAAGAATGTTCCTCCTTCAAGATAGTAAGGGATGTTTAAAGTGGAGCATATCTCAAAATCAGAAAAAAAGAAAAAAATTAAACTGGACTATCAGAGGGAGGACTGTCTGTTTTAGATAGTATTTACCTAATTTCTATCATAGAAGGTAAATGTATAAATTGTCAGTAATTTTTGGCAATCACACCAAGCTGTTTTACACTGTAAAAATCGACTTGGTTTTAAATAAAAAAATGAGGCAATCATTTGCATTAGACTTCTACACTAAAAAATGCTGGGTTGTTTTAACCTAAATTTGGGTCAAATATGGACAATCCCAACCTTTGGGTTAAAAATGTAATGTAAAAATGCAACCCAACGTTGGGTTTGTCCTATTTAACCCAAATTTGGGTTAAAATAACCCAGGATTTTTTTGAACTCATCTCATTTGTGTTTGAGCAACTAGACTTTACATGTCTTCAACATGCACACTCAAGTAATTTCAACTCAATTGTCTCCGTAAAAAAAATTAATCGACTAAGTGTCAATAAAATTAGATATATGTAACAAGCAGTATAGAGACAAACCACAATGCTGCTAGTTGTGACAACATGTTAATTTAAATATGTAATTTAAATATGTAATATTGATTAAGCAGAAAACATCCTCGAAATAACGGTCACACCTGATGTAGACATCGCTGTTATAAAATTAACATAAAATATGAAATATGACAAAAAATGCTAGATTTATGCTGCAGTATAGAAAAAAAAATAATAATACGTCGTCAACATGTGAAAAGGGTTCTTTGCATCAGCTAAATCCAGCAGTAAATATTTTAAGTAAATGTAACTTAAATAGTTTGTTGGAAATTCAAGTCTACAAAACCTTGTTTAAATTACTCAGGATAAGAAGTGCAATAAACAATTATACAAAATACATTTTTGCTACAAATACAAACTAAGGGAGCTACTTAAATTATCCAAGTAAAGTAATAAACAAATATTTATTTGTAAAAAATTATGATTTTCTTTTATGTTACGCTTGCAGCATCAATGATTCATTTTTATCAACTAGTAAAATATTTCCCAACGTAAGACATTATTTGTCTGATGAGATTACCATTAAGCATGTTCTGTTAATATCTTTATTATAAAAACAATTGTGTTTGAGTTTTGAATTAATAAATAAAAACTGTACATTTTTGTCAACCACCCCATTTGCAAATCTATTCTAACTAGTAATTTTTATAGTGATTTTGTTAATTACTGTGGTAAATTCATAATTATATCCTAGTTCATAATTAATGAGTAATTAATCTTTCACTTTACTGTGAAATTACTCAGATTATTATTATAATTTCTTTAATTTTTTTCAAACTGTTGTTGGATTAACTTTTTCTCATGCATACTTTGTAATTATCAGGGAAGTTATTTATTTATTAAAAAAAAAATCATTTTGTCTCATGAACACATACGTAGTTTTATGGTCGTTCTCTTAGGAACACTGTGGTTCAGTGTCGCTGTGAGTCCGGGGCCAGTGCTGCTTTGAGAGCTCGTGTCAACTGGCTGGTCTGTTTGCAGGAATAAATTGTAAGCATATGGTGTGCTGACAGAATCACTCAATCTTCTCAGTACATGAAGTGCACATTCATCATTCTGCCGCTTTCATCACACAGGAATTTCTGCTCCATTCTTTCAGGTGAAATCTTGTTTACACACAGCCTGCTTTATTTCTGCTACCCATTCAAACTCAAAGAATCAATGCAGAAGTTTTGTTCTGCATTCAACAAAGCAAAGTTATGCGCAAATATCTGAATGTGTTATTTTTTATAATCAATATCACTGCTAGTACCATTTTCGCCCTTTGGACCTGAACATCTCAAATTGTGGTGGATATGACATTTTTAACATTTTAGCAACACAATGAGAGATTCTTGCAGCTTATTTATAATTGCTGAATCATATATATATATATATATATATATATATATATATATATATATATATATATATATATATATATATATATATATATTTGAACAAAAGTGGAAATCTTTTATTTTTTTATAAAAATCAAAACCTGTGACCAATAAAACAAAAGCAAAACAAATAGATTAATCAAATTAAATAAATAAAAAACTTAAAGAAGCAACCTTGTGAACAAATTAATTTTTTAAAGTACATTTTGTTTTAGAGCAAAAAGGTGACAGTTAAATTATCATTGTGTTGTAATCATAGTAGCATTTATCACAAAACAAGGCACATTTTAAAATGTTCTGTATGAAACGCACAGAGAAACTGTTAGAATGGCACAGTAGTCTCTTGTGTGTGTGTGTGTGTGTGTGAGGGAGAGAAATGGAGATGAAAACACTGAGCCTAATTATCCGTTTAATGAATCAGACACATTTAGACTGGCAATAATTTACTAAATATTTCCCACATTAAAACAATGTTCGCACACTGAGTGTGTGTTTGGGTGAGGATTTGTGTTGGTGCATGTGTGAGAGTGTGTGCGGGAGTGTGTAGGGTCACACACGCCAATACACACATGTAAGAGCAGTGTTGTAGCACCACCTTTATGCCAGAGATGTGATCTCAGGTCTGCGCTGCTTTATTAAAAATCTTTTCATTTAATGCTCTTTTTTTCCCTAATGTACTTAAAATGCAAACAAATAAAAAACATATGTTTGTAGACATTTTATTTAATTGGTTAATATTTAAAGATTATCAGCGCTGCCTGATTGCAAACTTTAATTTTACCAAGAACTTTTACACCAAAAAATTACACAATACTGTCTTTACATTTAGTCTAAAATTAGTGTTTAAATCAATCATAGTATGTATATTATATGCTCTGGGTACTAACAAATAATAAAAACAGCCAATAAAAAAGCTGCTGCTACTCAACATGTCAACGGGAGTAGTCAAACGACATGGATTACACTTCTTAGTGCAGATAATGTACTCAATGCATTTTGTCTTCTAAGAACATAGAAATTTATGTCTGTAGTTTCACCCAAAAGCACATCGTAGTTTTATAGTGCTGTTGCCAGCTTGCTCTGAGGCATCACTTGTGTATTTGAAAACCGGGTGAATAATGTGGTAGAAAAACCTGAAATGCTCTAATTTCTGTAGTAAAAAGCTAGGGCAAGGGTATAGAGAAGCTCACTTTTTCAGTGTTTCCCCATATGAATGGCAGACGGGTTGTGACTGTTTATCATAAAACATCAAATCTCCCCAAACTTTGATTAAATTCCCTAACATTGGCATTGTCATATCTGAAATTTCCATTCTTAAACCGGCTGAATTTCTGAGCGGGCTGCACCTAAAACAGAAGCTACTTTAATGTGTCCATACTTTACCTCCTCCCAAAAATCAGTGAAAGACAAGTGTGTAATATAAATGAAAAATAACGCTATGGTATGAAAGAGGCATTTCATTTTTTCAGCCATAAATGTACAGGAGATTCACGGTGCCCAGCTCAGGTTCTGAATAAAACATAACTCTTGATAATTGGCTGGGGCAATGTTTTCTTTTCCCTCTCTCACTCTCATTGGTAATTTTTTTCCTGAAGCTTTCACCCGTTTCTCCGGCAGATCAAAGTTAGTGTCACATGACTCTAGCGGAGAGCAGCAGAGTGACGTCTCTCCCGCTGAACGTTATCCCACAATTCATGATTAAAGCATGTGGGGTGGAAGGCAGAATTCAAGACAGAATTTTTTACATTTTTATACATGACCTGGATTCAGTTGAATGACGAGGACCGTGGCTTTTGTAGGACGATGTAAATGAATACTAACCTGGCGTTTCAGTCGCCATGTGCATGCACACACAAATTGATGAGTCATCAAAGACTGTAAAAATGGCTACATGGAAACCAGTTCCGGCAATAATGCTCAATGTTATAATGCTATAATGTTAAAAACTAAAAGATTATCATAGCTAATCCAGATTGAAAGTCATAGTTTGTTCATTAATTTTCCTAATACTGAACGAGTTGTAAGTAATAGAAGGTGAACTGGTTTGTGAAACTATAGTAACTTAAATCAATTTAAACTTTGTCAAACTTTATCAAAGGTGTCAAACTTACTTTCCAAATTAGTTCAACTTCCAAATTTACTTCCAAATTAGTCAAGTTTTACCCTAAAAATTGGGGGAAAGAGAACGCATTTATTCAAAAATATGATTTAAAAAAATGCATTTGATTAATAATAATAATAATAATGTTGCTTTAAATTTAAATTAAACAAAGTGAGTCTTCCGATTCAGATTATATCAATTCTGTTACCATTTATTAACCTGATAATGTTATATCTCAGGATTGAAAACTTCTGCTCTCTCATCAGGGTGATAGTAGTCATGTATGATAGCATTTTTAATCCTTAAAATGGTCTGCAAATGTCTAAGCGGTTAATGTATTAAAACCGGTCTCACCTTCTTGGAATACAGTCGTATTGATAACAGATGTTTTTTAGCTTTTACCACCTATTGTTGTATGAAACAAATCTGGATTACAAATCTTCAAAAAATGCTACTGTGGTGATCTACAGAAGAGATAAAAAAAGAAAGAATACAACTTTGTTTTTTTAATGAAATGGACGTTTTTAGTATTCTGCCAGTATTATTTTTGAGAATGCATTGTGGTCATCTCTGTGTCAATTCACTCATCATATATCGCATCTCTATTAGAAGCATCTTCACAGTCTCTGCATCTCTTCTGAAACAGACGGTCCACGGTTCGTAAACAGGCTCTCAGAAATGTTCAGTCGTCTCGTCCCGAGGGTTCTGCAGCAGTGAAGCAGAAGAACTGAACTAGAGAAGACCTCACTGTTTAGCAAACATTCCTGCTTTGGAGAGCAATTAATAATTTACAACCGTGGACCAACGCAACCTCATTTTATTGTGCCACAAAAGACTGGCCATCAGCACGGCGCAAGTTTATACAGCCTTGTCCTTCTCTTGCTCTACACGAATGTATTAATTTGTCATTGATTAAATTAGTCCACCTCGATGGTCCACTTTCCTGTTGAATTGTGAATTAGCCGTACATGTCACGGAACAGATGGTTTGGAGGGTATGTGGATGAGTTACTCTCAGTGGATGGCAGTGTTTCCATATGCTTTTGAACACTTGGGAAACGGTTCTTGGTAAAAAAACAGTTTCCTCAAAGAATCTGAATTTGGGATACAAAGACTGACCGTGCAATCACAAAATCTTGTTTTTCTACACATGTGTTTTGTTTGTTTTTTTGTTTCATATGCGCTCCGTGGCAGACTGACCTGCCTAAAGGGGCATTCACAATGAATTTTTGCATTTAAAAACAGCAAGATGGAGTGCAAAAATAATAAAATAGCATAGCTGGAATGCAAGAAAGCTTTCTGTGTGAATGACCCTTAAAAACAATCCATATCTACAATTAAATCAACTTCACAAGCAACGGAAAAGTAGAACCAGAGTTTGCATGTCTGATGCAAGTTACCCAAGAAGAAAATTAACCAAGAAAGGTGACTCACACACACATACAGGATGGCAGAGTAGATCAGGGCAGTGCAAAAGTACCATGCTGCATTGTGAACAATCTGTGGGCAGTTTGAAAACTCAGACAGGACCACTGGCCTCATTTCTGGACGTCAGACAGCACCATATGGCAGCAGCTCTGCGCACGTCTTAGTTGTGATCTAAGTCTGTATTTGTATGCAAGTATAAGAGTGATCAGCGTTAATTAAAAACATTGAAGAAGTGGAGTGGAGACAAGTTCACACGTTGTTCACCATAGAAACAGTCCCACAGGCATTGTTGTTTAATGTACAGCAAGTCCTTGAAACCAACCGACTAAGGACAGCAAACTTTATGACTTGCTGTCAGGTGCTGCTTTAAATAGCCTAAAGTTAGAGCTGGTTCATTCATGATAGTTGACTGTTGGCTCAAGTAGTCACAGAAGAAACCTGGGGTATGTTTCCCGAACAACCACGTTACTCACTGCTGAACTACCATAGTACGTTGCATCGTTGAAGAAATTAACTAGCTAGTCACGACTGTTTCCCGAAACCGTATTGTCGCAAATCTGTCGTTCAACCACGTTGGTTAATGATGTCACACAGGTGGTGAAGTAACAATTGCTTTTAATGAATTTGAGATCGAATTCATGCTAGATTTTTTTTTGCTATAAATGATGGACATGGAACTTGAGGAATTTTTTTTTTTTTTTTATACAAATTTTTCCAGATTAAAATAGTCTCGTTCTTACGCACTAGAGCACGTTCGCACATGCGCACTCTTCAAAAAAGGTGCTTTAAATCTCTTGAAAAACTATAAAGACATAAATTAAATTTTCATGTATTCAAAATAAAATATATAGACTGTACTAAATGTCAGCTAGCTTATTCTGCTCAAGATAAGGATTTATTAAGTCCACATATCATGCAAACAAGAAACTAAAGGCTTCTAACCACAAGTCAAGAGCTGTCGTTGCAACCACACAAGTGTGCGATGCTTTTTGCGAATGTTTGTTGGAACGATGGTTTCAGGAAACACCGACTGGTTGAACGATGTTGATAACGACGGAACTTGCGACCATAGTTGGTTAACGATGCTTTTGGGAAACGCACCCCTGGGTGATCTTTTTCGTAGGTACAAAAAGTGTAAATGTTCTTGTACTTTTGGACAGGCTGTGTATGTTTTGATGTCAGAACTGAAAAAATAAATAAAATAAAAAAAAACTATTTTTCAATGAGGTGACTTTTTTTAGTAGTTATCATCTTTTGTTGTACACATGAACACACTAATTGAAATGAACATTGTATCAGCTTTTCTAAAAAGTTGACATATCCACAGTGAACAGATCTAAACAGGTGAGACTTTCTCACGCTAAAGTTCAACATGTATCTGTTGATGTTACATGTAGGGCCATCATTTCATTCATTGTGTGTGTGTGTTTGTGTGTGTGTGTAATATTCACTAGAACCACACTTTATGAACATAATAATAAAAATAAATACTAAATAAAAAAGAATACTAATGAGTTTATCTTGGAGAATTCCATAAGATGTGCTAATAATAATACTAATTATTATACTAATTGTTTACTTATGATTATTTCAGTTAATGGACCAGTTTACGGGTTTGCAATTACCATGATAAAGTTTCTGGATATTTTCATAGTTACTCACACCTGAGCTGAAACAAAAGCATGCCATCAGCTGCCACCACCAAACCGCAGAAAACACATCCCTCACATGGCTCAAATCACATGAACTCTGGCTGTTCACGGCACAGGAAGAGCTCACACACTCATCACCTGCTGTTCCCGTTGACTGTCTGTGGAAATAGGACAGGAGATGGCACTTATAGGGGGCTGTATGTCATGAATTCTGTGGTTTGAAGTCATACATGTGCTCTAGTGCCAGCACAAAAACCATCCACACCATCTGAGCATTTGCGTTTCATATATATCAGGTTGAAGCCTGTGTAATCCCTGTTTATTTCCTATAGGAGATCTGCAGGAGCAGTTCTAAAATGCAAGACCTTTAATGCCTTTTTTTTTTTTTTGCATTTATGCAAATGTCATACTGGATTTCATCATGCTATATGAAAAGCATTTTAAAATCTAAGATGAGTGTAAACTGAGTGTAAATCCTTCAATATGAATATTACTGCATGCAATATAAAGCTATTTATATGTTAATTAAGTATAGAACCAATCACTCTGCTCAGCTTTGATATTTGAATGCCACAGACGGCCATGCGTCATCTAAATTTTTTACCAAACCCCTTTGTACTGAACCAAAGTAAAATATTAATCATGTCTCCTTCACAGGGGAAAGTTCTTTTTGTCTTGTTTTTCTTTTTCCTTAGGTTTTTTTAAACCATTAATTGGGTAATCTCTATTGCCCAAGCAGTATAAAATTAATTTGACTTCTTTCTCCATTTGCCAGGAGCTTCGATCAGGTTTAAAGCATCTGAGTTAGAACCCCATGCGCCTAACAGGTTATCTGCCTAATTACAGTGGAGGAGAGGTTGCATGGTTAAAAATTTAAGAAGCTCCATAACCTCTATTTCACCCTGTGTGTGTACAGGACCCTGAGACTGTGTTCGCTCCTTCTCCATTAGCTCATGTCTTTATGCCCAGAGGAACTCACCGTGGTGACAGGCAGCCCTGGATTGCTCTAGCTGCAGGGCGGAAGGGGTTGAGCTGCGCTTTCCACTACGCGCTCCTGCAGTCTCCAGCTGAACCAATATTAACAAATACTGTAAACCACAGGGCGCAGGGATGGACTCTGTACTTCAAGTGTGTGTCTTAACCTTAACCTTGCATTTTTTTGCTCAGTTTAACAACTAAATATTTTTTTAAGCCCTTATTTTGTAGTTTTGTTCGTGGTCCACATAAACACCATGAAAAACATTAATCTAAATGATCTCAGTTATATATTTCTAATAAGAATCGTAATAAATATGATCTTGAATGTCTTTTTGCAGCAAAAATAGATAGGGCAAAAGAACATGAATATGATTTTGCAATATAGACACCTCATTAATAAGGCAGTGGACTGTTCTCATACCGGCTTTACTGCTTCATCCGAGACAAATGTGTTGCTTCTAGGGATTAGTTTCAGCGTTATAGACAAGTTACAGATATATCCCTGATTTAAACGCCATTGAGACTGTCATATTCCCAACTTTATCTCAGTGGGTTGGAAATGAAAGATGACCTCTTGTACATTCTGAAATCAATCATCCTGACAGACACGGCTGTAATTCTTTATAACCCCATATCAAAACCTCAAAATTATTCCTCTTCTTTTAATGTTGATGAGAAATATTTTCATTTTCCTCCAGCTAATCAGACTTTTCATCTGCAGAGAGGAAAATTAGTATGAGTGTCCCAAATCTCACCTCTCTTTCCCTGAAAAAACATACAAGAGTGCCAAGAATTTAAAAGGTCTTGGTAATGTCTCTAAAACATCATGCTTTTGAATACTTCTTAAGGTCTTCAGATCGTTAAAGATTTTCCCACCGAAGAATAATTACTAAAGCATAAACAGAATGAATTAATACACGGGAGAGAAGATAAAGATACATCCTAAGAAGGTTAAAATCACCACTGGTGCAGGTAAGAGACTGAAGGGGTTTTTTTTTTTTTTTTTTTGGTTTTTATTTGGATGTAAATACTTTCTCCTATCCCAGCTTAACATGGAGAGAAAACTCTGAGCAAGTCATTTGTAGGTTAATTCCTAAAAGTGTCAACAGTCTGGCTCTGTTGAAATATTGCTCTGTTTGTTTAAAAATCCTGACCACCCTGACATAGCAACAGGCTCAACCAATGGCGTGAGTTTGGGGCGGGTGTGTTCAAGAATTTTTGAAAACATTATTTTTGCAATTCTGTTGTGGTGCAAATATTCCACAGTTCAGCTTTAAAGTCAAGGTAAAATACACACATGCACGCTCAAAATGTTTTATGAAAAAAATATATATATATTTAACCTATTTACAAGTGAAAAGGGACATTTTACAGATTCAAAAGAGGTTAAAGAGATATCAGGCATTTGTGATATTTAGATAAAACATGACAAATGTAATTTGTCACATACATTTTAGTCCTCAGTTTGATTACTTTTTCTCTTCTTAAGTTATAAAAGGACAATCTGCTGGTCCACACAGTAGTGGCATTTGTTACGTTGCTGTGAATGTGGATTTTGGTTGAACAGTATAAAATGAATATGTTTCTCCAGGGATTTAGAGCAGCCATGGGCACCAAAATGAGAACAAAAGTGGTTTTGGATGTGGGTGAAAGCCTGTCAGCAAGAATGCACTCAAAGAACCGATATCATTCTCCAAATACGCTTAGACAAGGGTGCAACAGGCCATCTGAGGACTCTGCCAGTCAAACCTGGGATGTAACTTCTACAGGAGAGTTTTATTTTCCTGTCACGCTCTGTATTCTGAAGTAAATGTTTCAACAACAAGACTTTAAGTGTTGGTAACTAGTTCTGTGGTGGCCAAACAACTTAAACTGTTCACAAAACTGATGCCATGTTAAGATTATATTGTCGTGGGTTTCGAAACGCTTCCAAATCTCCAACAATATGAGGAACTTTTAATGGATGAACATAAAACTCCCAAAGACGACAAATTCTTTCCCCAAGGTGAGCGATTTCTAATGGTATTCTCAATAATTCAGAATCTCAATAATATCCCAGATTAGAGCCACTCACGATCTGAATAAGAAATATAATTGAATTAATAATAAATGATTGAACAAGACAAAGAAACACTGAATTTCAATGAGAGGCTGTCACTGCAATGACATTTCGTTGTTTCAAAGGAAACTTCTGTTAAAGGGTGACATTCAGAAACGTGAAACATTTAGGGACAGATTTACTAACACCGTGCGCCAGCGCAAACCCTCTCTTGGTTTTGAAATATTACTGTCAGGATTTGCTAAAGACAGGCATTGAAAAATGTGCACTGAAAAGGCATGGACAGAGCTATTTTTGGGGCTGACCTTATTGCATATGCATTTGTAGGAGTTTCCCTTTCAGAAGCAAAATTTATGGGAGGAGAATATTTCAATGAATAATGCAAGGTTATTTATTAAGGTTTGCGCTAGTCAGTGTACTGGTATCCGTGCCATTATTTACAGCCTCAAAAAAGCATGTCTTAAACCAGGCGCAAATTTGCATTGCTCTTGGTAGATTGCATTGGTCATTATGGAAATGATCCGTCTGCGTCCGTGTTCTTTAATTTGCGCGTCGTCAGTAGATCACGTGCTGAACACTGCCATCTGCGCTTTTTTTTTGGAATTACGCTCAAGCTAATTTGCCCTGTTTAGTAAATCTAGCCCTTAAATTATAAAACTGAATGAAGGTAAATCTGTTTTTATAATAGCTAAATGCTGATTTAACAAAAAAAGCAAGTGGCAGGAAAGAGATGCTAGAGGATCAAGATGCCCCATGGCCCTCCATTTAGGTTATTGATTCTGTAACTCAACTGGTAGAGCATGGGGTTTGCAATGCCAAGGTCACGGGTTCGATTCTCAGGAATTTCAATGTGATCTAATTAGTATTCTACAGTAATTCTTCCATACAGTGTAGTTCTAGCTCATATAGATTTCCTTACAATACCAATGTATCTTACAATATCAAAAAGCATCTCGTTTTTTTTATAAACAACTTTGGAGACTTTGAGGTTTGTAGATGGGTTGGTATTATTTTATTTGTATTAAATAGGATTAATTAAATGTATTAATAAAATAAATAAACGGTCCTTATATTTAATTAACACAGTTAGCACATTTACCAAATCTGACTTTTAATTTTAAAGTTTATTTTAAAATTTTTGTGTGATCATAAAAGACTGGTCATCTGACTCATTGAGACAGTACACACACACACTGAGTCAAATAATGCCGTACATGAAATCACAAATCTTGAGGTCAATGAAGACCATAATTCTTAACGGTCGATGACGTACGGTTTGTAGCGGTATGCAGTTGTGTATTTGGCTATAAATACATTCCTGGACTTATTACATCCACCATGTTGGAACTGTCCCTTGAGCCATATATTCCTTGATCTTTGACAATGTATTAACAACAACCTCAAAAGAAATTCTGGTGTTATTGAAAAAGTACACTTTAACAATGTGGAAAAATGCTTAGCACTTGATTCATTCTATTTTTAAAGGGTGTATGCATATTTGGACGCAAAGTCAGAATCCGGCTGTGTGGGATTTAATTTCTGACCTGCCATCTTACACTTGTACATCTCAAAAGTTGTACATATTTAAATACATTTATCTTTGAGACACTGTCAATGCGTTTGTTTTGTACATTTCAGTAATGTGTGTCCTGGATGAAATCGATTCAGGGTTTGACGTTTTACTGGCTGAAAGTATGTATCTGCCATGAGGAGAGGGGAGGGCAGGAAGCGGCCGATCACATGAAGCATTACGGGAGGTTGAAGATCCATCATTAATAAAGGAACTGCTGAGGAACATTAAAGCGATTTGCTTTGCTTGCGATCCTGTGACTTAAAGTGAGTTTCGTTGGCGTCTTGCTGTGCAGGCATGTCTGATTACATGAATGGAGGCAGGTAGTTTCCTTTAACATATGTGGCCTAGACTGTAACATTAACCTCCTGCAGCTCAAGCCTGCTGCTCTAGACGGGGCACGGACGGAACAGGGAGAAATGAAACTCTGTCCACATGTTTATAAATAATCAAGAACCTTTCGTTACAACTCATATTTGTAGGACTTTAAATAAACAACAGTGCCATTATCTCATATGTCTCGAAGGGTCTGGTGTCTAATCAAAGACTTCAGGTATTAGTTTGACATTTAGAAGGTGTTTCTCAAGCAGAATGGCAACTAATGGCATTCGATTATACAGTTATTTTCACATTTTAAATTGGACTGAAAAAAAGCCAATCAGTGACATTGCATTCACATATGATTAATGTCCTGTGAACAAAGTTAAATGGTGGTTTAAGCGGATCATGCGTAGCCTCATCTATTTTCTACATCTCATTATTTCTGCCGTGTAGCTGAAGTTTGTGTTGACTCTCTGGTCTGTGCTCCTGTTTTAACTGGTGTATCCAGGAATTTATTTAACCAACAATCATTGTAGTATTTAGTATGTTTTGTATAGGAGGTGTACTGAATTTTTTTGCACATTTTGTGTTCTCGTTTTCACCTAACACAAACCCTGGCTTTCGCTACTAACCTATTTCTGTTCAGAGCATGTTGAGTGAATGAGGCTGGTTAATGATGGTGTAGTGCCCTCTACTGTTAAATGTACAAATTTGTTTACTCCATGAGCGTATCAGGAATCAAAGCTTTAAAAAGACGGAATATGATGTTTCAGGTTTTATGAGGGCTTCATTTGGTAAATTCCTGCTGCTTTAAACTTTCCTTGATGTTACTTTTGAAGTATTATTGCAGGCTTCTTCTCTTTCTATAAATGTTTTTGGTTATATTCTGTCTGTCTTGCTGGCTTTTGGTGTTGAATTTTACCCTAGAGACCATGGCACGCGCTCAAAGAGCAAAGCAGTCTAGAATGTTGGCCTTTCAACATGCAGATAAGGAACTGTCTCTGTGACAGTTTGTTTATATGTCAAGAAATATAGATCATGCCATGGACATGACAGAGGTTAAAGGTAGTAAAGAACGTCAAGAGTCGCAACTGTGCAGGATAAATGTACAGACTGATCACTGTTCTTTGTATGTGTGCATTCTACCATGGCATCTGTCTCCGTATGCATATGTAGCATCAGTCTTATGCTGTATTGTAGATTCAAATGCTCATCTGCATGTCATTTTCACAGATTATCATACATTAACATACATTTCTGATTTTCTCCATTGAAAGAGTGCAGAGCTGAAATTCTCCATGCTTACGTCTCTGTTGTGAGCCTGGGAATCAGGGTGGCAGCTCCGGCTACAAATTGCACCATCACCATTCTCAGAAATCCCTGGAAACAGTGGCATTTTGTATTTCATTTATTGTTCAGAATTGTTTCATAAGTTTAATTTTGTATGGTATTTTGCATGATTCTTTTTGAAGAAAAAATTCTGCTCAAACATTTGCATAACTTAGTTCTTAACTGTCCTTAATAATAATTATAACTATATTGTACAGATTTTTTTTAATGTTTTAATGCCTCTTATGCTCACCAAGGCTGTGTTTATTTGATCAAAATGAAGTAAAAACTGTAATATTTAAATATCATCCGTTTTCATTTTAATATATTTTAAACTGATAATGTGATATCTTGTCTTCAGTATAATTTTAAAACTGCTTTTAGCTTTTTATAAAATACAAACTAATAATACATGTTATTTTGCAGAGGCTGGTTATTTGTATGTAGCAGTATCCTGCCTTATTTATGGGTATATGGGTAAACATTCTTTATTAAACATAAAAAATGTCAAGAAAATACAAATGTTAAAGATTTTTTCTTTAACTGTTTAACTGTTGAATTAACCACAAAAATAAATAAATTATAATAAAAAATATTATTATTATTATTATTACAGAGTGTCATATGATCCTACATAAATCATCTTAATATGCTAATTTGGTCAAAAAACATTTCTTATTAGTAACATAGTAGAAAACGACAGTGTTGCTTAATATTTTTGTGGACATTTTTTTATTTTTTTTATTTTTATTAATAGAAAGTTCAAAACAACAGCATTCAGTAACACTTTAGTATGGGGAACACATATTCACTATTAACAATGACTTTTGCCTCAATAAATTCCTAATTTACTGCTTATTAATAGTTTTTATAGCAGTTTATTTTTTAGTTAATTTAAGTTTAGGTATTGGGTAGGGTTAAGGGATGTAGAATATGGTCATGAAGATGAAGGCATTAATATGTGCTTTATAAGTACTAATAAACAGCCAATATCCTAGTAAAATGATAATAAGCACTAGTTAATAGTTAATAAATCTTTTATAACCTTATAAATGTATTCCATATTATGGTCACAACCTGTAATACATTGCTTTAACAATCTCATTCTTTCTACCTAAATGAATTCATGATATTAGCTCACTGCATGATTTCTAAAATCTTAGAACTGTGTATTTCTGACATATTGACATAACTCAGTCACCTTTGATAACAGGTTACTCTTAAGTGTAACATAGAAACATGCATTTTGACGTCTCTAGATGTCTTTACTGACACTTTTTGATTCATTTTTTGAGTCTTTTCTGAATTAAAATATTAATTCCTTTCATAAAAGAAAAGTCTTTCTTTTGAACGGTATAGTGCATATAATTATGAAGAGAGAAAATATAATCCAGTGGTAAAATAATAAAATTTCATATTAAATATGTTCTTAAAATAGTGCCAAACTGAAAGAAAATGATTTACTATGTAACTACAAGTAATTAGCACTTTATTACCCACTATTTCTAAGTTAACAGTGTTTTGTTTTTAGAACTCTTTAAATCGTGTAATTGATTTTGGAGATCTAATTTTATGGTGTCTATCTATCTATTATCCTCAGCCTCTGGGGTAACTAATTTAGAGTTTTCCACAGATTCTTTGAAACATACTCAGGAGTTCACCTCATTCTCCCCTGAAGGGTCCTGCAGTGTTGAACCCGTCTTTGAACAGAACAGTTTGCCCGAGGCTCATTTACACTGTATGCTCTGAAACGCATTGAGACTTTATGACATGAATGATATGAGCTGATTTTGGCCAACCTCTGCAGTATGTTTAAAACCAATTACGGGCCTCTACGTGTGTCCTTAAAACCGTGAAAGTAGAGTTTAGACCAGAAAAAAACTACTTCAGCTAAGACCTCTGCTTATGTTTAGGGATATATTAGTAAATAAATTTTTTTGAGCTTTGATTTGAGTTACTGAATTGTAGTATAATCTATTCGATTGCAGCATTGAATTAGAAGTAAGAACTTACTGCAAAAATTCAAATAAATGAATAAATCAATCTTTTTTTCTTTTTTTTTTTAAACATCTGATACATCATTTTACAGTAATTTTCTGCCCATCCTGTCCAAAATCGTATCTGTCCAGTACCATGTCCATGTTTTTTTTGTTTTTTTACTTTAACTAAAACAGTCTTAATGACATCATTCAAGATTTTTTGATGGACAGTAAATGCACAAAATATGTGATTTTTGTAATGTATTGATATTATACCTGATACACCTCATTCTAAAGCACTGCGTCCTTTAAAAAAAAAGAAGAAAAGAAAAAAAAATTGGTATGATGGAAAGCTTATTTGACACACTAGCTCACTCTCAATCCCTCACTGATTTAATTTGAGCTCTTTAGTTCCATCCTGCTAATTTTCTTGCCATTGTGTATATTATCAAGTTTATAAAGTTTCATATTTTGCATATTTACAGAAATTATAATCATAGAAATACCTCTTTAAAGTAGAAACATAACGTTTTTAAATGTTAGAGTAAAAAAATAATAATTAAAAAAAAAAACTGAATGATTAAAAACTTGTAAGCTAATGCTTTTTGTTAGTATATGTGACCCTGGACCACAAAACCAGGCAAAAGGGTCAATTTTTTGAAATTGAGATTTATGCATCATCTGAAAGCTCCATTGATGTATGTTGTGATATGTTAGGACAATATACTTGTTATTGGCCGAGACACAACTATTTGAAAATCTGGAAACTGAGGGTGCAAAAAATCTAATTTCAAATATTGAGAAAATTACCTATAAAGTTGAAGTCATTAGCAATGCATACTACTAATAATAATATATATTTTGATATATTTACATTAGAACATTAACAAAATATCTTCATGGAACATGATCTTTACTTAATATCCTAATGATTTTGGCATAAAAGAAAAATCAATCATTTTGACCCATACAATGTATTGTTGGATACTGCCACACATATACCTGTGCGACTTATGACTGGTTTTGTGGTCCAGGATCACATATGTCTGTTATTATATATAGTAACACTTATTTCAAGGTGTCTTTGTTACACTGTAATTATATATTTAAGTACTGAGTATTATTAAGTAACTACATGTACATACTAGGGTTAGGATGAGGGTCTGGTTAGGTTTAGTTGCATGTAATTATGCATAATTTGTAGTTATTACTTACAGTTTTTACGTGTAACAATGACACTGTAAAATAAAGTGTTACCGTATATGTTATACATAATATAGTATATTATATTATACATATTGTTGTCTAAGTCTAAGTTCAACTTCCACAAATTCTGAGAGATTAGACGATGTTTTAAAAGTATATTGCAGCATATACATATTCTTCTTTAGGTTTGCAGTAGTTCGGACACCTGGCTTGTTTTCCCTCTGAAACTTTCCAAAACAAGCAAACTGCAACAACACCTGCACAGATATTATATAAAGTCATACACTGCAAGAATTTCTGTTTTTTTGATGCCTCATGAAAATCTGCAATGCAGAAGCAAACGAAATGGACAAAAACAAAGCTTGTTCTTCTTTGGTTTGTATATGGACTCACACACTCACATACTTTTTTTTTTTTAAGCATTTTACTAGTATGCCTTAATTAAAGGGACCAGTGTGAGAAGTGAGAGCAACTGTGCACATCCAGCTGATGAAATTCTCCTGACATAACTGAATTGGCTAATGATGGTCTGATTCATATGCATGGATAATGTGCTGTATCTGGGTCACCTCATTAGCCTAGTTTTGATCTTTAGAATGCAGGATGAATATGCATCCCACCTGTGAGTCTCTATAAACATGAACATTGCACTAAACAACTCTTTCACCTGAGCACAGAGGCTCGAACTGAAAATCACATCTGTCATAATAAGATACTTTAACCCTGAGGAATAAATCTAAAAGAGACCCTTAGAAGATAAAACACACTATAAAACTGTGACAAGCTTTCAACAGGCATGTCACATCACCAAAGCATCACACAGAGATAGAGTGTGCCATAACTCACTGACCACATACCAAGAAAAAGCTCTGAATATTACCTATCGGCCCGGAAGATCACATATCAAGCGTGTCCTACATGCAGCACTTTGGTTTCCTCAAGTTGCCATTCAAAGTGACAGTTGTGCTTTAATTAATCACGCTGCAGTGACTGATTTAAATAAAAACTACTAACTCATTAGCATACAAAGAGAGGAGTGTACCTTCACAGAACGACTCTCTTCAGAGAGGTAGAACTGCTTCGCACATGCTACATTAACCCCTGTAAATGATTTGGCTGCAGTGAGGTTGCGATTAATCTTCACAGTTTCTCTGAATCATTAAAGATGGATGGGAATGATCAAAAAACACTTTCACTTTATTTACATATTTCATCATCATCAGCGGCTTGGATTCTAATCAGACGCATCCCTCAGTACCTTTGACTAAACAAATTGATTTCGGTTCATTGAAAGCAAGAAAATCTGACCTGTTGTACAAAGACGTTAACATGGTCAATGTCACATTTGCTTTTGTGACTGGAGAGCGTCTTAAATATCTTAAATTATTTTGAAGAGTAGTTTTTTCCTTTTCATTTCCAAATATAAAACATGTTATATACTTTACATTATATTATAATGTAACATGTAGGCCTATGTTACGTATATAAGACCGTGGACAACAAACCCAGTCACAAGGGTAATTTTTTTTTTTTAATTAAGATTGTACATCATCTGAATAAATAAGCGTTCCATTGATGTATGGTTTATTAGGATAGGACAATATTTGGAAAATCTTGAATCTGAGGATACAAAAAAACAAAATCACAATATTGAGGAAATCACCTTTAAAGTTGTCCAAATTATGTCTTTAGCAAGGCATGTTACTACCAATAATACATTTTTGAACATTTACAAAATACACAGTCTTTACTTAATATCCTAATGATTTTTGGTATAAAAGAAAAATTGATAATTTTGACTCACAAATATACCTGTGTGAATTATGACTGGTTTTGTGGTCTAGGGTCACATTTATATTATATGTCCTTTTTGACACTTTTTTTTTCTAGGCGACATTCCCCTAATATTAAGATTAGTTGTTGATCAATATGTTTTTTTTTCAATATCAAACTTTTTATTTGTTCCCCAACAACTGAACATTCATTATATCTTCGACAAGGACAGAAACAGGACAATAAATGATGAGTGAATGGGGGTGCACTTTTGGGAAATGTACAGTATATACCGAATTCAGACTTTCACATGCGTCCCACCTCAGTGTGTTTGTGCATGTGCTCTGACTGCAAAGTCACAAACAATTTGAAGGCAAATTGAACATTATGGGCCCTATTTTAACGATCTGAGTGCATGGCGCAGGTCCACTTAGGGCATGTCCAGATCCTCTTTTGATAGATTAACGATGGAAAAAAAACAGTCGGCGTGCCAGGCGCATGGTGCATGGTGCAAAAGAGGTGTACCTATTCTCTTAATGAGTCATGGGTGTGTTTTGGGCATAATGTGTAATAAACCAATCAGAGTCTCATCTCCCATTCCCTTTAAAAGCCAGATGCGCTTGCACCATGGTGGATTTGCTATACACATGGCTGAAATTGCGAGCGAAAAGACTGAATGCTTCTCCAGGGAGGACTCTTTTTATTTTTAATATTTAAAATGTTTGTGTGCTGCTGCGCGTCCCTGTGTGTGTAGTAAGCAAAGTGTATGTGTGTTGTGCACCTGTCTATAGGTCAAACTGTTCTCCAAAAAAAAACAAATAACAAACACTCTATAGGTCGTTTTTCAACCACCTTAATGAAATTTAAAATGAAAGTGTCCTGTTGTGAATAGGAGCACAACTTTAGAAAACGCTCCTAGGTCGTATTTCAAGGAAGTGACAAACGAACTATATAGGCATATTGGTTGGAGGACATGTTGCTATAGGTGCATAATACTAACATGTCCCCTTTAAATGATACAAAAAATACTGAGTTATTAATTTTAGACCAAGTTTTTGTTGGTCAATGGCGGAGTCGTTTTCAGTTGCCTCAACCAAGCAACGTGCCAACAATGCACCTAAACACACCTCGTTTTCAGACCAGCACGTCCATGGGCAAGCAGATGAACGAGAGGGCATTTTCTATTTAAAAAACACGGATGTAAAAGGTAAAAAAGGTTTAAAAAAAAAGGACGTAAAAAAACTGTTGGGATGAAACTAGCAAAAAAAAAAAACCTTGCATGGCGTCGCATTGCGCCGGATGTATGATATGGTCCTTTGAAACACTTCAGCAAATAAACCTGCATTTGATAAGAGCAGAATCCATAATGCAAGACATCTTACTGATGTCAAGTGACTTAGACCATGAAGATAGGGTGCAAGACTCCCTGAATGTCTAAAAGATAAGTGCATATACTAATAGTTGTGTGTTTTTTTACATTTAAAGTTACACTATGTAACTTTTGGCCCTCTTTCGGTAAAAAAAAAAAAAAATGTTGTTTGTGTTTACGCTCTGCTTGCTGTGTCAATGAATACGGTTCTTTCTCAACAAAAAAGAGAGAAAGAGAGATTATCCTACTGGTAATTAAACATTCACTACAAGGCTTAAGAGATATAACCAGTTTAGGAAAGGATCTCAAGCTGACTAGCTGAAGACGTTACTGTAGCTATATATAAGTCCATGTACTTTGAAATTATTCAGCACAGAGCTACAACAACCCATAATGACATGATTCTTCACAATAGATAATGCTTTACAATGAACTCCGTTAGAGATGCCATATGGCAATTTATCTGTTTAATAAAATACCTTACTTACCTGTTAAGAAAATTGCCATCTATGTGACAATGTAGTAATAATTATTATCTACATGTACTTACTATACGGCTAGGTTTAGGATTAGGGTCATGTTAAGTTTAGTTGCATGTATTTATATTACATTTATAGAAATTACTACAGGTAACAATGACACTGTAAAATAATGTGTCACCTAAACACTTATCCAGATTCACTATGGCGAGCCTTGTACAGGTCCTTCTCAAAAAATTAGCATATTGTGATAAAAGTTCATTATTTTCCATAGTGTAATGATAAAATTAAAATGTCATATATTTTAGATTCATTGCACACCAACTGAAATATTGCAGGTCTTTTATTGTTTTAATACTGATGATTTTGGCATACAGCTCATGAAAACCCAAAATTCTCAAAAAATTTGCATATCATGAAAAGGGTTCTCTAAACGAGCTATTAACCTAATCATCTGAATCAACTAATTAACTCTAAACACCTGCAAAAGATTCCTGAGGCTTTTAAAAACTCCCAGCCTGGTTCATTACTCAAAACCGCAATCATGGGTAAGACTGCCGACCTGACTGCTGTCCAGAAGGCCATCATTGACACCCTCAAGCGAGAGGGTAAGACACAGAAAGACATTTCTGAACGAATAGGCTGTTCCCAGAGTGCTGTATCAAGGCACCTCAGTGGGAAGTGTGTGGGAAGGAAAAGTCTGGCAAAAACGCTGCACAACGAAGAGATGACTGGACCCTGAGGAAGATTGTGGAGAAGGGCCGATTCCAGACCTTGGGGACCTGGAAGCAGTGGACTGAGTCTGGAGTAGAAACATCCAGAGCCACCGCACAGGCGTGTGCAGGAAATGGGCTACAGGTGCCGCATTCCCCAGGTCAAGCCACTTTTGAACCAGAAACAGCGGCAGAAGCGCCTGACCTGGGCTACAGAGAAGCAGCACTGGACTGTCGCTCAAATTTTGCATGTCATTCGAAATCAAGGTGCCAGAGTCTGGAGGAAGACGCCAAATGCCTGAAGTCCAGTGTCAAGTACCCACAGTCAGTAATGGTCTGGGGTGCCATGTCAGCTGCTGGTGTTGGTCCACTGTGTTTTATCAAGGGCAGGGTCAATGCAGCTAGCTATCAGGAGATTTTGGAGCACTTCATGCTTCCATCTGCTGAAAAGCTTTATGGAGATGAAGATTTCATTTTTCAGCACGACCTGGCACCTGCTCACAGTGCCAAAACCACTGGTAAATGGTTTACTGACCATGGTATTACTGTGCTCAATTGGCCTGCCAACTCTCCTGACCTGAACCCCATAGAGAATCTGTGGGATATTGTGAAGAGAAAGTTGAGAGACGCAAGACCCAACACTCTGGATGAGCTTAAGGCCGCTGTCGAAGCATCCTGGGCCTCCATAAAACCTCAGCAGTGCCACAGGCTGATTGCCTCCATGCCACGCCACATAGCAGTCATTTCTGCAAAAGGATTCTCACCAAGTATTGAGTGCATAACTGAACATAATTATTTGAAGGTTGACTTTTCTTGTATTAAAAACACTTTTCTTTTATTGGTCGGATGAAATATGCTAATTTTTTGAGATTTTTGGTTTTCATGAGCTGGATGCCAAAATCATTAGTATTAAAACAATAAAAGACCTGAAATATTTCAGTTGGTGTTCAATGAATCTAAAATATATGAAAGTTAAATTTTTATCATTACATTATGGAAAATATTTAAGTTTTATCACAATATGCTAATTTTTTGAGAAGGACCTGTATAAGACAAAAACACATTTTGGAAGAAGGATTGATGATATATTGACTCATTAATTGTATTTTGTTCATTTAAAAAATATATATATATAGTAACCCCTACATCTATTTAATTAACCACACATATCTATTGTGTACAAATGTGTACTACGAATAGCAAAAGACAATTTGTGTGAACGTTTTTTAACGTTAAGTACTCTTAGGGTGTCAGTAATGTGCGAGCAGTTACACAAAAATAAGTTATCACCATTTGCAAGAACTCTTGACTCCTCTGAACTAAACTGAGCCGAAGTAAGAGCTAAACTTCCTCCCAAGACAGTTGAGTATGTGAGTCAGCAGAGTTGCATGTGTTGGAAAGATCCTCACTGTAAATCTCTTCATCCCTGAACGCCAGCCCTGAACCAATAGCAGCAGCTGGTCCGAGGGTTCATCTGATCCCATTCAAATCATCTGCCCTGATAAAATCTCCTACATTATACAGTATCCACAAACCGCTGGCAGAACATAGAATTTCATTGTATTTTCTGTTTCAATATAAAATATGAAGTAATCTCCTTGCTGGTGAACGATCTTCCCACCTTCATCCAGAATGCAGAATCACTGATAGCTGAAAAATCATCTCTTCCGTGAGCATTTAACATCACCTAAAAATTAAAAATCAATTCCCTCCCTATTCTAGCTTATGCTACTCGAAGTAATGTCCAAAACTTAGTATCTTGGGCACTTTTTGTGATTTTCGCCTCTTCATGACGGATCGCTTCCTGTATTCCTCAGTTGCAAGTGGCTTTGGATAAAAGCGTCTGCTAAATGAATAAATGTAAATGTAAAAAAATTATTATAATAATAATAATAGATAAGCAATTTTTTTTTTTAGATAACGACAATGAAAATTGTAACTTTAGGCCGTAACTGACCATCAGATATTCTGTGATCATTT
This sequence comes from Gobiocypris rarus, assembly GCA_023029165.1. NCBI lineage: Eukaryota > Metazoa > Chordata > Actinopteri > Cypriniformes > Gobionidae > Gobiocypris > Gobiocypris rarus. Next base: position 25,803,422 of record CM040931.1, read on the forward strand.
ATTCAGAAATAATGTATTAAGTGCATTTTTCTCACTCTTCTTTTCCTCGTTTAATAAATATAGACACCAGACAACGGTAAAATGGTCGGCGCACCGCTGGCAGCAAGGCGAGTCTTTGTTTTCACATTGATGACCGCAAAGTATTCATGAGAGAGTGCATTCAATACCTCTCAGGTTACAATTACATAAGACACAAGACATCCATTATGGCCACTGTCCTGCCTCACCACAAATTATCTCCATACAAGCAGTCTCTAATGGCCTGCTGTCAGAGAGGAGTTTCAAACCATTAAGCAATTTAAAAGGAATCCGAGCAAACAGAGATAAATCACATTCAGTCCTCTAACAGGGCCGTGTGTTCACAATCAGGAGAAATAGGTAGAGCTCAAATGCCTTCAAGACGATAAAGCAGGAAAAGCATGAACCAAAAAGCCAGGATATTAAGATATGCTTACTTTATATCAGACATGTGGATGAATGTCTATGTCGCTACATGCATACAGTTTAGGCCCGAATGAGCCAAAATAAAAATAGTGCTAACATGATGAAAGTGAGAGCTAAGTTTGGTGTTGCTAGGTGTTGTTAGGAGTTATCTCACATGAGGGTGTCATATAATTTCTTATATATATATATATATATATATATATATATATATATATATATATATATATATATATATATATATATATATATATATATAATTTTTTTATTTTTGCATCTTAGTATATTGATTATATTGATTTATTGAGTGTATGGATTTCTGTAAATTCAACAACAAAAAAATAAAAAAATTTACATTTTAAATTGTGGAGGCATTTTGTTCCGATAGCGCATGGTTTACCTGGGTACACACACACGATTTTTATGTTTTAAGGGGACATTCCATAGGTGTAATGGTTTTTATACTGCAAACTATATATTCTATCACCCTACACCATCCCTACCCCTAAAGCTTCCCATCACAGAAAACGTTCTGCTATTTTAGATTTTCAAAAAAAGATCATTCTTCATGATTTATAAGCTTGTTTCCTCATGAGGATGAAAACAAATTCCACACAAGGTCAACATTTACTGGTATTACTATCCTTGTGGAGACATTGCAGCATAGGGAATACCAGGATCGCACACACACACACACACACACACACACACACACACACACACACACACACACACACGCACGTGCGTGTTCTGTTAGAAATATGTTGATAGAAATATATATATAATTTCTTAATAAAATGCTATGTTTTCATTTTAGAAGTGCATATGGACAATGCAAAAATGTCCAATCCATAATATCCACACAAATCAAAATAGTGAAATTATATAAATATTCACAAAAAAAAAAAAAAAAAAAATATATATATATATATATATATATATATATATATATATATATATATATATATATATATATATATATATATATATATATATATATATTATGACTTTCATTTAAAAGATTTGAATATTTAAGACATATCCAATATACATATAATGAAGGTATGAAAATAAACAGAATATGAATAACAAAGGAGGTAAAAAGCTGTTTCTACCTTGATCTTTAAAAATATTATTTTATGAGTGTAACCAAATACAGTCTGGTTGATATGGTCATAAATAATATTTTTGATTTGAATAAGCTCAGTTATTTTAGAGGGTACCACATGACGTATCTTCTTAAAAAAAAATATATATATATATATATATATATATATATATATATATATATATATATATATATATATATATATATATATATATATATATATATATATATATAAACTACATATCTTCTGAAATATCTATATAAGTAATAACAATCTTTTAACAATTACACTTCTGGACAAATCCCCACGCATTGTCCATAAACTCTTTAAACTGGATTTTATTCTCCTGTTGTTGAAGACAATCGCCCTCCCTCTGTGCACTCAACAGTTATTGAATCATGCATTGACAAACATCCAGTGAAATAATCATGCAGTCAGTCTTGATTAAAGATTTTCGTATTGTTTAAATTGTAGCGGCAGGACCGGGTCAGTGAATATTTGATTTAGGAATTTGAGATAATACACAATATTAAGGCAATATGTGGGATTTCAGAAGAGTACGTCTGAAGTGAGCATGTCCGCACCCCATGAGACTGGATCTCTTCAATCGGTCGCAAAGTGGATTATCCCCTGCACTCCTAACACAGAGTTTAGAAGTTTCACACATAATTTGTTGTAATAAGCATTAACTCAGTGGTGGCTACAAGGAAGAGAAAAGAAGGAAAACGCAAAGGAAGGAGAGAGAGAGGGGAAAGAATAATGAATAAATTAGACACGCAGCAGGGTCGCCTTTCGCCAGAAAATTCAGTTCTCCTCAAGGAACCGCAGGGACACCAAATCATTTTTCTCGCACCAGCACAGGGGCTGATCAGAAACTACATGCTTGACATGCTAACACTGCTACACCTTATGAGCAAAGGCCGCCACATCGTTCACTGTCAAAAGTGTCACAGTGTTCAGGGTTTCATAATATCTTTGCTTCATTAACCCACAATTTGCTGCTATTTCCTGTTTTAAAACCAAGCTATGACAGGAAGTAACTTCATACCGGTACCAATATTCCAAACTCAGCAGTGTCAATAAACTGAAGTAATTACGCTACAGTAACTTTTTTAATATGTGAGTGTATCTTTTTTTTTTTTTTTTTTACAATTTTACAATACTGGCAGTTTGGCAGAAAAAAACAATGAGAATCTAAATTTGGTTTACACATTAAACTAATAATTTAAAAAAAAAAATTTAAAAATCTAATCAAACATGGGATTTATTTAACTGCCAAAAACAGTGACAAACAAAGCACTGAACTGTTTTGCTACACAAAAGATTACGAAAAGAACATTTTGGTGCATGTACTCAAACGAATCGTTCAGTCATTTTTTTGTTAATTAGCCTAGTTCACATTAATTAAAATTAACTTCCCAAGAGATACATTTTAGAAGATACATTTTTTGTCAGATGTAAAGCTTTAAACTGCTGTGTGTGCAATGCAATGTGACATACAAGACACTGCTGCACCCTTATTTGTTGGAAAAAGCAGCCCTTTTCTGTAAAAGCTACAAATTATCTCAGCCAGGGTCATGCAACTGAAAAAATTTAGTTAGTGTCACTAATTTTAGTTACTTAATCCCCAACACTGAAGCAACAAATCAGGGTTGTGACCTCTAAAAACTACTTTCTAAATCATGTACCAAAATAATCCACAAATATATATCTAATGAATATCCGCTTTCTTACCTGCACTGGGGTGCTGTGCATTGTGGCCAAGAGCTGGTTATGTTAGTGTGTTTGTCAGTGGGCTAGTTTGCTATGTGGCTTGCTCTGACACACTCTTTAAGGTCCATTGTGAATAGAAGGCCTGTGCATAATAGACACTCCACGATAACAAAGACTGATAATCCCGTCTGCCCAACAGCTCCCATGTTGCGGGCCGACATTTTAAGGGCAGTTAAGTTGCTGTGTGGCGACACTGAATGAACTGTGGGTAGAGAGAGTCACCCAAGAAGCCATTATCTATGGCAAGCAGCGTCAATTCACATCAATTAGGGTCCATCCAAAGTGTTGGTGGTGAGGCTTCAAATTAATAATTAAATAAATAAAGCTGACCGCAAGTGGCTGCTACACAGCCCTTCAGTCATTTGAGTGAGTCCTCTGAGGTTTAGCACACAGAAAGCCAAAAGTGGCGGCCGGAAAAAGAGGCTTTGTTACTCTTTCCTTCCTTTTAGTTCTGTAGATGTGTGCAGATAACTGATCGCTATCACTTTCATCAAATAACTGTCCGATCATTTTTTTTATTTTATTTTTTTCAAACTCATGCAAGCAATCAAGTAAAAATATATATTTTTAAATAATAATAATGATAATTTCAGGGCACTTTACACACACAGGGTAAAAAAAGGACAAGAAATGCTTGCATTCATACATATAGGAGAGCAGGGCACAAACTAACGCGGGGTTAGTTGTAAAACACATGATTTAAAACTGTATTTTATAGCATTTTATTGTTAATTTTTAATTATTTACCTAACATGTCTAATAGTTTTCACTGCAAAAACATGCCACTGATTCTTAAAGTCATAGGGCACCAATTTGTACCATATTTGTTAAAAGTGCCATAGGCATTTTTGGCTCAAAAACACAAAGATATAACACACAGCACATGATGTTTTGTGGTCTTCAAAGTCCATTAGGCATTTCAAGAAGACGGACTGGAATCTTCATTTCTGTGCTGATGTGATTTCCCACATTTCTTTTAATCCCCCCATATGCTCCCCTTAACCTGAGGTGTTGTTTTCATGACTGACTCACAGAACATGGGCACAATCATGTTTAATACTGTACTGTATGAAAAAAAAAAAAAAGTGTTTTATGTAGTAAATGTGATATAGCATGTGATCTTTATTGTGTGTGTAAAACCTGTATAGGTATACAATGTTTTGCAAGTCAAATAAAGTATTGGATATTGCTTAAATAAATTGGGTTACACAGGTTTCTAGACAACAATATGTTAAAGGCTGAACATTAGAGTTACAATTAGATATTTACATTACTGTATGTTTCTTATTAGACTTAAATTCCCTAACATTTCCATAATTATTATTATCATGACTGTAATATATAATATATATATAAGGTCTATAAAAGCTGCGAATACTCTGCATACCCAAGCCATTTGTTGTTGACTCGCTAATTAACATTAACACTATGAATTATTATAAATTCCCTTGTTTGAGGTGTACCATAAAGCTTACATGACTCTTCATAATTTATTTATTGGCCAAACAATGGTAATTTTCTTCTAATCTGCCACTCACTGTGAGTTCCGGGTAAGCAGATCCATGCCTATACTCTGTTGTTATGTATCGTCATCATTATCCCGCATTCTCATGATCAATGACATTTAAGGCCAGATTTACTAAACAGGGCAAATTAACATGAAAGCGCAATTCCAAAAAAAGATGGGAGTGGAAAGTTCTGCGCATGATCTGCTGACGGTGTACAAATGAAAGAAAACAGATGCAGCCGGTTCATTTCCATAATGACCAATGCAACCTACCAAGAACAGTGCAAATTAGCGTCTGGATAAAGACATGCTTTTTGGGGGGCGGTAAATATAGGTGTAAATACCAGTAAATATACTAGCACAAACCTTAGTAAATCACCTTGCATGATCGATTTAAATTGTCTTAATAGGGTTTGTGTTGGCCCTTAGTACAGATGTATCCCTCAGGCCACAGAGAATATTGATGACATTCAAACTGGGAGAATCCATTAAAGTCACATCCATTTAGTATTTAGACATACACCTGCTTTTGGGAGTATGGGAAGACATTCCTGTTAATTACAGCATTGTTTGTCAAAATTTAATTTGCCAACTTTACTCAACTGTTATTTCACCAGTGTGTGTTGAATCATCTCATCCTACATCAGTAACAGAAAACCATTAGGTCAGGACAAAATCCATTAGAAATAAACAATGTTATGTTAAATATAAGACTACACTCATTTGACACAAAGAAATGGATAGAACTTTTAAAAAATGTTTTTAACATGACTTACAAATATGTTTAAGTTGGTTGTCTCTCTCTTTAAAGGAGCTGCAGCATATTAAATCAGATCTGCATTTTATGCAACTCATTAAATTAATCCACACTGGGAAGTTAATGAGGGGAACACGGCATATTTATTAAACATTGCATAGCACTACATATGCTGCCCTCAATTATTTATTTTTTTAATAATTTTTTTGTGGATTGTCTATCTATAAAAATATGATTAGATACGTTTTTACAGAATCTTTTCTGATCTATCTATCATCTATCTATATCTATCTATCTATCTATCTATCTATCTATCTATCTATCTATCTATCTATCTATCTATCTATCTATCTATCTATCTATCTATCTATCTATCTATCTATCTATCTATCTATCTATCTATCTATCTATCTATCTATCTATCTATCTATCATCTATCTATCTATCTATCTATCATCTATCCATCCATCCATCCATCCATCCATCCATCTATCTATCTCCTATCTATCTATCAATCTATCTATCTATTTTTTTTAGATATCCATATGATATTGTGAAACATGATAATTCAACAATATACAAAAATAACTGAGACAAAAAGCAGTGAAATCAATGTGACATTACAGCATTGTGTAACTATGATAATTTCATAAGTATTACAAGCATACACTATATAAACTGATCAGGCATTACATTATGACCACTGACAGGTGAAGGGAATAACACTGATCATCTCTTCATCACGGCTATTGGTGTGCTATTGCCGGGTTTAACTCGATGACAGATGATGGGTTGATGGGTTGTTGCCTGTTGATCACGCCTCTTGTGGTCTGATTGGTTGAAGGACTATCCAATGCATACAGTCATTCGAATAATGCTCGCGTTTATCACGCCTCTTGTGCAGTAGAAAATACAGAGCAGACTCCCCAGACCAGCGTTCAATTTTAAATTGAGCTTGGTCTGGTGATAGCCAGACAAGGAAAAATGGGCAAGCATAAGGATACGAGCGAGTTTGACAAGGGCAAAATTGTGGGTCAGACTGCAGCTCTTGTGGGGTGTTCCTGTTCTACAGTGGTCAGTATCTATCAAAAGTAGTCCAAGGAAGGAACAGTGGTGTTCTGTTCACTGCCTAAAGCACCAACAGTGGGCACATGAGCATCAGAACTGGACCACGGAGCAATGGAAGAAGGTGGCCGGGTCTGACGAATAACGTTTTCTTTTACATAATGTGGATGGTGTGCGTCGCTTAACTGGAGAAAGTATGGCACCCGGATGCACTATGGGAAGAAGGCAAGCCAATGGATGTAGTGCGATGCTTTGGGCAATGTTTTGCTGAGAAACCTTGGGTCCTGCCATCCATGTGGATGATACTTTGACATGTACCACCTACCTAAACATTGTTGCAGATCATGATCCTGGTGGATGTGGCCTCATTCAGCAGGATAATGCACCCTGCCACAAAGCAAACATGGTTCAGAAATGGTTTGAGGAGCACAACAATGTGTTTGAGGTGTTGACTTGGCCTCCAAATTCCCCAGATCTCAACCCAATCAAGCATCTGAGGGATGTTCTGAAATAAGTCCGATCCATGGAGGTCCCACCTCGCAACTTACATGACTTAAAGGATCGGCTGCTAACATATTGGTGCCAGATACCACAGCACACCTTCAGGGGTCTATTGGAGTCAATGCCTCGACGGTCAGGGCTTTTTTGGCGGCAAAAGGGGGACCAACACAATATTAGGTCATAATGTTATGCCTGATCGGTGTATGTCACAGCATTGTTTGCAGCAGGGATGAAAGTATTGAAGCAGTTTTTATTTGTAACTAAACCAAAAAAAAAAAATATTTAAAATCTCAGAGACTATGAAGTAATCTTAGGAAACACAAACAGAACAACCACATTACCACAGGTGTGACACCAATGAACACTGACAAAGGAAACTGATCAACAAAGTGAAAACCAACTCAAAGTCCAACTCAAGCAAACAAACACAGAGCAAACAAGACATAACCCTGAATATATACAGACCCAACAGAGCTGTATGTTACATTATAGGTTTTATTATAGGTTTTATTAATAAAAGAGTGATGTCGGTGTAAGGCAGATAAAATGCAGCTTTGATCTTTGAAGCGTAGGGACATGTGGACGATGTGGACTCAGTGGAGACAATGATTTGTCCAATCAGGTGTCATCTTTCATTAAGAATTCTGTATCGTTAGGCAAGGCGCCCAGTCAGAGGCAGTTTTGGGGCTTTCAAAGATGAAGCCTGTCTTTTTAATGTTTAAATACATGCTGAACATCCTCTGAGCTAACTTCAAGTTGACCCACACAGGGAGAAAACGCATATGAATCATTTAAAAGCCAAGGAAAAAAAAAAAAAAGAGAGAGAAGGAGAAAGGAAAAGAGAAAAGAAAGCTTGGCATCTGAAGAGTGTGTTTATATAAAATAAAATGTGCATGTTATGGAATAAAAATAACATAACAGCACTGGGAATTTGTTACAGTTTATGAATGAGGGAGGAAAAAGGCAATATCGTCTTCAGGGATTAGCAGAAGCAGAAGCTTAAACACCAAGGAATTCAACTATTTTCTACAGTACACCAGAGTTCCTTAGATCCAATAAGAGCTGTTTTCTTTTAAAGGGTTAGAGCCTCCTCTACTGGAACTTATCTCACTAACACAACCAATAAGAAACACATATGGTCTGCACTGCTCATTTGTCCATTTGCAAGACCCTAAACAATTGTCTATTTTATGTCACCCATTTTTTTTTTAATCGCTCAACATAATCACACATGGTTTTGCTTTGTTTTAATTATGCTACACTGTACATGTTTATTATATCAAATGACTAGAAAAAAAAAAACATTCTAAGATTGTTCAATCTAAAATTGGATATTCTGTCACTATCATTAACATTTTTCCACAAACTCCTTTTTTTTATACTGGTTGAAACTCTCTTCACATCCTGGTAGCAATCAATAGTACATTTGTCTTGTGTGGAAATCTCAGAATAAAAAAAATTGAAATTTTTGCATTCGGTACAACTTGCTTCTACTAAATGAAGCAATTCATATTTCATGTGTTAAAGTGTCTATTAGTAAACCCAGCAGGTACAGAATATATTTTATGAAAATTGTGTTGACGTCTAAATCCAACATTTGTTTAACATCAAGCTCCAACACTGGACAGAATTTTAAGGTGTCCTTGTTACTGTGCAATTATACAATTAAGTACAGTGTAATAATAATTAACTACATGTATGATCAGGTTTAGGGTTAGTTCCATGTAGTTATGCACAATTTATAGTACTTACTATAGTAACTACATGTAACAAGTGTATCAAAGACACGTTAAAATAAAGTGTTACCAAATGGTGAAATGCATGGCAGTACAGGGTGCCAAACATTTACCATTAAGGGAAATAACAGTTGAAGACTGTTACAACTGACTTGATAAAATAAGACATTAAATATCATAAGATTTAAGCAGAGGATGATTAAACAATTCCACAAACAGCATTACCAGCTTCACTTATTTATTACTAACCAGATTGACATTATTTCTGTCAGATGTCTACAGAAGTTCTTATCGAGAATTAACAGAAGTTTAGATTTTAATGTTTGGTTGAAAATTGTTAGTTTTCACCATCACTGTGATCAGTGTTTGCTTTAGTTGGGCAGTTTTGACTTTTCTCTGTCTTCTGTAATTGTGTGAAACTACCAAGAGAAACTGTGTTCATATGATGTTGGCTACTTGATGGTGATGATGATGATGATGATGATGATGATGATGATGATGATGATCAAGATATAATCACCATGTAGTGTTTGATTCAGTGATCATATTCAGAGTGTATTCTTTGATTATGTCATGTATTAATTTCACATTATCGATTGTAACAGTCCTGTGATTGTCCAGCAGCGTTTTAATCTGAGGGATTGTGCAAGAAAAAGTTTTAAAGATACATGCAGACAGAGCAGGGGAAAGCCATTTGTAGTGGTTTCCGAAAACATAGTTGGCGTTATTAAGTGCACTCCTTCAATCCCACAATGCACCGCAATAATGAGTGTACAAATGATGTACGCTCAATGGCTAGAGAATACCCATAATGCACTGTGAGAGTAATATCTAATGCAAACGCTGAATAATGCACATGCTGAATGCATTCCCGCGTCTTGCCAGGAGATGGTGCCCGCAGATGAATCAATCATTCATCCATTTTTCAAACTGGCAAAAGTATTGGTACCATATATATGTATATGTAGATTCCTCATTCGACCGCTCCAGGCACATCGACGCGCTGCCATTTTAGAATGGTCAACACACATCAACATTTCAGATGCTGGTGTCATCACTCGCATAAAACAAAAACAAAAACAAACAAAATCACACACAAAAATTGCACAGGCTCTGTTAAACTCTGGGAACTTTAAATTCCCACACAAATAGGATAACATTTCACAGGCGAGATGGTGTTGGTTCGTATTTTTATAGCCTATATGTTTTAACTATATTATAGTTATTATAAGTTTTTAACCACTGTTACATTTTAATTACATTTTAAAAAAACGCATTCTTCATGTATTGTGTTAATTTAGCAATTTATAATGTTTGGATCTACACAAAAACACGTACCATTTGTTAGTTAATAACAGGCTTCACGGTTCTTGAACAGTATTCAAGGACTGGAACGTACGTTAAAACAGACATTGGTCTTTAAAAGTGCTTAAATTAAATTAAGTTTAATGCTGTTTTACTAAACGAGGTTCGGGAGAAACATGTCAGATAATTGACACAGGTGGAGAGTACTCAGCTAATCAACAAAGAGGTATATATACGCAGCCGCCCCACCTTCATTTTGTTGACAGTTTTTCAGCACGGACGGCCTTTCTGGCAGTTTGCCCCGCCCACCCACCTACACTGTCCACTTGTCTCCTCGACTCCACACTGCTCAAAGCAATGTTACAATGCTAAAATCTTTTCTTTCAAATTAATATACAGCTTCCATCAGTATTTACGGTAAAATAATTTCTGCTTTTCCTGAGATGTAATCGTGCTTTGCCGCGATTCACAATCGCGAGTCTGTCTTCTAACATTTTCGATTCACAAAGGTTAATAAGCAATGTGCTGTTAACGTGGTGCGTTGAAGCCATGATGACAGTATCAGCTGTGAGAGCAGTGCTCGGACAGCGTAAAGAGTGCACATCGCACTGACTCACACAACAGGGAGATCTACAACAGTTCCTGTCTTAAGGTATATGGCACCCATCAAACTTTTCTTGCGATCTTGCAGCCTCCGTTAACTTTACAGTTAACGTTACGAGAAGTGTGTTTATCATGGAGCGCGCAGTCGCCGTGGTGATGAACAATAAATATGCTTTCTGGTAAAGCGAGTGAACGTATGGTTGAGGCTAAATCACTAAAATGATGGCAATGCAACAGCTTGCATCACGCCATACAATCAGCCACTAGTTGAATCAGCTGATAATCACTGTCTTTGATTCAATATTTCTCAAACTTGATGCACACATAAGCACGGTCGTATTTGGGAGCACCCATTTTCTTAAATGTTACATAAATACCTTACAGTATGCTATTGTATAACACGTGTATCAATGTTTATTGTACAGCATCTATATCTGAGGTTTAAAAAAAAAAATCACAATACTGCAAAGGTACTGATTTAAATGAATAAATGTGAGCACTCATGTTTCAAATCTGAAAGTGGCGCTGTTGTGCGTTCTACTGGCTTGCAAAACAATTCTTCAGAAGGATTCAGTTTCAGAGCATTTCGCAATCAATGAAAAACGCAGTTATGCTAAACCAATTCTTATAAACATTTACAACATTTTCTTTACCATGATTTATATCGTAATATGTTGTATACAGTGTAAGACTATATTTTGTCTCCTCATATGAATTGAACAAGCATCCCACAATAATAAGGCATAGGCATTTCAAAATAAGAGTCCCGTTCGGTTACACAATGTGTCTCACTATTTGTCCGCCTAAATTTTTATCCTTTTTTTTTCTCCCACAGGAGCTCAGTTTCTAAGGATAATTTTCTTCACTGCCCCAGCAGTGTTGTTCCTTCTACTCCCGCAGGAGCTCAGTTTCTCTGGCGAATTTTCTCCACTGCCCCAGCAGTGCTGTTCCCTCTGCTCCCACAGCAGCTCAGTTCTCTGGCTAATTTTCTCTACTATCACAGCAGTGCTGTTCCTTCTGCTCCCACAGGAGCTCAGTTTCTCTGGCTAATATTCTCCACTATTACAGCAGTGCTGTTCCCTCCACTCCTGCAGGAGCTCAGTTTCTCTGGCTAAATTCTCCACCCCCAAGCAGCGATGGGCTGTGCGAGTCGCACAATAAAACCAGTGCACAGTGCAGTTCAGACTCTAGCGCGAGGCACCATCCAGCTAGCTGCACAGGCCCAATCATTTCAACAGGTTATAACCTCACCCACGTCCAGTGGCCTGCAGCTTCAGTGGCACAAACAAGCGCGAGCCTTCCTCCGCAAGTACCAGTCACACCTTAAGTACAAGCCCACTTTTCTTCCTATCATCCAACCAACTTTTCTTTTCAAACCATAGAGGACAACCAAGCGTGAGGCCACCACCGACATCTGCAGCCCTGGTGTATAACCCTCCCACCTCCCTCATGCAAACCCATTGGACACAGTAAGAAATCTCTTGGTCACACACTCATGTTTCCTTCATGTTTTTCAGTGCTTTATGAGTAGTGGAAAGTTTCCAGGCAGTGAGAGTGCAAGTTGCCACACAGCGAGTCAGCAGGAAGTTCCCATGCTGAGCGAAAGAGTGGAAAGCTCCATGCAGCCAATCAGTGGAAAGTTTCCACGTAGCAAGAAAGTGGAAAATTTCCACATTTCCACACATTAAGTTAGTGGAAAGTCTCCACGCAGCGAGTAAGTGGAAAGTTTCCATGCATCGAGTAAGTGGAAAGTTTCCACGCAGCGAGCCAGTGGAAAGCTTCCAGGCAGCAAGAAAGCGGAAAGGTTCCACATAACATTCCTGAACCAATGGAATGGCATATCCTTTTTCTATAGCAATCTCGTTCCGTCCCCTACCGATATCCAGTTGTTCACAGACACAGCCCCCTCGATCGGCTTTGGGGGATTTTTACCATGGTCGTTGGTTTGGCTTCTCCAAGGCCACCGCAGCTCCAGGACATAAGCCCTCAGCGCTATTCGAGCTTTACCCACTAGCAGTAGCGGCTTCACTGTGGGGGAAGAATGGGCCACTAGCAGCATTTTAGTGCACTGCGACAACGACCCAACTGTGCATTTAAAAAATAAAGGACATTCCAATGCACCTGCCATGATACCACTTTTAAGGCGTCTAACTTGGATTTCAGCTTGCGATCAATTCATCATCATCGTTAAACACATTCCCGGATCAGAAAATCAAATAGCTGATTCTGTCTCATCTTCTGCTTAAGGAATTCAGGACATTGGCTCCAGAGGCGGACCAATTCCCAACTCCAGTACCTTGCTATTGGAACTAATATTCCTGTGGCCCACCCATTAAAACCCTTCCTAGAAGCATCGCTCAACACCATCGTCCAAGCAGTTCTCCCAGGATCCTCCAATCCATCGTGACAGCTTGGAAAATTGTAGAAACTTTCCACAACTCGTATAACATACCGTTCCCGATTTCTCTCTCCTTCGATCACCTCATTTATATCCTACCTCAATACCGTTAAGGGCCTCCAAGTCGGGTATTTCAAAGGGTATATCAGTTTTCATAAATGATCACATGGTGCTCCTCCGAGATAAACAATTCTCAAACCTTTCTACTGATCAAAGGGATCCAAAGATCCCAGCCCACCCGCCCTGACTCAAGACAACCAATAACGATAGACATCCTCACCAAATGCATTCATACCTTGCATACAAGCTACCAGCCCAGAAATACCCGAACACTCGACACCATGTTTATCCTAGCTTTTTTCGGTTTTCTCAGATGCTCAGAACTCGCTATTACATCCAAATTCGACCCAAAAATCTACCCCACCATCGCAGAGTTAACAGCCATGGATGAGGACACAATATCATACCTGATCAAACAAAGTAAGACTGACCAAACCAAAAAAGGTCATTTTATCTAAATTTTTAACCTTTCATCACCAATCCAACCATACCAGTCCGTTCTGGGATGCCTCCAATGGAGAAATTATCAGGCCAAATCTCCCATGGACAAATGAAGTCAACAAACCCGTGAAGTGCTTTTGGTTTCAGAAGCACCTCAAATCCGTTCTCCAACAGGCAGGCATCTTAGCAAAAACTAGCCACTCTTTCCGCATTGGGGGCAACATCAGCAGCTCAAAAAGGCCTCTCCCAACAACAGATCCAAGCTCTCTGGAGATGGTCCTCAGATGCCTTTCAAAGGTACATAAGGACCAACCGGTTCCACATCAAAAAATCTCACAAAACTCTCGTTGCTTAAAAATCCTCTGGGGCATTCACTGGGGAATTTCCTCCTGTCCAGCAAACATTGAGTATTACGTTCTTTCCTGGTTCTTTCCTGAGTTAGAGGAAAGTTTCCACGCAGCGAGTCAGTGGAAAGTCTTCCACGCAGCGAGAAAGTGGAAAGTCTTCCAAAAAACGAGAAAGTCGAAAGTCTTCCACGCAGCGAGAAAGTGAAAAGTCTTCCACGCAGCGAGAAAGTGGAAAGTCTTCCACGCAGTAAATCAGCGGAAAGTTCCACGCATCAATTCAGTGGAAAGTTTTCACACAGTAAGAAACCGGCACGTTTCCAGGCAATAAATCAGCGCACACAGGTAATCAGCGAAAAGTTCCCACGCAGTAAGGAGTGGCACATTTCCACGCAGTAAACCAGCAGAATGTTTCCACAAAGCAAAAAAGTGGAAAGTTCCACGCAGTAAGTCAGTGGAAGTTTCCACACAGCGAAGCAGCACGTTCCTCGCAGTAAATCAGTGAACGTTCCCACGCAGTAAGGCAGTGGAAATTTGCACAAAGTGAGAAGTGGATCGGTTTCAACACAACAAGGAAGGATAAATTTCACACAGCGAGAAGTGGGCTGTTTTCCACACAGCAAGGAAAGGGCGGTCTCCCACATACAAGACCACACCCTGCTCTCAGCAAGAACCGTGCGATTCATGTTATAAATGTTAGCAGCTGGATCAATAACCTAAGTGCATTCAAATAATGTAGAATAACAAGGTATCTATAATATTATACAATCGCTCCATTCGTGAAATTTCCTCACTACTAAATATTCCACAGTCAATGGTTAGTGTTATTATAACACAGTGTAAGCAATTGGGAACAACAGCAACTCCACGTAAAATCACAGAGTGGGGTCAGCGCATGCTGAGGCGCCCAGTGAGCAGAATTTGTTAACTTTCTGCAGAGTCAATAGATACAGACATCCAAACTTTGTGTGGCCTTCAGATTAGCTCAAGAACAGTGCATAGAGAGCTTCATGGAATGGGTTTCCATGTTCGAGCAGCTGCATCCAAGGCTTACATCACAAAATGCAATGCAAAGCATCGGAATCTAGAGCAGGGGAGACGTGTTCTCTGGTGTGACGGATCATGCTTCTCTGTCTGGCAATTCGATGGACGAGTCTGGGTTTGGCAGTTGCCAAGAGAACGGTACTTGTCTGACTGCATTGTGCCAAGTGTAAAGTTTGGTGGAGGGGGGATTATGGTGTGGGGTTGTTTTTCAGGGGTTGGGCTTGGCCCCTTAGTTCCAGTGAAAGGAACTCGTAATGCCTCAGCATACCAAGACATTTTGGTCAATGTCATGCTTCCAACTAGGTCAATAGGTCCATAAAGACATAGATGAGCGAGTTTGGTGTAATGGAACAACATGTTTTTTTGTAGACAATGAAAAGACACCGGGATTGGCATTTAGAGACATTCTAAACTCTATTGGGGTTAGGGAACATGTGTCTCTTTGCTATAATCATACTTAATGCTGCGTTCACACCGAACGCGAATAGAGCGAATGGAGCGAGTTCAATGTTAAGTCAATGTAAAGACGCATTGACGCAATGCATCTGGAGGTCCTGCCACATGTTTAGCGCGGTTACAAACTTTCTTAAAAATATCTTATTTTGCGTTTAGTTATTTAGAAATAAATAAAATAATCAAATGTAAAATCATCAAGTTCACATACTTGATGTCATGTTTTCTTATGGTTTATAGTTGAGCTGTCAAGTTGCCATTGTTTAAATAATCAGTTCATGACTTGTTGTCCTTGATGCAATTGTTGTTTTTGTTTTTTTGGGGGGATGGGCTCTGGGTGTCCTGAATGGGTGTCCCTTATTTTGCCACACTGAAGGTGGCAACCCTACTCTGATGTCTCTGTAGCGGTTAAACATGAGAGATCATTTGTCTAGATCTAACGGCCAATCGTTGGTCTCATGAATCTATAATTTGTTGTCTGCCTAATTATTTTGACTGAGAGCAAAGTTTATTTTTTTTAGGCTATTTAAATTTACTGCTGTAGCCTACTAGCACTGACTTTATATGTTTGACGGGGCTGAGGCCCGGGGAGTGGCGACTCCACCCAGAGGTGGTGGAGGCCATGTGCGAGAGGTTCGTCCCAGTGGAAGTGGATTTGTTCACGTCTATTGAGACGTCACACTGCCCACTGTGGTTTTTCCCTCAGGCATACAGCCCCGCTGGGTCAGCCTACTTCTAGTAGCACCCTTCTAGCACTGCTAGACGGCCTCCCGTGACAGGAACCTCTAAAGAGGATCTGCTGTCTCAGGCAGGGGCACAATATTTCACTCCCGGCCAGAGCTGTGGAACCTCTGGGTCTGGCCCTGAGGTGGCTCAGTACCTAGGACAGGGCCTCTCAGCAGGTGTTTTCGAGACCATACTCAGCTCCAGGGCTCCCTCTACGAGGAGACTGTACAGCCTGAAGTGGAATGTGTTATCCACTTGTTGTAGAGAGCGTGAGGTGGACCCAGTCAACTGCCCAGTGGCCTCTGTCGTGGAGTTCCTCCAAGATCGCTTATCCACCGGTCTTACCCTGTCCACGCTTAAGGTGTGCGGCGGCCATAGGGGCCTTCCGCTTGCCTATAGGTGATGGGCCTTTGGGGAAGCACCATCTGGTTGAACGGTTCCTCCGTGGGGCTCAGAGGATGAGGGCTACGACTCCTTACAGAGTACCAACCTGGGACCAGGCAGTAGTGCTCGAAGGGCTGGCTGAGGCCCCCTTGAACCACTGTAGTCGGCCGGGGAAAGAACCTGACCCTTAATGTGGCCTTTTTGCTTGTCATAACCTCTCTGAGGAGAGTGGGAGATATTCAGGCCCTGGAAGTTACACCAGCTTGCCTGGAGTTTGCCCCTGGCAGTGCGAAGGCCATCCCATGTCCTAGGCCGGGTTACGTGCCCAAGGTGCCATCTAATGTGGCGCGGTCAGAGGTTCTTCAGGCATCTGATCCCTCACCTCACATGACGGCAGAAGAAGGCAGGCTTCACCTGCTCTGTCCGATCAGGGCATTGAGCATCTACTTGGAGAAGTCTGCGCAGTGAAGTCAGACCAACTGTTGGTGTTTTGGCTCACCCAAGTAAGGGCTGCCTGCTTCAAAGCAGACAATCAGTAATTGGATTGTCTAGGCTATAGCCATGGCTTATCGGGTGCGCAACTTGCCTTCACCCACAGCCGTGAGGGCTCATTCCACCAGGGGCATGGCCTCCTTGGTGGCCCTACTTTCTGGGGCCACCCCGCACACCTTCATAAGATTCTACAGTCTGCATCTCCCTGCAACGCCCCGTGCCAGGGTGCTCACGCCTTTAGTGTGCCCGGAGGCCGGATCACACCTCGGCTTTGATGACTCGGTGTGACATAGTGGGTATTCGTTCCCCATTGTGTCGTCACGATGACGACGCAGTGTGAGTTCCCTCAAAAGGGAACGTATCAGGTAAAGACTGTAACCCATGTTCCCTGAGAAGAGAACGAGACACTGCGTCTTGTCGCCACAACTCGTCATGACAGAGCACCAGCTTCATCGCGAAAGAGCTGTGTTTGCTGGGTGCCATCGTCCATTTTTAGCTTCTGGGTATGCCGTCATCTACTACGTCATGACGTAGCACCAATCGGGTATGGAGAGGTTTCATTCAAGCTTCAGATGCGCTACGCTAGGGGCGTTCCCCATTGTGTCATCATGATGAGGATGCAGTGTCTCATTCCCTTCTCAGGGAACATGGGTTACAACCCGAGACCTTTTCTGGCAACATGATGTTTCCAGCTCTGGCCCCTGGGACAGAAACCAAGGTTTCTTCCCTTTGATGAGGGAACAAGGCCATCTGCGCATTACCCTGATCATACGGAACAGATTTCCCCTTGGGAAAACCCCTTGGTTCTCAGCCACCACTGTATGGGTCTAATGTATAACAGGCCAAACAGAATTCTGTTGGACGCTGTTGCCATTAATCCCAGCAGTCTCTGGAACTGCTTCACAGTGAGGCTGCTGCCAAATTTCACTCTGGAGACCATGGCCTGTATGGACTTGATATGTTTGGGGGATAATTGTGCCCTCATCGTAGTCGAGTCCCATTCAACTCCAAGGAACAGGGTGCTCTGTGAAGGTTTTGAGTCTCAGCCCCAAGCACCAAATATGGGCCAGAACGACACCTCAATGCAGAAATGCCATTTCTCGAGACTGGGCCAGTATGAGCCAGATGTCAATTTAATTCGGTACACGGATGCCCTGGAGTCTGAGAGGTGCCAGAGCTGCATCCATGCACTTGGTGAAGGTGCAAGGGGAAAGAGCTAGGCCGAAAGGAAGAACCAATATTGGTATGCTTCACCCCGAAGAGAACCTCAGGAAATTCCTGTGACATGGAAGGATGGATACATGGAAGTATGCATCTTAGATCTATCGTGACGAACCAGTCCTCAAACTGAATCTGACACACGATGTCTGGAACAGTGAGCATCTTGTACCTGAATCTCCTCAGAGAACGATTCAAGTGCTTCAGATCTATTATTGGATGCAACCCCCCATCCTTCTGGGGAACTATGAAGTATCAGCTGTAGAACCCGGACTCCCTGTCTGGCGGAGGAACACGCTCTATGGCCTCCTTACCAACAGGGAGTGAACTTCCTGTTCCATTACCCGCACCTGCTATGGGACCACCACAGTCCAGACCACCCCATTAAACATCGGGGAAGGGTAACCGAACTGCAGTCTGTATCCCTTTTTCTACAGTCGCAGGGCCCGCACAGATATATTAGGAGGCATAACCATGCGCCAAGATAATCTGCTACTGTGAAATTGTTCCGCAGCACACGAGGCAGCGAGAACAACATACATTTCCTGAGGGCTCCGTGGAGGTTCAAACCTCAAAATGGACGAAAGCAGCCCCTCAGTAAACAGCTCATGCATGTCATGCTCCAACCTTAGATGAATATACAAACAAGTGAAACACAGTTTGGATGATAGGGTGATAATATCTAACTCCTCAAAGTCAGACAATATCCCATTTAATTCCTCAGACTTAAATGCCACCATAATCACCCATCAAGTGAGCATAGTCTGAATGGTAGGCTGAATAAAAATATCTAACCTCTCAAAGCCAGATAATATTTCATTTTAATTCCTCAGAATTAAATGCAACCATAATCTCCAGACGATACTGTTTTAATATTTATTTATAAGGACTCGTATTTATTTAATATTTATTTATAAGGATCTATGCGCTGCCTCAGCAAACACGAGAATTAGACAGCTCAAGCATCTGGTTCTCCACCCCAGGGGAAGAAGCCACAGTGCGGGCTTCCACACGGGAAGTAGAACATCGTCTCGCTAAAGGAAGCCACCTCGAGAGCTGCCCGAGCATCCTTTTTTTTATGAATGAAGCGCTATGACTGTGGATTCAACGTCACCTACCTTGATGCTGAGAACGTCTGATTCCTCAGAATCCGACAGCCCGAGCATCGGGTTCTCCACCCAAGGGGAAAAAGCCGCAGCGTGGGCTGCAACATAAGGAAAGAGAACATCTGCACTGAGAAAGTTCCTCAGCAGTCCCAAGACCCGCTGACAAGTCCATCTGCGAGCCCACTGATCTACGCTACCACGCTGCCTCAACAGATGCAGGACAGAACCACAGGGCTCGTGACCCTGCTGACTTCACAAACTACTTTTTGGACAAACAACACCAAATAGACAAATAATTCATACACAGAGCACCTCGCTGAAGAGCAAACGCTGTCTGTACTATGTGCCGGCATCCCCTTTGTAGTTTCAGTGTATGCCGTCACATATAGGTCCTTCTCAAAAAATTTGCATATTGGGATAAAAATTCATTATTTTCCATAATGTAATGATACAAATTAAACTTTCATATATTTTAGATTCCTTGCACGCCAACTGAAATATTTCAGGTCTTTTATTGTTTTAATACTGATGATTTTGGCATACAGCTCATGAAAACTCAAAATTCCTATCTCAAAAAATTAGCATATTTCATCCGACCAATAAAAGAAAAGTGTTTTTAATACAAGAAAAGTCAACCTTCAAATAATTATGTTAAGTTATGCACTCAATACTTGGTCGGGAATCCTTTTCCAGAAATGACTGCTTCAATGCGGCGTGGCATGGAGGCAATCAGCCTGTGGCACTGCTGAGGTGTTATGGAGGCCCAGGAACGCTTCGACAGCGGCATTAACCTCATCCAGAGTGTTGGGTCTTGCGTCTCTCAACTTTCTCTTCACAATATCCCACAGATTATCTATGGGGTTCAGGTCAGGAGAGTTGGCAGGCCAATTGAGCACAGTAATACCATGGTCAGTAAACAATTTACCAGTGGTTTTGGCACTGTGAGCAGGTGCCAGGTCATCCTGAAAAACGAAATCTTCATCTCCATAAAGCTTTTCAGCAGATGGAAGCATGAAGAGCTCCAAAATCTCCTGATAGCTAGGTGCAATGACCCTGCCCTTGATAAAACACAGTGGACCAACACCAGCAGTTGACATGGCAGACCATCACTGACTGTGGGTATTTGACACTGGACTTCAGGCATTTTGGCATTTCCTTCTCCCCAGTCTTCCTCCAGACTCTGACACCTTGATTTCCGAATGACATGCAAAATTTGAGCGACAGTCCAGTGCTGCTTCTCTGTAGCACAGGTTAGGCGCTTCTGCCGCTGTTTCTGGTTCAAAAGTGGCTTGACCTGGGGAATGCGGCACCTGTAGCCCATTTCCTGCACACGCCTGTGCACGGTGGCTCTGGATGTTTCTACTCCAGACTCAGTCCACTGCTTCCGCAGATCCCCCAAGGTCTGGAATCGGTCCTTCTCCACAATCTTCCTCAGGGTCCGGTCTTCTCGTTGTGCAGCATTTTTTGCCAGACTTTTTCCTTCCCACACACTTCCCACTGAGGTGCCTTGATACAGCACTCTGGGAAGAGCCTATTCGTTCAGAAATTTATTTCTGTGTCTTACCCTCTCGCTTGAGGGTGTCAACGATGGCCTTCTGGACAGCAGTCAGGTCGGCAGTCTTACCCATGATTGCGGTTTTGAGTAATGAACCAGGCTGGGAGTTTTTAAAGGCCTCGGGAATCTTTTGCAGGTGTTTAGAGTTAATTAGTTGATTCAGATGATTAGGTTAATAGCTCGTTTAGAGAACCTTTTCATGATATGCTAATTTTTTGAGATTGGAATTTTGGGTTTTCATGAGCTGTATGCCAAAATCATCAGTATTAAAACAATAAAAGACCTGAAATATTTCAGTTGGTGTGCAATGAATCTAAAATATATGAAAGTTTAATTTTTATCATTACATTATGGAAAATAATGAACTTTTATCACAATATGCTATTTTTTTTAGAAGGACCTACGTCATGACGCAGCACCAATCAGGATTTGAGATAGATTTCATTCATGCTTCAGACGCGCTACGCTAGAGGGCAATATTGATAATATTAGGATATTTATTTTTTACTATGCAACCATCTACTACAGTATCGCATCAGACAGTGCATTGTAGTGTCACTGAGGAAAAATTCCACACATTCACTGCTATAGGAGAGGAAGAATTGGCTAAACTTGTTAAAACATCTAAATCAACATGTATGCTCGACCCTATACTGACTAAGCTACTAAAAGTTACTAAAAGTCGGCTCTGAATTAACGCTATACAACGCCATAGATATAGACAGATCACACAAAGTTGCACAAGCTTAGCTCAAAATGTTTGCAAACAACGTATACAACCCTGCGATCAAGCAATTTGTGCAGTCACAACCCAGAAAGAGTCACAGAAGCGAACAGCAAAAGCTGGAATGAAAGCTTTACATCGGAGCAATAATGACGTTGCGGAACAAGACAGAAATTGCAGTAACTGTGGCAACCAGGCTCACGGTCATTCTAAGAAATGCCCCGCTAAAGGTAAGCAATGTGCCAAATGCGAAAAAAAAAAAAAAAAAACTAAAGAGAGAAACAGTGATTAACTTTTACATAGACAATACGCCAGCACCACCTGTGTTAGGTCTAAAACATTTGTGCTCCTTTTTAGAAATGAAAAGTGAAAATTGTATATTATATTCATTCATTACACACAGACTGATATATTTCAAATGTTTATTTCTTTTAATTTTGATGATTATAACTGACAACTAAGGAAAATCCCAAATTCAGTATCCAAATTCAATATTAGAATATTACTTAAGACCAATACAAAGAAAGGATTTTTAGAAATCTTGGTCAACTGAAAAGTATGGACATGAAAAGTATGAGCATGTACAGCACTCAATACTTAGTTGGGGCTTCTTTTGCCTGAATTACTGCAGCAATGCGGCGTGGCATGGAGTCGATCAGTCTGTGGCACTGCTCGGGTGTTATGAGAGCCCAGGTTGCTCTAATAGTGGCCTTCAGCTCTTCTGCATTGTTGGGTCTGGCATATCGCATCTTCCTCTTCACAGTACCCCATAGATTTTCTATGGGGTTATGGTCAGGCGAGTTTGCTGGCCAATTAAGAACAGGGATACCATGGTCCTTAAACCAGGTACTGGTTGCTTTGGCTCTGTGTGCAGGTGCTAAGTCCTGTTGGAAAATGAAATCTGCATCTCCATAAAGTTGGTCAGCAGCAGGAAGCATGAAGTGCTCTAAAACTTCCTGGTATATGGCTGCGTTAACCTTGGACCTCAGAAAAAACAGTGGACCAACACCAGCAGATGACATGGCACCCCAAACCATCAATGACTGTGCAAACTTTATACTGGACCTCAAGCAACGTGGATTGTGTGCCTCTCCTCTCTTCCTCCAGACTCTGGGACCATGATTTCCAAAGGAAATGCAAAATTTACTTTCATCAGATAACCTAACTTTAGACCTCTCAGCAGCAGTCCAGTCCTTTTTGTCTTTATCCCAGGCGAGATACTTATGATGCTGTCTGTTGTTCAAGAGTGGCTTGACACAAGGAATGCGACAGCTGAAACTCATGTCTTGCATACATCTGTGCGTAGTGGTTCTTGAAGCACTCACTCCAGCTGTAGTCCACTCTTTGTAAATCTCCCCCACATTTTTGAATGGGTTTTGTTTTTCCTCTCTAGGTGTGGTTATCCCTATTGCTTGTACACTTTTTCTACCACATCTTTTCCTTACCTCTCTATTAACCTCTAGGACCCGAGAAACGCACTCGCGCATTTTACTGGATTTTCCCTCATGACCGTGTAAAACACCTTAAAATACTATAATAATGTCTTTACAAAGTGTCTACTTTTATTTGTGTACACTCAAAATAAAAACTAATGTTGTGCTTTTCACTAAATAAATAAAACAAACAGGATGTGTCACGGTTTAGAAATGCATTGTTTCCTGCTTGTCTAGTGTCTGTGTTATGTGTGTGTGAATGGGCGTGGCTGAGACTCATTGTTTGATCTGCTACTCAGCTGATCGTTATTACTGCACCAGCTGCAGCTTATCACTCTCCTCTACATATACTCATCCGTTTCTCATCTCCATTGTCAGATCGTTGTTGATGTCTTCTGTGCTGTGTGTCTCCTCGGTCCTGTTTCAACATTCCAGTCTCGTGCTTTGTGTTCCTGCTCAGTGTTCCTGTGGATTACGTTCTTTCTGGATTCCGACTGCACCTGCACCTGCACCTGCACCTGATCACAACGACTCACCATCCTCGTCTGTTCCGTGTTGACCATCTCTGTCCCTGCGCCACCCAACGTCATCTGTGGTTATTCTTTCTATTTTCTGTGTCATAATAAATGAGTTGACTTGCATTTGCTTCCTGTATTCTGTCGTGACAGGATGCTTGTTCTCCCGTCTGTCTTCCTGTGATGTCCATTCTGAAATGCGTTAGAAAATGAACTCAGAACTCAGAGAAAACGTGCCACATAGACACGACAGATATCTCTTTATAAAGCCTGGAATGTCTACTTTTAAATGAAAATATATTCTCTGTTTATGTAATCTGTATGAAAACAGTGAGAGGCACAGTTCCTCCAGCGGTGCCTCATTATCTTTATTGTGACCACACCTACGCGTGCAAAGCGATTCACATGCAAATCGTCAACATTATGAAACACAAACCTGTAAACAACCCCCATGCCTCAAAACAAAGACTCATCTTCCTCATTATGCTTTTCATCGAGTTCGGCATGCTGTGAGTTTACTTTGGATTTACCTGAGAAGAAGAACGTGATGAGAATTTTTAAGGTAAACATTTTTCTCACTTATATTAGCGTTATTGATGCATAAACTTCACATTGTAGGCTACTAGTTTAACTATTGCTAGACTAAAATGTGTGAAATCAACGGAAACATGTTGAAAATTAAATATAGACAGGTAGGCAACCTCTCAATGCTAAATAAATGATACACGTACGACAGGAGGGTTTTATGCACTATAATATTAAACACAACATGATATAAAATATGTCCTGAATATTTTTGCCTAAATGTGCTCCCTTGTCCTGTTTATTGACTGCTGTGCTCATCTAACCACTGACTAAGTGATAGTTCACATATGTTGCGTCTTTTGCACGCTCAAGTTCATTATTAGTCTACATTTAGAATAACGCAACGCTGTCGAGAGGCTCATGCGGTCCGGTGCGCTCTTTAATTTTTTTTTTTATATATTTAGTTTGTTCTGCAAAGGTGTGTTCGAATAAAACCCCTTTAAACATGCCAGGAACATCTGTTTGTGTATGCATTTGTAGATTATTTAGTAAAAAAGTCATGATGTTCAACTGTGATACTGTATTGGGAGATCTGTGCTAAAAACTGTTCATTTTTTTCAGGATTCTTTGATGAATAGAAAGTAAAAAATTCTGAAATGGAAAGTTGTTGTTACATTAAAAAGTATTTCCTGTCTCTCTTGACACGTTTGCTGCATTCGTAGCTGAACAAAACGATTAGGCAAGGCAAGTTTATTTATAAAGCACATTTCATACACAATGGCAATTCAAAGTGCTTTACATGGAAAATGAAATTAAAATAGTGATAAGAATTAAGAATACCACGTGTAAGTGTCACAGGTCGGAGCGGACCGCGTGAGTGCCGCTCCTCCCTCAATTTCCACCTCGGGGAGGTTCCCAGGGATACCTCAGACGACCAGACACAACGAGGACACTGGAGTGGGGTTTTAAAACACAAATCTTTATTATTAATTTACTTAAAATGGGGAATAGGGAAGTGAAGGGGGCTAAAATCCAGGGGGACACTGGATGGGTGAGGACGCCGCCTCGGAGCTTGCTCTCCGTCAGGGGAACCTCAGATAAGTCGTCTCGTTCCTTAACTCAATGTCTGGCTCCAATGTCCTTCCGTTTGCTTACTCGTCTCTCTTTCTCTTTTCCAGTTTGGACCTTCAAGGCGTTCACAACACGGCTCGCTCCTTCTCCTGAGCACAGGAATATATATGGTAAGTACTGGGATCGGGGTGACAGGGGTACCTCTTTTCTCGGCGTGGTCCGCGGCTCCCTTTAGGGACGGGTCAATGGTCCGGTCAGTATCTGGGCAAGCCTCCAGGGCAGCCGCTGGAGCTGGGTCAACACTGGGGCTTTCGTTTGGTATGCAGGGAAGTATAACCGCTCAATGGATTTTACTCACAGACTTCGTGAGACACGGTTCGTCCGTTTCTCTCCTCCTCAGGCTCCGTGATAACAGTGGCTCGGGGTGGCTTGACCACGCGGCGGCGGTGCTGGATCGGCGCTTCTCCGGCGACTCCACACAGGTAAGTGTAGGTAAGTGTATACGCCCGAGGCGCGTTTGCTCAGAGCGTGCGTGGCGTTTTCCTCTTCTCCACTCAGGCACTGCACACACACGCAATTTCCTCCATCACAGCCACGTATCAATACAGTTACTCAAGGGGGTTCTTACTTGACTCCAGTCGTACTATCGTCGTAGAAGCAGATATTAGGTTGATGTTAGCATGAATTTAGGCTAGTTGCTCCGCCAGCTTCAGGATCTTTTCCTCCACAGAGAGTGGGTAGGTCTGGAAAGTGGTCTTTGTGACAACACGCGCACAACACAGCACAACACGGCAGTTTCCAAGTGTACACTCTCACAGTCAAGGCACTGACTCACCCACGGCACTCCACACACAATCCAGGTGCAGTTTAAGGTCCAGAGACCACTTTTCCCACGTTGTTTCCCTCGGGGGACCACTGAAGCGCTGTATATAGCGAAGGACCAGCAAGAGGGACGTCGCTGCTGCACCACCCCGGCGTCTTTCACTGTCTACTGTCTCTGGCTCTCCCACGCTCACTCTCCGCGATGGGGCCACTCGTGTTCCTAGATCCAACTTCAACAAAGCTCACAGATGATACACTTTCGACGAATTTGCTACTGCATAAGTTTCTCAGGGTACTCACACATTGATCAACCCGTGTTCTCGTCCCGTTCTCTCTTCCAGTGCTCGGCTCGCGTCCTGGCCGCTGTGCTCTCTCTCCCAAAGGGACTCGTTTATCAGCACTTCCAGTAAGCTGTCCTGCATGTAACTTCTCAGAATCGAATACACACTTGACACTTGAATCACAATGCAAAACACGGTCTGTATTATACTCAACCTCGTCTCTTACTTTCTCTTTACAGTTCTCTGGATCTTGGTTCGCTCAGTCCACAATATTCTCCACTTGTGGTCCTTCGTGTTGCCCAGATGCCCAGATCCTCTCGCCGCGACGGCTGGAAGCGGTTACCACCCGTTCGGGCTTAAGCCCGAACCGGAACCAACAGCTGCGGCTGTGTGTACCCGCTGCAATGACTACCTCCCACTGAATTTTTGGAAGCCTATTTATACTCCTCCGCTTCCTCTTCCTCTAATACAGCGGTCGCGCTGTTCATTTAGCGCAGCTACCGCCCGATCAAGCCCGATTTTGGCGCCGGGAGAAACCGGAAGTGGCGGTGTTTGATCCGGGCGGAACCAATCTCCGCCACTATGGTTCCGAGAAAGAGTCACCCGGTGACATCAGACTTAAAAATAAAAACAGGATAATTAAAACAGTTGTAAAGAGAATTTTTAAAATAAGAAGACAATAGAAATATATAGTTGTAAGATATATTTAAAAAGAATAAAATGATTACAGTATATATAGATACAAAATAAAAATAAAATAAAAATAAAAATTAAGATGATGCATGGATTAGAATAGGTGCAATCAGTCGGACGTACAGTGGCACAGTGCTCATTCAGTAAAGGCACAGCTGAACAGATGTGTTTTGAGTCTAGATTTGAATGTGGCTACTGTTGGAGCACATCTGATCTCTTCTGGAAGCTGGTTCCAGCTACGGCTGGCACAATAGCTGAACGCAGACTCTCCTTGCTTTGAGTGAACTCTTGGTATTTCTAGCTGAAGTGATCTGATGGGTTTGTATTTAATCAGCATATCTGCAATGTATTGAGGTCCTAGGTCATTGAGTGATTTATAAACAAGTAATAATACTTTAAAATTGATCCTAAATGTAACTGGAAGCCAGTGTAAAGACCTGAGGACTGGCGTGATATGGTCATATTTTCTTGTTCTGCTCAGAATCCTGGCAGCGTTCTGTATGAGCTGCAGCTGTCTAATGGTCTTTTGGGAAGGCCGGTTAGAAGACCATTACAATAGTCCACCCTGCTGGTGATGAAAGCGTGAGCGAGTTTCTCTAAGTCTTGCCTGGAAACAAAGCATCTAATTCTTGCAATATTTTTCAGATGATAGTAAGCTGATTTAGTTATTGCTTTGACATGACTTTTGAAACTCAGGTCTGACTCCAAAATCACACCAAGATTCCTGACTTGATTTTTGTTATTAGACCTTTTGTCTCAAGATATGCGTTCACCTTGAGAATTTCATCTTTGTTTCCAAATGTAATGATTTCAGTTTTGTTTTTGTTTAACTGGAGATAGTTTTGGCTCATCCAACTGTTAATTTCATCAATGCATTTGCATAGAGTCAATGGGGCTATAGTCATTAGGTGATAGTGCTAAGTAGATCTGGGTGTCGTCAGCATAGCTGTGGTAAGCCATTTGGTTCTCTCTCATTATTTGGCTCAGTGGCAGCATGTACAGGTTGAATAGGAGTGGTACTAGAATTGACCCTTGTGGGACTCCAAGTCATGGATGTCCAGTCAGACTTATGGTCACCTATACTCACATAATAACCTCTTCCTTCTAAGTACGACCTGAACCATTTAAGGACCATCCCAGAAAGTCCGACCCAGTTTTCCAGCCTGTCAAGAAGTATGTTATGGTCAACAGTGTCGAATGCGGCACTGAGGTCGAGTAGCACCAGAATTGATGTTTTGCCTGTATCTGTATTGAGGCGAATATCATTTATGATCTTTATGAGCGCTGTTTCTGTGCTGTGATGTGGTCGGAAACCAGATTGAAAATTGTATCCGTTTGAGCTTAAGAATTTGTTCAGCTGACTGAAGACAACTTTTTCAATGATCTTGCCTATGAAGGAGATTTGAGATTGGTCGGTAGTTGTTCAATATGGAGTTATCCAGATTTCTCTTTTTCAGAAGAGGCTTAACTACTGCGGTTTTAAGGGAGTTTGGAAAATTCCCATTGAGAAGTGATGAGTTTACCACTTCTAGCAGATCTGCTTCTAAACAGTTAAACACACTTTTGAAAAAGAAGTGGGAGTGTGTCAAGGAGGCAGGTTGATGTTTTAAGGTGCTGCACCGTTTCTTCTAAAATTTTATAATCAATTGCTTCAAAGTCAGACATAATAACTTTCCGAGGTTGTGGTCTGATCTGACTGACCCCAAAGCAACTCACGGATGTGCTGATCGCCTTCCTGATATTATTTATTTTCTCTGAGAAGAAGGAAGCAAACTCACTGCATTTGCTGTCAGAGAGCATTTCACTGGGAATGTGACTCGGGGTTTGTCAGTCTCTCTACAGTAGCAAAAGAGTGCGCGTGTTGTTTATGTTTCTGTTTATAATATTTGAGAAGAAGGTCTGTCTAGCCTTGCCTAGTTCCACATTGAAATCATGAAGGCTGTCTTTATAGATGTTATAATGGATTATAAGTTTTGTCTTCCGCCACATGCGTTCAGATTTCCTGCATTGTCTTTTCATTATTTGCACTGCCGTTGAGTTTCTCCAAGGTGCTTTCTGTCTTCCACTCTTTTTCTTGACTTTCTCAGGAGCAATATTATCAATTACACTCTTAACTTTTGAGTTAAAGGAGTCAAGGAGAGAATCAACAGAGTCTGCAGATATGCTTGGTGTTAGAGATATAGCCTTCATAAATAGCTCACTAGTGTTCTCATTTAAGCTTCTCTTTTGACAGCGACAGATCTAGCTTCAATGGCAGGAGAGATTGAAATATCAAAGAAAATACAGAAATGATCAGACAATGCTACATCTTTAACAACAATTGATGAAATGTTTAGACCCTTGCTGATAAGTAAGTCTAGAGTGTCCACACGATTGTGTGTGGGACCATGTACATGCTGTGTCAAATCAAAAGTGTTAAGAACAGTCATGAGCTCTTTTGTTGTACTGGATTCAGCATTGTCTATGTGAACGTTAAAATCCCCAGCAATGGCAAAACAATCAAACTCTGAGGAGATTATTGATAACAGCTCTGTAAAGTCCTCAGTAAAGGATGGAGAGTATTTTGGAGGCCTGTAAACAATGATAAGCAGGATCGTGGAGCACCTTTTAACACAATACCCAGATATTCAAAAGACAGATTGTCACCAAATGACACTTGCTTACATTGATAGACATCTTTAAAAGAGCAGCAATACCCCACCTCTTCTAAACGCTCTGGACATACTCATAAAAGTAAAGTTAGGAGGGCTGTTTCATTGAGGACTGTTGCACTGCAGTTTTCTTCAAGCCAAGTTTCATTTAGAAGCAAAAATCTAGGTTGTTTGTGGTTATTAAGTCATTGACTAGAAATGATTTGTTCTTAAGTGAACGGATATTTAAAAGTGCTAACTTAACAGTATTAATTTTTTCCCCACAGTAATCTTAGTTTGACATGTAATAGGCAGCAGATTAGATGGGTTTGCTATACGGTCTGAGAAGGTCTTACACTTTCTATCACGTAACAGAACAGAAATAGAGAAAGAGACAGGCACACTGGGTTCCCGCTTGTTCTGTAAACATTTGATAAAGTTACTGTTATCATGGCGGGGACCCAACACACATCACTGAGAGCTGGTATCAGTTGTTTTTGGTTCACCTACAACAGATGGAGGAGGGTGTTGGCCTGGCGTTGTGACCGAAGAAATCTCACAGGAGGAGGCTGAGAGCGAGCTGGGCCCACAGGCTTTGATGGTTGTGGGGCTCGGCGGCTCTTTGGTTGATATCTGGGGCTCGCAGAAATCGAGTGTGATAGTCTGGTTCCAGCATAGACCATTTGCTCCATTCTCTCTGAGAAGCTCAGAAGCGGGGATGCTTGAGAGGAATAACATGTCTGGTGAGGGTGGCTGTTGTTCTGGTGTTATCGGAGGCTGAATTATGTTATCATCCATTTCATGGAGTGACTTAGACATTTCATGCAGTTTCCTGTTCAGACTAGTCATAAAGCGTAACAGTTCACTAGTCTGACCCCCTTAGAGCCCACCCTTTCGTGCACCTCCACAGTATGGGCAGAGATGTTACTGTTCAGTCCCTCAATCTGTGTTAGTTCTAATATGTCACAGTCTGTCTGTGGTGAGCACTGTGGGCGGGACTCAGCTGGGAGTGTGTCCGTGAGCAGTGGCTGTTGTGGCTGCGTGATGTTATCAGTGTCCTTGTGGAGTGTGTCAGCTGCATGTCCATTCAGATGCTGAAATGAAGTCCTGTAGTCGTCCATAGTCTGATCAGGTGTGTGTGTGCCATTCAGGTCGAGTGAGTTAGCACACACAGCTGAGGGATGGTGTAGGGAAAAGTGAATATTGTCCTTTAGCACTCTTGCACCAAGTTTGTTTGGGTGAAGGCCATTTGATGTAAACAATTGTCTCTGGCTCCAGAATAGATTAAAGTTGTCGATGAAGTTCACTCCTTTATGTTGCAGGTTTTTGCAGCCATGTATTAAGCCCAAGTAACCGTGAGAACCTATTTGTTCCTCTTGCTGGAAGTGGTCCACTGATGAACGGTTGAACTTTTAGTTTTCTAAGTGTTTCAAAAGTACATTGAAATCCCTCTTAATGAGTTCTGACTGCTCTCTCTGAATATAGTTTTCCCACATGAATGACAAGTCGATTTGCAGTCTTATGTTTCATCAGAATGTTCTGAATTTCCTGTTTACGTCAGAAACTGTAGCTTGTGGAAGGCAGCATGTAGTTGTATCCCTGCTGCTAATGTTTCTGACTGTGGAGTCCCCACTATCAGAGTCCTGGGCTCGGCTGCGCTCTGAGCTGAGTGCCGCTGTCTGCTCGACCTTGAGCGCCTGTTGGTATCAGTGTTAGCTGCGGGCTGATACGATCTGTGTTCGTTTACATTCATCACATTTGGGGATTCATCACCCACATTCATTAATACTTCAAATCTGTTTTCAAGTTGTATAGTTGGTGGTAGGAAATCAGCGTTTGCAATCCTTGTGTCTGGGGTAGAGCATGCTAATGTTGCAGTATGTGACGCCTCGTGACAATCTGATGTCTCGGGTCCCTTTGGGTCTTGCTCCTGTTTGTGCCATCGATTAGTGTGTTGATCAGTTATTTGTTTCCCCTGTTGGGTAGCACTATGTTTATGGGACTCACAGAAATCGAGTGTGATAGTCTGGTTCCAGCATAGACCATTTGCTCCATTCTCTCTGAGAAGCTCAGAAGCGGGGATGCTTGAGAGAGGAATACCATGTCTGGTGAGGGTGGCTGTTGTTCTGGTGTTATCGGAGGCTGAATTATGTTATCATCCATTTCATGGAGTGACTTAGACATTTCATGCAGTTTCCTGTTCAGACTAGTCATAAAGCGTAACAGTTCACTAGTCTGACCCCCTTAGAGCCCACCCTTTCGTGCACCTCCACAGTATGGGCAGAGATGGTACTGTTCAGTCCTCAATCTGTGTTAGTTCTAATATGTCACAGTCTGTCTGTGGTGAGCACTGTGGGCGGGACTCAGCTGGGAGTGTGTCCGTGAGCAGTGGCTGTTGTGGCTGCGTGATGTTATCAGTGTCCTTGTGGAGTGTGTCAGCTGCATGTCCATTCAGATGCTGAAATGAAGTCCTGTAGTCGTCCATAGTCTGATCAGGTGTGTGTGCCATTCAGGTCGAGTGAGTTAGCACACACAGCTGAGGGATGGTGTAGGGAAAAGTGAATATTGTCCTTTAGCACTCTTGCACCAAGTTTGTTTGGGTGAAGGCCATTTGATGTAAACAATTGTCTCTGGCTCCAGAATAGATTAAAGTTGTCGATGAAGTTCACTCCCTTTATGTTGCAGGTTTTTTGCAGCCATGTATTAAGCCCAAGTAACCGTGAGAACCTATTTGTTCCTCTTGCTGGAAGTGGTCCACTGATGAGCACGGTTGAACTTTTAGTTTTCTAAGTGTTTCAAAAGTACATTGAAATCCCTCTTAATGAGTTCTGACTGCTCTCTCTGAATATAGTTTTTCCCACATGAATGACAAGTCGATTTGCAGTCTTATGTTTCATCAGAATGTTCTGAATTTCCCTGTTTACGTCAGAAACTGTAGCTTGTGGAAGGCAGCATGTAGTTGTATCCCTGCTGCTAATGTTTCTGACTGTGGAGTCCCCCACTATCAGAGTCCTGGGCTCGGCTGCGCTCTGAGCTGAGTGCCGCTGTCTGCTCGACCTTGAGCGCCTGTTGGTATCAGTGTTAGCTGCGGGCTGATACGATCTGTGTTCGTTTACATTCATCACATTTGGGGATTCATCACCCACATTCATTAATACTTCAAATCTGTTTTCAAGTTGTATAGTTGGTGGTAGGAAATCAGCGTTTGCAATCCTTGTCTCTGGGGTAGAGCATGCTAATGTTGCAGTATGTGACGCTCGTGACAATCTGATGTCTCGGGTCCCTTTGGGTCTTGCTCCCTGTTTGTGCCATCGATTAGTGTGTTGATCAGTTATTTGTTTCCCCTGTTGGGTAGCACTATGTTTATGGGACTCACCGGCAGTGTGCTGATGGCGTTCATTTTGAAGCTCTGTGTGATTCGTCTGGTTGGTGGTTCCAAATAACTTTGTTTCAAGAACTGCAATCCTCTGTAAAAGTCTGTGGCAGTTTGTGCAGCAAGTAGATTCTAGAGGCATTTTCTTATCCTTTTGAATGTAGGCAGCTGTGTTTTCCCTTCTCCGGAATGTAAGATGATGGCAGTGGGAGGCTGGTTGGATGAAATATTCCGCTTTTTTGTAGTAATCCAGTCACCAGAGTTTCAAATTTTATCATTGAAGTCAAGCTTTGTTGTTTGAGCACTGTGCTGATTTACAGAAGTTGAAATTACGAAATTACGAGATAAAATATAGAAGCGATAGAGCAAAGCGCGGAGCAGTAAGCAAGAGCGTCCGAACAGTAGCAAAGCAGGAAGTGGAAAAAAAGATTAATTTCTTTACAAATATTAATTATTGATAAAACTATTAATTTAAAACAAATTCTTACTAACCCCAAACTTTTTAATGGTAGTGTATAATGCTACAAAAGCTTTAGATGGTTTGTGTGTAACAACTGACATTCATTTCTATGATGTTAAAATTCCTTTTAGGATTAAATTGTGCATTAAAAGCTTGAGCAAATCAAATGTTTTTATTTCTGAGAGCCTTTTATACACACACTGCAGACACTGAAATAACACACACTTTGAGTGTCCCATATAAAGAACCACTATTATCCCTTACTTTTCTCCCACTTTTTGTCTTCTGTGGTGTATCATGATATGTTTGGATTATGTTGTGCTGTAAATAAATGCAAACAAATCAAAAAGCCATTCTTTTATACTCTGTTGTCTTTGTTGTAGTTCCCTCACAGACATTCAGATGATATAGGGCCATTAGGATTAGCTCCCCTAATCCTAATGGCCCTATATCATCTGATATAGGGTCTTTGTCTTTCTCAGGTGTGAAATACATCAATATTCATGATGATTCATGCCCTCCCCACATAAGCCTTCCTGACACAAAACATTTCTTACAAATTTTATATCAGTATGTTGTTTTATGAATGAGTGGCCAGAGTGATTTTTACATTGTCTTGAAGCAAAAACTCTAGCCTATGTGATCAGCAAAAAAAAAGCAAATATTCAGGATGGGTTTTATAGCCTTATAACAGCTAATAAATTCTTTCTTTCCACAAACCATTAATAAAAGTCATTTTCTACTGCAAACTTTTCAAATACAAACTTGTACACACATGCTGCTCACATATTATTGTAGCAGAGTTTGTGCTGAATAAAGTGTACTCAGACTTTAGCCATGAAAATGTTACAAGTAACAGACATAAGATCAAATATCAGGGCATGTCAAAACACCTCCAGGGTTTATGTGCTTGGACACAGAGCTCTGTGAACAGCCAGCCTCTTTTGCAATGACCTTTTGTGTCTTGCCCTCCTTGTGCAAAGTGTCAATGGTCCTCTTTTGGACAACTGTCAAGTCAGCAGCCTTCCCCATGATTGTGAATGAGAATGAGAGATGATTTAAAGGCCTTTGCAGGTGTTTTGAGTTAATTAGCTGATCAGAGTGTGGCACAAGGTGTCTTCAATATTGAACCTTTTCATAATATTCTAATTTTCTGAGATACTGGATTTGAGATCCTTAGTTGTCAGTTATAATCATCAAAATTAAATTAAATAAACATTTGAAATATATCAGTCTGTGTGTAATGAATGAATATAATATACAAGTTTCACTTTTTGAATGGAATTAGTGGAATAAATCAACTTTTTGATTATATTCTAATTATATGACCAGCACCTGTATAAAGTGCAATTGCGAGTTATAAAATAAGAATTGCGTGATATTAAGACATAATTGCGTGATATAAAGTCAGAATTGTGAGATATAAAGTCAGAATTGCAAGTAATAAAGTCAGAATTGTGAGATATAAAATCATAATTGTGAGATATAAACTTTTTCAGGATTGTCAGATATAAACTTGCAATTCTGACTTTATATCATACAATTCTGACTTCTTTTCTCAGAACTGTGAGATATACAGTAAACATGCAATTGCAAGTTATAAAGTCCAATTCTGAGGCGAGGAAAAGACTGACTTTTTTTTTAAGTTTATATCTTACTTATATCTAGCAAGTGCGTGTTATAAAGTCAGAATTGCGAGATATAAACTCGCAACTGCAACAATTTATCTTGCAATTCCGACTTTATAACTCACAATTGCAACTTTATTGCAACAAGTACAGTGTTCTTGTATTACTGACCAAATTGAATTTTTAAAGGAGGAAAGTGAAATAAATGAACTAAGCTTTAAAGTCTGCTGCAAATGATTCCAATATAGGCAGCAGAAAACTGAAAGAATAACGACCAAAAGTGGTATGGACTTTAGGTATAAATAAATTAATGAAATTGCTAGAGAACAGATTATGACTAATGTTACGAGTATTAAGAAGTGATTGTAAATATAATGGTGTTTTCCCGATAAGAGTTTTATAAATAAACAAAATACAAATAAACAAAAATATAAATAAAAGCATCTAAGTATGAATGAAGATCTAGTTATACACTGTTTTCTGTGAATTATTTCGATGTATCTTTGTTGCAGAGGTTATATCTTTGTACTTCTATATAAAATATAGTTTATATATTTGTGTTATCAATTGATGTAGAATATATTTGTTTGCATAGATAGGACATATATTATTGCGAGTCGTTTGTAACCTATATGTGATAATGACTTTATCCTGGCTTTTACTGTGCCTGCATAATTATTAGGATGTCTACAGTTGTTACAAACAGGCTGACACAGAGAACAGATGGTAAGTAAGAAAGTCTTTAATAATTTCACTCAGGCCCACCCAGGGACACCTGGTAGTGATTGGTAGTGATTGGTACTAACGTCACCGCTGACGTTGTGATTTTTGGATCACTCGTCACTTAAGGTGTGGTTATGAGTACATCAGATGACCACCTTCCCGCTCTTAGTTTGGGACAATAGTCAAGGTCTTATACCTTGACTCTATGAGAACACTCCAAATAGGAGGCTGTCCAATCATTTAGAATGAATGTGAAGTGAGGAGAGTTGCTCAGCTGATTTATCTGAAAGATTGGTGAGATTTCTAACTTGTAGAGCCTCTTCTGTATTATCAGCACAAGGAAGACACAGTTGTAATAAAATAGATTGTATTAAGAAAAAAACAAAACAAGAATAACACAAAACTAATAAATGAATACAATGAATGATAAAGGAATAAAGTGGATAAGATGCATAAAATTCATGTGATTAAGTTGAGTCTTCTGGAAAGATAAACTTCTGTTTCTCTGAAACTAATGTGACGAACCTTATTATGCATCAAACAAATAAACAAATGATTATTTGTTAATAACTTGCATCAGTTATATTTCCTCTAATGTAAATTAGGAAATCATATGATAATAAACAACAATTCCAAGGTCTCTAGAAAGAGGTTTGGATAAGTGATATTTACGTTCCACGTGGTTGAGTAAGCAGTCCGATGGCGATGACTTCTTCCACTGGTTGTTCTCGGTGACATGCAGTGGGAAAGGAGCTGGAATCCATTTCAGCAGCCTTGAACACGAAGATTAGTGGGATGCTGATCTCCTGGAGCACCAAAGGGTCCTAAAATCTGGAACACGCAGATGAGACCCTGAAGTAGGTGCAGAAGGTCCTTAATCTGGAACACGACGGAGGAACCTTGAAGTGAAGGTTTGCTCTCCTGAGCTTAACCTTGTTGCAAATGTCTCTGTGTGTCTTCTGCCTCTTTGAGCCAGACATTCAGCAGTTGGTCAATCCGCTCTGGTCTCTCTAGCATGGAGATTCGGGGCATGCGGTAATTCTGCGATTCTTCTCGCTTGACTAAAACTCTGAACGTAGTGTTGGTTAATGTCTCTTTCCTAACAGGCTGGAGGCTCAGAACTTTGTCGTATCCGTTGCTGCCTCACAAGCTGTAGACTCAGATCCTCAGATCTTGTGTTGTCTCTCTGGTTAAACCAGAGGCTCAGAACTTGGTTGCTCTGTTACAGTCTAATCCTCGCCGGACAGACTCAGAACATGGTGAACTGTTTATCTCTCACGTGGGGAGACTCAGAACTTTGTGAACTGTTTGTCTCTCTTGAGGAGAGGCCCAGAAATTGGTGAACTGTTTGTCTCTCCCTAGGGGGGACTCAGAACAACGAGTGTCTGTTGAAAGGGTACCTTTATCCTTTTCCAAATAGGAGGAGATTGCAATTTGGCGCTTCTCCATTCCAGTGTTGCGATTGGCTGCTGGCACGAGAAGGGGGCATACAGTGTGGCCCACCTTTCTTTCCCCTGTGGAACTCATTTGCATACTGTACACACTTGTCTTGAAAGTGTCTTTAACGTTTACCAATGCGTTTCTTACTTTCCAAACCACCATCAGAATACCCTTGGCAATATTCTAAACATATAGACATCAAACATGATGGAAAAAGAATGAAATGTCATGCGTTCATTCATTTGATCATTGGCAGCTGAATCTTTGTAAGATGTTGCATTACAAATAGCTGTCACTGAGAATACTTATTTCTCTGAATAAGTATGACATGGATGCATGTAATTCACATCAGTCTTAAGGTTTCCAAACATGGTTATGAATGGATTTGGATGGATCATTGTGGTCTTTCTTTGTTTCACCCACTACCGCTGAGGTCCTGAGGAATGTTTTTGGCCATCATAAAAACAGGACATTAGGCATCAGTCTTTAGCTGGGTGAAGGTCTGAAACTGCATGTGAACCAATGATACGTCCTGTCCTTCCTGGGCTTGGAACCAGATGTCTTCTTATTGCCCTTTAAGAGGTGTCTGGCTGTTGTCTAGCATCTTTATCTGATGGCGTTGGACAGTTTGTTTGTGTTAGTCCAACAAGATCAAATCAAAATGTAGCAAACCTTTGTCCACTGTTATGGGCAGCGAAGGGCCTGGTCATAAACTAGCCCTGGAATGTGCTGTCCACTACCATGGGACACAGAGAACACTTGGAGACTGGGAGGATCGAAGACGATGCAGGTTGATATCACAGGTGAGTCCTTGAGGTAAGCATAAGCTGTGCTATGTGCGAACGAGACTGGACAGTGGCTGAATGCATACATGGGGTTTATGTGCTGGTGGTGATTGCTTTTGATGATGATGTGCGGGTGTGTGTGATCAGTATTCTGGTGAGGGAGTGCGCCGTGATTTGGAGAGGGTGGAGCCTGGCGTGCTTGTGCCACTCGACTTGCGGTATGGCAGACACAGTCTGATGTCTCTTGTTGAGAGCCTGACCTTCTGCCCAGGTTGGTATGCCGGAGTCTTGGAGCAGCGAAGGTCTGTTGTCATTCTGCGTCTCCGAATGGCCCGTTGCAGTTGATAATGGGCCAAGTCCAAAACCCTCTCACTCT
The DNA here is from genome assembly GCA_023029165.1 of Gobiocypris rarus. Lineage (NCBI taxonomy): Eukaryota > Metazoa > Chordata > Actinopteri > Cypriniformes > Gobionidae > Gobiocypris > Gobiocypris rarus. The sequence continues at coordinate 25,841,919 of CM040931.1, forward strand.
CCCAGAACCAGTTATTGACTGCAGGGACATCAGAGGGATCCCCTGGCCAGGGGAAACGAGGGGGTTGGTAACCGAGTATGCACTGAAATGGAGTGAGTCCGGTGGAAGGTTACCGTAGTGAATTCTGGGCGTACTCATCCCAACCCAGGAACTGGTTCCAGGAGTTCTGGTGGCCGTGACAGAAGGTACGGGGGAAGCGGCTGATCTTCTGGATCTCCCGTTCCGTCTGCCCGTTCGACTGGGGAGAGCGAAGAAAGCTTTCCATACTTTTGAGATAAACTGCGGACCTCTGTCAGTGACAATGTCTTTGGGAATACCATAATAACGGAATAGACGCAGGTAAAATTGTCGGAGACAGGGAGGTCAGTAATAAAATCCACTCCTAGGTGTGACCAGAGGCAGTGAGGAACGGGCAGAGGATGGAGCTTACTGGCGGGAAGATGATGAGAGCTCTTGGAAATGGCACATTCCTGGCATTCCTGCATACCTTCTGACGTCAGATGCTATGTGGGGCCACCAGAAGCACTGTTTGAGCAGCGAGAGGGTTTCATTGACCCCGGGGTGGGCAGTGCCCAGAGAAGTGTGGGAGGAGTGGAGTGCACTGAGTCCGAGTGATGTACTGCAAGCCTGGTGGACAGCCTGGCGGAGCGTTGTTGGAGGCATTGGAGGAGGGCAGAGTTTCTTGGACCAGATGATAGGGCTAACAAACATTTTGACAGGCAAGGTGGGCTCGGATTCCTCCATCTTTTCCTCAGGGCTGTAAATGCAGGAAAGGGCATCCGCCTTAACGTTCTTGGGACCCGGTCAATAGGAAATCGTGAAATGGAACTGTGTGTAGAATAATGCCCATCGAGCCTGGCGAGGGTTCAACCTCTTAGCATTTCAAAGATATTCTAGGTTCTTGTGGTCTGTTAAGAGGAGGAAAGGATGTTGAGTGCTCCCTAACCAATGCCTCCACTCTTCAAGGGCTAGCTTGATAGCCAGAAGCTCTGTTCCCGATGTCATAATTGACTTCCGCTAGGCTGAGCTTGTGGGAGAAGGCACATGTGTGGAGTCTACTGGGGTTACCCTGCTGTTTCGACAAGACCACTCCCACTCCGTTGGTTGAGGCGTCCACTTCCACGACGAATGGGGTAGATCCGGATTGGGATGGACCAGGAGGGGAGCGGTGGTGAAGGCGGTCTTGGGGGCCTCAAAAGCTTCAGTGGCAGATGGTGACCAGGACAGAGACTTGGGATTATGTAGGAGAGTTGTGAGTGGACTGGAGAGGGAACTGTAACCTTGGATGAAACGGCGATAGAAGTTGGCGAAGCCTAAAAATCTTTGGAACTCTTTGATGGAAGTTTGAATGGGCCGGGACCTGATGGCTTCCACATTCCCCTCATCCATCTGGATGTCACTGCGGTCGATGTTAACCAAGGAACTGCACTGAGGACTGATGGAAGGAACATTTCTCAGCTTTCAGGAACAGATGGAACTTCCTCAGGCATTTCAGGACCTCAGTAACGTGGTGGCCATGTTCGGCCAGGCTCCGGGAGTAGATCAGGATGTCAACAATGTAGAATAGCACAAATCTGTGGAGACACTCCCGGAGCACCTCATGAATGAAGTCCTGGAATACGGAGGGGGTGTTGGCCAATCCATATGGTATCACAAGGTACTCATAGTGGTTAACTTGGTTAACACAGTGGCATGAGGAAGGGGATATCGGAACTTGACGGTGATCTTATTCAGAGAACGGTAATCGATGCAGGGCCTCAAGCCTCCAACCTTTTTGGCCACGAAAAAGAAGCTTGAGGCAGCAGGGGAAGTAGACAGGGAGATATAACCTTGCTCCAGGGCCTCCTTGATGTAATCCTCCATGGCCTTCTCCTCCAGAAGTGACAGAGGGTAGATCTTACTGTGGGGCACTGACTCACCCGGAAGGAGGTTGATGGCACAGTCCCATGGCCGGTGTGGAGGCAGCTTGGAGGCTCATTTGGGGCAGAACATGTTGCTGAAGGGCGCGTAGCATCCTCCAAGGAGCGTTTCTCTACAGGACTTTCGATGGAGGGAGTACACACAGACAGGTCATGGGAACACTGAGGAACAGGAAAAGCAGAGAAACAATGCAGAAAACAGCTATCACCCCACTTCAGGACTTCGCCGGTCTTCCACGAGATGATGAGATTGTGGTGCTCCAACCACGGGCGCCCTAGGATGATGTCAGCAGTGGATTCCTCCAGAACCAGCAGATGTTGAAATCCAGAGTTTGAGCTGGCGGCAGAGTGTGCCCGAGATGAAATTCCCGGCTGACCCTGAGTCGAGGAGAGCATTAACTGAAAGAGAAACACCGGCAGCAGTAAAGTAGATTATAGTGGTGAGTGGATGCATCTTAGTCAGAGAAGGGATGATGGCACTCACCATAGGACGAGGTGGACGAATTATGTGATGAACTGTAGATTCACAATACAAACATTAATTAAAGGTCATCCACCTCTGTCACTCAGCCAACATCTAGTATTCTACTTACAGCAAATTTTCTACTTACATGGGTTCGTGGGCTGGGTCTGGGACGGCTGACAAGATCTGGTCGGCGGAGGACAGGAGAAGATGTCGGCTGGCCCTGGTGTTCTTGAGACACGACTGCACCGGATGAAACATTCTAGGCTGATAGTGTCCTCATATGCAGCGAGATGCAACCGCACTCGAGGATCCAAACCCTGCCGGTAAGTCATCAGCAGGGACCCGTTCATTCCATCCACTGGCAGCAGAGAATTGAAGGGCACACTCATTGACAGATGTAATACCTTGTTTAAGGTGATAAAGTTGCTCACTGATCAATGAATCCCAGGTTGGCTTTCCGAAGACCTCCTTGAAGTGATTAATGAAACTGGAGAGAGACTGAGTGATTGGATTGCCCTGGGACCAGAAAGGTTCAGCCCAATGAAGGCCTTTGCCGGATAAGTGGGAGATAATATACACTACCTTAGCGCGATCGTCCAGAAATAAGTGCGGTTGCATCTCCAGGACCAGTGAGCATTGGAGGAGAATTCCATTGCAATCCTCCGCTGAGCCAAAGAAAGGCGCCGGTTTGGCCATGGGATTGCCATACACCGGTGGCGAAGAAGCAGTGTTGTTTTGGAAGTACTCGCTGGTGAAGGTGCAGGTACAGGCAGGCTGTGTGGTGAGAGCTCGTTGAAGTGCATCGGCAGCTCTTGGAAGGATCTGGAGTGCTCATCTGGTGCTCTGCGGTGTTGGTCCGGTCTTCTGTTACAAACAGGCTGACACAGAGAACAGATGGTAAGAAAGAAAGTCTTTATTGAACAACCAGAGGTGAGCGGGACAGGTAAGTGAAGCAGATGATAGCAGATGCATGATACTGTATTCTTTATTGTAGATGGCATTGAGGACGACACCCAGATGAGACACAGGGAACACTGGAGACACAGAGACTTGGAGACAGGAGGATCAAAGACGATGCAGGTTGGTATCACAGGTGAGTCCTTGAGGTAAGCATAAGCTGTGCTATGAAATTACTTGTCACTGATAAAGAGTTGATCTCGAAAACATTTTGCACTTAACAGACCTTTTTTGGCGTGTCATTGTGAGGCCTCTGTTGACATAATAAATAAACAGCTGGAGAGCTTTTGCCTTATTTGTTGTGTCAACACATTTTCTGCAATGCTAACTATGGCTCCGTTCCTGGACCTTTGAGGATACCTTCAGAGATCCACCAGAAGGTTTAATATGGTTGGGGTAGATATCAATCAATCAATCAACTTTATTTATATAGCGCTTTTACAATGACGATTGTTTCAAAGCAGCTTCACAGTGTTAAACAGGACAACATTGCAACAAAATTTGATTTGGCTAGTTTAATTTGGATAGTTTATAGAATTATATATGACCAAATTAATAAATTCTATTTGTATATTTAGTTGAGTAACTTGGATCATAATTTGAGTGTCCCCAACTGAGCAAGCCAAGCCAAAGCGACAGTGGCAAGGAACCAAAACTCCATCAGGGCATGATGGAGAAAAATAAACCTTGGGAGAAACCAGACTCAGTCGGGTGCCAGTTCTCCTCTGGCCTATTATTAACAGTGTATAATTATTACTCTGGCAACCTTGCAGGTCATAAATCATATTAGATAGGAATATTCGAAAATTTGGGTATCACGCACGACGGGTTCATTTAGGATGGCGCGTCGATTACACAAGAATATGAATACTTGAAAGATCGGAGTTATTGCGCGGAGGCGGGTTAATTGAGGATGGCGTGCGGTGAGGCAAATTCAGTGGAGACACTAATGGACACGGTCTCAGCAGACACTCCAGGATGAGCTGGTCATGTCCAGATGCAGGTCCACCATCCATTCCGGACACGGCCTGGATCCGGCCGACTGCAGTAAACCTCGGGATAAACAGAGAGACTAACATTAGTGTGGATGCCACTCTTTTTATGATGTAACGAGTACATCAGGTGTTATGGAAGTGTTCCCGGTTCCGGCTGACCTAGTTAATGCAGCCTAACAATCAGTCATTTGATTTGAATAAAGAAAGTTAAAAATGTTCTATGTGTATGCCATAGTAAAGAGATGCGTTTTTAGTCTAGATTTAAACTGACAGAGTGTGTCTGCTTCCCGAACAATGCTAGGAAGACTGTTCCAGAGTTTAGGTGCTAAATAGGAAAGGATCGACCGCCTGCAGTTGATTTAGATATTCTAGGTATTTTCAACTGGCCAGAGTTTAGAGACCGCAACAGACGTGATGGAGTATAATGCGTTAAGAGCTCGCTTAAGTACTGGGGAGCTAAACCATTTATTGCTTTATAAGTAATAAGCAAGATTTTAAAATGTATGCGATGTTTAATAGGGAGCCAGTGCAGTGTTGACAGAACTGGACTAATATGATCGTACTTCCTGGTTCTAGTAAGAACTCGAGCTGCTGCGTTTTGGACCAGCTGGAGTTTATTTATTAGGCGAGCAGGGCAACCACCCAGTAGAGCATTACAATAATCTAGCCTTGAGCTCATGAGCATGTACTAATTGTTCAGCATTTTGCATTGAAAGCATGTAGCGTAATTTAGATATATTTTTAAGATGGTAGAATGTAGTTTTACAGATGCTAGAAACGTGGCTTTCAAACCAAAGATTGGTATCAAAGAGCACACCCAGGTTCCTTACTGACGACGAGGGCTTGACAGAGCAGTCATCGAGGGTTAGACAGTATTCTAGGGCACTACTTGTGGAGCTTTTCTGTCCAATAATTAAAAATTCAGTTTTATCTGAATTAAGTTGCAGGAAATTACTATTCATCCAATTTTTAATATCAGCTATGCATTCCGTTAATCTTGTGAATTGGTAAGTTTCGTCAGGGCGTGAAGAAATATAGAGCTGAGTATCATCAGCATAACAATGAAAACTAACGCCATGCTTCCTAATGATATCTCCCAGTGGTAGCATATACAGGGTGAAAAGCAACGGTCCTAACACTGAGCCTTGCGGTACTCCATACTGAACTTGTGATCGGTGTGACATCTCTTCATTTACTGCTACAAACTACAAAGATATGTGTCAAGGTGGTAAAGAGAAGGAACCAGTTGCGGGTATAACAGTGTTTGTTTAATGGCAAGCACAAACAAAATCAGGAACACAGAGAAAAATTGAGTCCTCTGTCAAAAGGGGAAACAGGGATGATGCCAGCCAGATATGAGGGAATACCACGTCAGCCCAACACGAGACGTAGGACAAAGGATTCTCAGAGCGAATGGCAGGGCAGTTCTAAGCTGCAACACTGGAGAGTGGAGGTTGAAATGAGTGCAATCCAAAGTCAATGAGTTAGGCGATATCACAGGCGATCACCTGGTGACGTAACGCCACAATGGCAGAGAGAGAGAGAGAGTATCAGAAGTATCACATATCACATTCACAGGCTTCAGTAGTGAGCGTGGATGTGTCATCAAAATATGCAGCATTAATTCGTCAAGGAAATGCACTTGGGTTGTTTCCTGAGCCAAACAGAATTGATTGCTGATCATTAGTCCTACCCTGTTTTCACCGTTTGTTCATTTACACCCAGTATATTTTATTGCACGGTTTGATGCCACAACTTGTTGCATTGTTTGCATTTGTTCTTCAAATTATAATATATTTATCTGAAAACAAATGTTCGCTTAAGTGTTCTGTAATTATATAACAATCTTTCTATTTAATTTATTCCCTGAACTTTTATGACACATCTACATTGTCAGTAAATCAAATACACCTGTTTTCACTCAAAAACCTAAAGAATAATGTTATAATAAATGGCTATAAATTGCTGAGGGATTGCTACATGTAGACAAAATGTAATCTGGAAGTCTAAAACAACCAGGTCTAACTTTCTAAAGGAAAAAATCCAAACTTCATGAAGTTCTGTTTGAGTTCACAGTAAAAACACCACATTTTTGCAGCCGTTTTCTTGAAATTCTATGAATTGAATCCATTTTTATAAATGTAAAATTGGGACTTCAAATGAGCTAGAAAACCAAAGAAAAGTAGAGGCAAGTCAGACGCCCCAAAAATGTTCTAGGTCTTTAAGGGTTAAAGGACACTTTGTTTGCAGGCAGGGAGTCAGAACCAAACATATATTGTGCACAAATTTTAATAACTAAATCACGAACAAGATCAAACAGACATGAAACATACATACATACACAAAACATATACATGGTAAGAGGTAAGGTCAAAGGGGTTAGGAAAAAAACGGGTCAGAACAGATGGATGAAGTTATGCAAAGAGTCTAGAACCTGTGACTACAAGCTCATTTGTCTGAACAATGGAGTTTACAGTTCTATTAACTACACAACAATTTGTTTTTAGTACGATACTTGCATATGGCTTGAGCCGTAGAAGACCATCCGGGCGGAAATTGCAGGAGAAGGTTCGATGGTTTGGTCTGATGGTTTTACAACGCACAATTCCATTCGTGTTGAGTGAAGGAACAACGGTGAACTTGCAGAGACTCTGATGGTCAAAGCCTGCTGGCACCCTCCTGGCCGTTTGGTGGCATCTTTGCTGTGTGTGTAGGCCTGAAGGAGTTTGAGTCTTCTGGCCCATGGCTTTGTGGGGCCATCAGGTTTCCTGTTCCACACACACATTTGGCTTGCGTGTGTGGAGGCACACCATGTTTGCTGGCCTGCGGGGCAGAAGCTCACAGGCGCAGCGTGTCGTGTCCACGAGGAAGAAAAAGAAGAGAGGGCGGGGATCTGAGCCGTTGTAGTACATATATAATAATATATATAGGGGACTCTGTATAAGGGAACAGGTCTATTTAGCTCAAATGAATGAATTAATTAATTCATAGGGAATTTTGCTATTTTAGAGTCTATTTTACAACTGAGCAAATGACTCGTTCAGCGTTCATTTGAAGCAGGGCCATAACTATCAACTCTGCAGTGTATATTAATATCCACAGAATAGTGAAACACTATTTAACAGCCAGGTAACTTAAGCACATAACACAAGAACACTTATCTTTAGTTTTAAAGCTTTATTGATTACTCTAACACGTAAAACTAGTATCTAACAAAACAAACAAACACACATTCACACGTGTTGCAGAAAGGAGGAAAGTGAGGAAAGAGTGAGTTTTAAGAGAGAGAAGGATGAAGTCCCAAGTTTCTAGCAGTATCTGCATTTATAACATGATCTGAATGAACCACCAATCTTGACTTAACCCTCCTATCGTTGCTTAGGTGGGGTTATTCAATTTGATATCAATGCACCAGTTCAGTTTAGAATCTGAAGGTTACTTGCGTTTGTCGCGTGTCGCCTTATAAGCGGGGATTCCCTTTCGCTCCTGGCTGGAGAGGGTTTCCGGTTCTTTGTGATTCACGGAAGGCCTTGTCGTGTCTTTGATGGGCGTCTTGGGAAGCCAGTCAAGTAGCGTGTTGGCTGCTGGATGAGAAGGTCTCGTGGATGTTTGAAGTTGAAGCGCGCTCGCTGGAGATTTCGTCGAGAGAAACTTTGCGGCGAAACTTAACTTAGAACGCGAGACTCACGGAAAGAAAATAAACTTAAGTAAGAGAAAGGAAAGTGAGAGGAGAGGTCTAGATGGCTTGAATGAATTTAACCCATTTTCTCTGGTCTCCTACACTCATCCTTGGAGTTCTTCAACTCCTTCTTCAACAGAATGACTGAAGTCGAACTTAACCGGAACTCGAACTGAACGGAACTCAACTGGCACTCAACTGCGGCGGAACTCTTCGTGTTCTGAGATTTTAAACTCAGATATCTGGCCATCCTCCTGGAGGAGTTCTGACCAATTAAATTTCATGTTTGATTCGGAGGTGTCTTTTCCTCCACCCCCTACCATAACTCAATCGTTATCTCTGTGGAATAAAGCTCCGACGCTCATGTCGCAGCCCACACCCCCCTCTCATGCACCGGACCCGCCGTCCTTTCAAGCGGGTACATTGGGGCCGGCCGTGGCCATCCCGACTGTCTCGGTTGAGGGCGGGAAGACGAGAGATGTCGATCGCGCATCACAAGGTGGGCTGGTTTTAGGGCGGCATGTGCGGACACCCGTCAGTCCGTCCCCCTGATACCTTTCTTCCCGGAGGCGCATGAGGAGCTCGCACGGTCCTGGGAGTCCCCGTGACCGTTTCGCGATCTCCTCCGCCTTCACTACCTCGATGGTGGCCAAAGGGTACACTGGGGTTCCCCCAGACGAGCGCTCTGTTGCGATGCAACTGTGTCCGCAGAGTGCTTCGCCTTGGTGTGGTGACCCTAAGCACCCCTCCAAAGCCTGTAGATTCACATCAACCTTGGTGGCGAAATCCTACAGAGCTGCGGGCAGGCTGCCGCTCTTGCATGCCATGGAGGCTCTTCAGGACTACCAGGCCAAGTTGCTGTGCGACATGCACGAGGGTGGGGCTGACCCAGGACTCAGAAATTAGTTGCGTGCCGCCGTCGACCTCGCTCTCCGGGCGACGAAGGTGACCGCGCACTCCCTGGGTCAGGTGATGTCCACAGCTGTGGTCCAGGAGAGACACGTGTGGCTCAGTCTGGCCGATATGCGTGACGACGAGCGGACCCGGTTCCTCGGCGCTCCCATATCCCAGACTGGGCTATTCGGCGGCGCAGTTGAGAGCCGCCCAACAGTTCTCAGCCGCCCAAGAGCTGACTGAGGCTATCAAGCACATACCCTGCCAGCTGCTGCCTCCACCCAGCCGCCTGCGCAGTCTCAGTCTGCTCGCCACCGAGTGCGCCCTCCAGCGGTTCCCACCTCGTGCACCACCCCAGCAGCAGCCTTCACCGGGCCGCCGAGGAAGCCGCAGGAAGGCGCCCCAGTCCGCTCCAGCCCTGCAGCCCGCGAACAAACGCCAGGCTAAGCGGCGCTCCTGACGCGACAGCTCAGGGATGGGCAGTTCTTTCCAGGAGATGGCGGCAGGGCTACTCCTTCCCTGGTGGAGGGCCAGGGGAGAATCTTTGTTCAGCTGTTGGCTCTCGGGTCAGCAGCAAGCAGAAAGAACTGACAAACCCATCCCTGAGCAGCCAGAGACCGGCGATGACAGTGTGCGCCACCCCGGGTCCCGCCACTCGCATCCCTCTCTGTCGCCAGCCCCCTGGCAGAGCAGACCCCGTGGAACGCACGGCCTCCCTGGTCTTCTCTGTCAGGGCGCAGCTGTTAACCGTGCCCCCACATCGGGACGCTACGCCTCCCACGTCCGGGCCGGTAACGCTGCCTCGCTGCCCCACCCGGGGTACGCCTGTCGTCCGCATGACCCCGCTGATGCAGTACCTGGGAGCCTGGCTTCAGCTTCCGGTCTGTCCAGCTGGGTCGCGAGGACCATCAGGTTGCCACGCGCGATTCAGTCGTGCAGGCTCCTCCCGCTCGGGAGTCCACTATACCATGGTTGGTCCAATGCCCCAGTCATGCGTGCGAGGTTGCCACCCTGCTGGCGAAGAGTGCGATCGAGCCTGTCCCTCCAGCAGAGATGGAGTCCGGCCTCTACAGCCCCTACTTCATTGTACCCAAGAAAACGGGGTTATAGCCAATCCCGGACCTACGCGTTCTAAACCGATCCCTTCACAGGTTTCCGTTCAGGATGTTGACAGCGAAGAGCCTTTTCGAATGCGTTCGTCCAGCCGATTGGTTTGCAGCGATCGACCTGAAGGACGCCTACTTCCATGTCTCCATCCTACCTCGACACAGACTGTTCCTACGGTTTGCTTTCGAGGAGCGGGCATATCTGCGGTTCTCCCATTCGGGCTATCTCTGTCCTCGCATCTTCACGAAGGTCGCCGAGGCAGCCCTTGCGCCAACTTAGGCAGCACGGTGTTTGCATCCTGAACTACCTAGACGACTGGGCCTCATACTGGGCCACTCTCTAGAGCAGGTGTGCAAACACAGAGATCTTGTTCTCCAGCATCTAACCCGTCTGGGCCTTCGGGTCAACTGGGAGAAGAGCAAACTCTGCCCCGCGCAGAGGATCTCTTTCTCGGTATGGAGATCGACTCGGCCATCTCATCCTATGGAGTCAGAAGCATCTGAGGTCCCTTCATGCTGTCCATATCCCGGGAGAACTGAACCATGCAGCCGACGAGCTCTCACGGTGTCAGCTACTCCCTGAGGAATGGCGACTCCATCCCCAGTCGGTCCAGCTGATTTGGGAACAGTGCGGCGACGCGCAGGTAGATCTGTTTGCCTCCCACGACTCTTCCCACTGCCGCCTGTTTTACTCCCTGACCGAGGGCATGCTCGGCACCGATGCTCTGGTGCACAGCTGGCCGCAGGGCCTACGCAAATATGCGTTTCCCCCAGTGAGACTTCTCGCACAGCTACTGTGCAATATCAGGCAGGTCCTTCTGGTCTCCCCCTATTGGAACGGCCGGACCTGGTTCCCGAACTCTTACTCCTTGCGACAGCCCTCCTGGCCGATTCCTCTGAGGAAGGACCTCCTATCTCAGAGACGGGGCACCCTTTGGCACCCACGTCCCGATCTGTGGAACCTCCATGTGGCTCCTGAATGGACGTGGCAGGTTTGAGTACGCGCTGCCACCTGCGGTGGTGGCTACCATTACTTCCGCTAGGGCAGAGTCTACCAGACATGCCTATGCATTGAAGTGGAACCTCTTTGTCACCTGGTGCTCTTCTCGCCAAGAAGACCCCTGGAAATGCCCGATCGGGTCAGTGCTCTCATTTCTCCTTCCACCCTTAAAGTATACGTGGCCGCCATATCTGCCCACCACGACCTCCTGGACAACAAAAAGGTAGGTCAGCATGACCTGGTCATCAGGTTCCTGAGGGGAGCAAGGAGACTAAATCCTCCTCGCGCTCCCCTCGTGCCATCTTGGGACCTCTCAGTAGTGTTAGATGCTCTGCAGAGGCCTCCATTCGAGCCATTGCGGTCAGTGGAGCTTAAGTTCCTGTCTATGAAGACGGCGCTCCTGACCGCGTTAGCCTCCATCAAGAGGGTAGGGGACCTGCATTTTTCGGTTGTGGCGTGCCTGGAATTCGGGCCGGTTAACTCTCACGTGACCCTGAGACCCCGGCCTGGATATGTGCCCAAGGTGGTGAACCTGCAAGCGCTGCCTTTGGAGGAGGCAGACCCAGCCTTGGCAGTGCTCTGTCCAGTATGCACCCTCCTTGCTTACGTAGACAGAACACAGTGTTTCAGGACTTCCGACCAGCTCTTTGTCTGTCATGGTGGGAAGCTGAAGGGAAAGGCACTCAAAACAAAGGCTGTCTCACTGGATAGTGGACACCATTGTTTTGGCCTACCAGCAGCAGGGGTGCCCATGCCCCCTTGGGGTCAGGGCTCACTCCACCCGGAGTGTGGCCTCCTCTTGGGCTCTAGCGCATGGCGCTCCACTAACAGACATCTGCAGAGCTGCAGGCTGGGTCTACACCGAACACATTCGCTAGATTCTACAATCTCCGAGTGGAGCCTGTGTCCGACTATGTACTCGCCTCTACAAGTGGCCGCTAAAGGACTAGGCTCAGGTGTCTTCGCTTGCTCGCCATTCCACTCCACGGTCTGGATACGCGCAATATTTTCTCAGGTGAGCTTCCCGGAAGCCCTGAGCTCCTCCAGCACTGTCGACGCTGACACCAGTAAGTCTACCCTTAAGCCCAGACCCTCGTGTCAGGCCAGGTGCCTCCGTGTGCATGGTTCCCCCTCCGGGCGACCCCCACATGTGTATTTCCACCGTAAGCCTCCCTGACCGGGTGTCTTTCCCTTGGCAGGCTTGGCAAGCCTTGCCTCACCTGGGGTTAAAAGTCCACCTTCGGCTGGTACCCCAGAGTTCTTCCATAGGCAGCCCCTTCCAGCCTTATGTGTATTCTTAAGTCCTCCCTACGGGTAGGCAGCTTGGTGCATACTTCCACCTGGAACTTGCTTCCAGGTGTACCTTGGTATTCCTGTGCTAAATGGGAGTCTTTCGTCCATACTAGTCTTACGACAGTGAACTCGCACTTACGCAGGGCACTGGAAGACAGCCGAGTGGCGTGATTATATTGGGACCCCATTCGTCAGTCACTGACATTACTCGGAGTGACTGAACGAAAGGGAATGTCTCGGTTACGTATGTAACCCTCGTTCCCTGAGGAGGGAACGGAGATGTAACGTCCCTCTGCCACATCTGTACAGCTGAAAAGGCCGGGAGTTTAGCCTTGGCTCCTCAGCAGGTAACATAATGCGATCATGCCAGCGTTCTTCCTGATATACCCAAGCAGTGGGGCGGAGTCCGCTATGCAAAATCTGCATACCCATGGCATTGGCACTGCCATTGGGCGCTTTCTAGATCTCGAAGTTGATAGGCTTCTAAGCGAAACCCCATTCGTCAGTCACTGACGTTACGTCTCCGTTCCCTCCTCAGGGAACGAGGGTTGCATACGTAACCGAGACGATCTGGGCCCATGTATATTCCAATTAATGCAACAAACGCACCTCAGATTTGAGGTGTGGCGGGGAGATACAGTGTCTTGTTCCCTTCTCAGTCATAACCCGAAACGTTCCCTTTCAAGAGAATTCGCACTGTGTCAGAACAACACTAGGGGAACGAATACCCGTGTGAAGCTGGAAACCAGGCACATTTAGGACGCGAGTACCCTGGCGCCAGGCATCGCAGGAAGTTGCAGACTGTAGAAACGTATGAAGGTCTCCTTAAGCGAGACTCCCGAAAGGAGGGCCACCGAGGAGGCCATGCCCCTGGTGGAATGAGCCCTCATGGCCATAGGTGAAGGCAAATTGCGCATCTGATAAGCCAGGGCTATAGCCTGGACAATCCAATTACTGATTGTCTGTTTAGATGCAGGCAGCCCTTTCCTGGGTGAGCCAAAGCACACCAAAAACTGGTCTGAGTTCATCCACTGCGCAGACTTCTCAAAGTATAACCTCATTGCCCTGATCGGGCAGAGCAGATGAAGTTTCCCCTCTTCCGCCCGTCACATGAGGTGGAGGATGAAAGGCCTGAAGACCCACTGACCATGTCACCTCGATGGCACCTTGGGCACGTAGCCCAGTCTTGGATGTAAGATGCCTTAACTCCGCCACGGGCAAACTCCAGGCAGGTTGGCATAATGGGCAGTGATCGGCAGATGGCAGTGAACACTGCTGTTCACATAGAAGCAGCTATCTCCACGCCAATGTAGGCGGAGAAAGAGAAGGAAGGCTTCCTCTATATTGTCAAGTCAGTTCCTGAATTCACTGTCATGTCTGAAGAGGTTGCCCTTTCTCTCTTTCACTGCCCTTTTGTGTGTCTGGGCCACTCGCACCGCATCAGCTCCCAGCCCGGAGCTGTTACTGAGACACCCGTTTCCCCTTTCAGTCCTGCCATGGCCCAGAGGACGATCCTCGCCTTTTTTCATGATTGTCATGCGTGCCTGAGAAGCACACACCTCTCAGCCGGCTGTCTCCTGTCCTGTCAGAGTCTCATCTGCCTCTCCTGCCGACCCCACTCAAGTCCCGTGCTTTGCCGGTTCCATTTAAGCTTCCTGCTCTGCTGGTCCCACTCAAGCTTCCTGCTCTGCTGGTCCCTCTTAAGCCTCCTGCCCAGCCAGTGCCAGTCAAGCATCCAGACCCGCCTGAACCACCCTGGCCTCCTGCCAGGACTCCAGATCCGCCGGAGCCCATCTGGTCCGTCCCTCCGGTTCCGCCCTGGCCCTCTGCCAGGACTCCAGGCCCGCCTGAGCCTCCTTCCTTCTTTGTCTTTTTTTTGTTTTTTTGTTTTTTTCTTCTGTCTTGTGTTGTCTGTATATCGGTCTGGTATTATATTCCTGTCTTGTTTTTGGTGTTCCTCTTTAGGGACGCAGGGGGCATTCCTTTTTGAGGGGGGCAAGTGTCAGGGTTCTGTCACTTTCGTCTAGCTTATTCTTGGTTTTGTGACAGAGCCCAGACACTCCTGTATTTGTCTTGTGTTTTGTGTGAGTATATGGTTTGTAATTTTGTGTTTGCTGGCCATATGCTTGTGTTTGTCATGTTTGGTGTGAGGCATTGGCTTATCACGTGTTTCCTTGTGCCATGTGATCTCCTGTCCATTGTCTAACCCCGCCCATCTCGTTATCTAATTATTGGTGAATTTGCCCCACCTGTCTTTCCTCATTTCCCTCTTTTTTTTGCTTTTTTCTTCTTCTTGTGTTTGCAGTCCTGTGCTGGGTCGTCAGTGAATGTACCCTTGTGTGTTTCCTTGCTGTCAAGTCTCTGCTGTTTTTCATGTTTTCCCCCTTGGGGTAGTGTTTTTTTTTTTATAATTTATTAACAAAGCCAATTTCTCAATTGAATCCTCTCCTTACATCACCCCCATCCCTGACACCTGCATCATCAATAAACAGTCCAAAATGCAACTGTTAGAGTTGTTACCAGGTCAAGAAAATATGATCATATAACCCCAATTTGATCATCTCTGCACTTATTGCCTGTTAATTTCCATGTTGATTACAAAGTATTTACTGACCTTTAAGGACCTAAATGGTTTAGTTGCTGTGTATTTTACCAATCTTCTATCACCCTACTATCATCACATTCTTTAAGGTCACAAAACTGTGGAATTTTAGTAGTACCTAGGATATCTAAATCCACTAAAGGAAGGAGAGCGTTTGTGCATTTTGGTTCTAAACTACAGAATAGCCTGATTTTCAGGGCTCAGAGACACTCTCCCAGTTTAAATCTAGATTAAAGACACTCTGTAGCCAAACATTCACATAATACATCCCATAATTTGTACTCCAGTTTAGACATGTGCGGTATACGGTAATAAGATATATCACAGTAATGAACATGCACAATATTGTTATCACTTCAAAATACTGTGAATAATTATTTATTACGAATTATTCCGATTTTTAGAATGCATTTTATGAATACTTTATTTATATATAGAGGTTTAATAACTTTCTTATAACAATAATAACTAAACATTTAAATACAATAAAGAAATACACAAAAAAGAATAAATAAATAATACAAAAAAATATATATATATATATATATAATTATAATTATTATTTGTTTTTTTATTTTTTTACTTTATACATTTTTGTGTATTTCTTTATTGTATTTAAATGTTTAGTTATTTTTGTTATAAGAAAGTTATTAAACCTGTTATAGTATGACAACAAGTTAACACTTTACTTGAAGGGGTCTGCATAAGACTGGCAGGACACCTTTATAATCATGACATGACACATGTCATGAATATGAAAAAGTTTTTATGCATGTTTTTGACAACTGCAAAGTTGACATTATTTGAGATGTCTTTATGACAAAAACAAATGCCTCATAACCTGTCAGTGTCTTTGTCATGACAACTTGACATTACCAAGACAACATAACCTGTCATAAACATGACAAAGCAGATTAATTATCAAACTTAAGAAACTACTTAGCTTTATGGGTTAACATTACATTAAACTGTCATGTGGTTAGTTTTGATGTTGGCTGTAATTAGGCCATTATAAAGTCATACATTTTTTGATGAACAATTTTTTCAGTGGTACAAATTGAATTTGTCATTAAAATGTCATTAAGTGTCAATACTCTGTCAAATTACTTTATAACAGTGTCATGAATATATTTTTTAACCTAAACTACAGTGGTACAATTTGAATTTGTCATTAAAATGTAATTAAGTGTCAATACTCTGTCAAATAATTGCATAACAGTGTCATTCATATTTTTCTTGACCTAAACTACGGTGGTACAAGTTGAATTTTGTCATTAAAATGTCATTAAATATCAATACCCTGTCAAATTATTTTATAACAGGGTCATGAATACTTTTCTTGATCTAAACTATGGCATCATAAAGGAAATTGTCACTGAAAACTCACCTCAAAAAGATAGATTGGCGCCACTGGTTAGGTGTACACTCTGACGGATTTTGGCCAAGCCTCAGTCAGGTTAAAGTTAGTTTGTTTTGGTATTTAATGGAATTCTTGTTTGCAATAAGGAAAAAAAATAAAACTCAATAAAACTTTTGGGTTTAGCAGACTTTATTTAAACTTTCGTTTGGAGTTATGTGCACACACTCTTTAACGAATAGGATGAGTTTATTCTTACCATTTGTTTTGTTTGATTGTTTGTAATGGAGTACCGTTAGCTGGTGCACCATCAAAAGAGGTTCGGGTGGAAACGTTGGCCCTTATATATTGCCCAAAATCTAGCAGCAACCATTCCTTGTACAGCCAGGGGTGGAGCTCCAAGGACTATTCCTCTTATTTTCCTCTTATTTTCATCAGAAGTAAATTTAAGGTAAAGTAATTTGACAAAGTGTTATTTTCCGGTGTTTGTATTTGAGGGTTTTATATTCGCTTACTTTTGTGTAGTGGCCATTATTTGTGTATGTGTTTTCCCCTTTTTCCGTTAATTGGTGCTGGTCACCAGTGTATAAATTCATGCCTTGTGTTTGTCCGTGGTGTTCTGTGAGAGAAGCTCTGCATGGCTTAACCTGCCATTGTACTGCCATTTTCATTTAATTTAGGGTGAATCAATCTTCAAATGCAATAAAATATAGTTGTATCAATTTCATTATTAATATTATTGGATGATTGATTTTATTTCTCGAACACCTATTTATATTTTTAAGACATTTTTAATGGTCTATTATCTGACCTTCTGTAGGAGCTAGTGGAGGAAACTTAAAAAAAAAACAGACAAAAAAAAACCTTTATGAACTATAAAATAGAGTATTTGACAGAGTATTAACACTTAATTTGACAATTTAAGGACAACTTAAAAAAATCATGACATTAATATGGTCTCAGTCAACATCAAAACTAACCACGTGACAGTTTAATGTTAACCCATAAAGCTAAGTAGTTTCTTAAATTTGATCATCTGCTATGTCATGTTTATAACAGGTTATGAGGCATTGGTTTATGTCAAGTTGTCATAACAAAGACATCTCGGTAACAATTTACAATAAGGTTGTATTAGTTAACATAAGTTAATGTATTAGTTAACATGACCTAACCATAAACAACACATTAGTTCATCTTTATTAACTTTAGTTTAATAACAATACAGCTGTTTATGGTTTGTTCATGTTAGTTCACAGTGCATTAACTAATGTTACCAAGAGTTTAATAATGCATTAGTAAATGTTGAAATTAACATTTACAAAGATAAATAAATGCTTTATAAGGGCAGTTAATTATTAGTTCGTGTTAACTAATGTAGTTAACTAATGTTAACTAATTAACCTTATTGTAAAGTGTTACCGACATCTCAAATAATGTCGTCTTTGCATTAAAAATGACATAATTGAGTGAATGACACTTAATGACAGTTGTCATGAACATGCATAAAACCTCCTTCATATTCATGATGTGTCATGACATGATTATGAAGGTGTCATGTCTTATGCACACCCCTTCAAGTAAAGTGTTACCCAACACTTTTTTTTGCAACGTATTTCAATACCGTGATAATACCGTATACTGTGACAAAAGCTTCAGCAATTATTCGCAACATGAAAATTTGATACCAGCACATGCCTACTCCAGTTATATCAGTTTAAATGCACATGATTATCTTTACTCAATGTTATGAACAACAGCTACACTAATTGTAAATGATGTGTGATACCTTAGAACTCTACATTTCTGATGTACATTACTTGGTCACGATCACCTTTGATAACAGATCACTCTAAATTGTAATATAGGGTTAGGGTTATGTCAACTTGACTTATCATGCTGTGGTTCACGACTGAGGTGGCATTAAGTTGTAGTTGAGCAGAAAGCCAGTGGAATGTCGAAATAAAGTGTTACCAAACCGTGGTTAAACATTTTAACTGCTTAGTTAACTTAATTGCTCATTGACTGTCAAGTTGTTGCTGTCACCATGATAATAGTTGATCTGAAAGATTTTTGTTCTGCTATAGCAAATTAAGGGGCGATCACAGTACACTTTACATTCCATTGATTTATACACATAAGGAAGACAGGAAATGCAAGCTCATGTGAATTTCACTGCATTCCAAAGTTCAAGTTTTGTGGCCTGTGAATTTGTTTCACGTGAAAGTGTGTGACCAATAGAAGAGGGATATTGTATATCACCTTTGTGACCACTTTGTGAGCTGAATTAAAAGAATGCAATGTCGCAAATAATTGAAGCAGACAAAATGTTTGTTTATTTTTATATAGTTTTATATGTTGAGTAACGTACTCTCCCCAGAGTACAATCGTTCAAGTATCCATGGAAATAAGCTCAAAAATCACAAAGTCTAGAAAAGTCTATATGCTCAAATAGCATTTTGGAATGAAATTCCATGGAGAATCAAGCTTACATAACTAAAAACATCAGCATTAACGTAGTTGAGTAGTACGTTTAATTTAAATCTCTGAAATTTAAAGTAATTTCTATAACATAAACAAAAAAAAAATTACATTAAAATTATTTGTAATAGTCTTCTGTTCCACCAGTAACTGGTGGAATGACCTGCCAATCTCAATTCAAGCAGATGAGTCTGTAGCCATTTTCAACAAAAAAAAAAAAAATCATCTAAAGACACATCTTTTCCAGCCGCACCTGACCAATTAAGACAAGCACTTGCCTATTCTATTAGTTTTTCTTTTATTTAAAAAAAAAAAAAAAAACCTGTGTGTACTGTGCTAGACTACCTGAGACTACAGCACTTTATGCTGTTACCTCTTGTTGTTGTGATTGCTTCTTTTGCTCTACTCATTTGTAAGTAGCTTTGGATTAAAGTAAGTTGCTCTGTAAATGTAAATGTAACTGACAACTCAATGCAGTCAAACATAGTCCCTATTTTACTCAAAGAAACTCTCAACCTCAAATACAGAAAAGAGCTTTAAAATTCACCAAAAACAATTTCTTTGCCCCTATCGTTTCATCAGAATTATCCGTCTGTCTCATACGTATGTATGTGCATACAGGAGCACATTGGCAAGTGGAACGCATTCTCTAGCGGGCTCAAAAAGTGTCTTCCTTGGTTCTTGCTTTCAGGTTTAAAATGAGCTACACGTCACAGGAGAGCAAATGATGCATTTGTCCACACTTGCTGCCCATGAGGCATGTGCAAATTCGCAAGAAAAGTGGTTCTCAAAATGGAAATACTGCCCTTAAACTGCAGGGAATATGGATTAGTTCAGTCAACTGTGGTGAATCTCTGGCAAAGACAGGCAAGACAAATATATTTATGAGCCTTTGAGGCAGGAGGGCAGTGCTTTATAAGGACTGGTCTTTGAGTGCTTACTCATCTTGAAACTTCAGTCCCAGAAAAACGCAATATACAGTTTAATTTGTTTAGCGTTTCACAACCATCAATTTTATCCTCAAAGATAGTCCAGACTTCACTACAGTGCCAGCAGACTATTTTTCCATGGCTGTATAATGTAGGCTCACGCGCCAAAGTTAAAAGGATCTAGGTGCAGCTTTATTTGTAAAGGCGAGATAGAGGACATGAACAAAGTCAGCCATGAATTACCAAACCACACTGCCATGAAGGACAAAACATTTAAATGGTTTGTTTATTTTACTCTTTATTTTTATTTTTATGTTAAATATGTAACAAACATATTTTGATTTTCCTTGTTTAATATTTAAAGTTGCAGGTGAAAGTTGCTTTTAGTTAAAACATGAATTTTAGTCTGGGGCTAGCTTAAGCCTTGTCTGTGGAACTGGGGGTCAAGCTAACATGCAACAATGTCAAATCATTGTTTTGTCAGCTGTGACAACCTGCCTGAATAAAAATGTCACAACTTGTTCCGGCCTTAAAAAAAAGGGTGTCTTGACAACATGTATCAACCTTCTGGTTAAAATCTTCATTCATTATATAGTGTGGCTTAATTGCGTTTATTTGCAAAAATATGATGACACTGGAACTTTAGTTTAAGTGGAAAATTTGAACTTGGTGTTTTGACTTTTGTTTGGATGTTTGGATAACTTAGGGTGTCTAAATACAGCATATACAAAACCAAGGCTAAATTGATTTGATCAAAATACAGTAAAACTGTAATGTTGTGAAATATTATTACAATTTATTAATTATAATTATAATAATATTACAACTTTAAATATTTTAAATCTAATTTATTCCTGGGATGGCAAAGCTGTTTTTCAGCAACCATTGCTGCAGCCTTTAGTGTCACACAATCCTTCAGAAATCATTCTGAAATACTGATTTGGAGCTGAAGAAATATAGCATATTTTTATCAGTGTTGTAAACAAACTGCTTAATATTTTTGTGGAAACCATTCCATTTTTGTTCAGGCGTTTTGAATGAATAGAAATAAAAGAACAGCACTTATTTGTAATATACAGCACTTATATATATATATATATATATATATATATATATATATATATATATATATATATATATATATATATATATATATATATATTTGTAACATTATGAATTTAGATTGTGTGTGTGTGTGTGTGTGTGTGTGTGTGTGTGTGTGTGTGTGTGTGTGTGTGTGTGTGTGTGTGTGTGTGTGTGTGTGTGTGTGTGTGTGTGTGTGTGTGTGTGTGTGTTTTTGGACACAAATGTGTATAATGACATTGGTATGACACAGGTATCACAGAAAAGGGTGACTTATGAGGAAATTTCCCCATGTCCCCACTTTTCAAAAGGCTTATAAATCATACAGGATGAGTTTTTTTGAAAAAGTAAAAATGCAGAATGTCTCCTGTGATGAGTAGGTTTAGGGGCAGGGGCAGTGTAGGGGGATAGAAAATGCGGTTTGTACAGTATAAAAACCATTACGCCTATGGAATGTCCCCACATTTCACGTGTGTGTGAGAATAGGCATATAGGTTGTGTTATTGGTATGTTTTGCCGTTTTCAATAAGACAGAGCAAATTCTTGAACTGCCGTTTTTAATCCTTTTTAACAAAGTGTGTTGGCTTAAACAATATTAGCCACAAGAGGGCAGTCGAGAGTCGAAACTGTTTGACAGCTAATTCATTGCTTACAGTAAACACCATCCCAGTACAGAGCGGAAGTGTGGGGGGCAGAAGGTCCCGTCTTATTGTTTCAAGGCAGAAGGAAAAGCCGCACCCTTGTCTTGGTGTCACGGGTCAAACTGTGTCACAAGTTACAAACAGACCCAGAACACTGTGAGGGATCTGTGTTACAGTCATCTTTATTTAGTCTATCTATCTATTTTAATAAGTGGCTAGTACTTCAAAGAACTCAACTTTCAAAACTTAAAAATCTGTAATTGTGTGATCTCTTGTGTGCAATTGTTGAAAACTTTCATAAGTTAATTCACATGCAATAAGTATTCTTCTGAGCCACATCAACTCATGTCCACCAAAATTCTACAATTGAGCTTTTCACACGCACACTTTTAACATATCTCACTGAAGAAATGTCATCAAAAACATCACGTTCAGAACAATTGGTAAAACAATTTTTTATCATTTCAAAGCAATTGCTCTAAAGTGATGCATATATTGAGAGAAAATCTTTAAAGTCATTTGTTAGAAGCCATTTGGTTTGACATTTTGTTATCTAATGCAATGATATTTAGACTGTTTAAGGGTCAACATACTTTTTGAGACTGCTGGCATCTTGTGTCCAAGAAATAAAGGGACAGTATTAAGCAATCCTGAAACAAAGGTCAAAGTTTGTCTTTAGCTTTTCCCTTCTTAAGTTCTGGCTAGTGAAGTCATCTGTGGGTGTTGTGGTTCAGCCAGTCCTCTGCCAGCCAGTTTTGTTTCTTATCTTAAAACACACATTTCTTGCAGACGTCTACAACAAAGAGCTCTGTGGTTAAAAATATACCTCCACCCAAATCTGATACCTAGACTCTCTATTCAGTGTAAAGTTTTTGCCTGCAATTAAGTGTGAGCTATTTTGCAACCAAATAATATAAGTAATAACACTTCAATGAGATCATTAAATAAGCAAATGTGTGACACTGACCATGTGGACTTCTTTGTACCTGCTTTCATTGAAGCACACAGATTAGAACATTCTTAAATCATACTGGATTACATCAATCTTCAGGTTTTCCACAAACTCATGGATATTATGCCAAAGCATTTTCAATTCAATTCACATTTATTTTGTATAGTGCTTTTCACAATACATATAGTTTCAATTGTTCAAGTTCTGTTGATGCAGAACTGCGTCATCTGATGTCCTCGCAGGAGTTGAGTCGTCTCTTCACAAGTGATGGTCATCGAAAGTTTTCATTAGAGGCTGGATCCAGACTGCTGACACTCTTTAGTTACCTCGGGATGGGTATGCGAGATAAAACAGAACAGGAAAATCATTTTGCGTATCTGCTGTTCAAAGCATTAAAGACAATCATGTGCACTGATACAAGGAGTACAAGGTTATGAGATGCATTATGTGAATGCTTGGCTAAAGAGATCTATAGATATAAACTGGGGGAGTGAGTCTGAGCCCCGAACATTATGAGGAAGGCTGTTCCAGAGTTTAGGTGCCAAATATGAAAGGGTTCTTCCTCCTTTAGTGGACTTAGATATCCTAGGTACTACCAGAAGCCCAGAATTTGGTGATCTTAAAGAGCAAGATGGATTAGGGCAATAGAAGATCAGTTAAATACACAAGAGCTAAACCGTTTAGGGCCTTATAGGTCAGTCACAATACTTTATAATTGATAAGGAACTTAATAGATAACCAGTGTAGAGATGATAAAATTGAGGTTATATGATCATATTTTCTTGACCTATAGTAAGAACTCTAGCAGCTGCATTTTGGACTAATTTTAGCTTGTTTATTGAGGATGCAGAACATCCTGCTAGTAATGCATTACAGTAATCTAGTCTAGAGGTCATGAATGCATGAGCTAACTTTTCTGCATCAGAGACGGATAACATGTTCCGTAGTTTAGCAATGTTTCTGAGGTGGAAGAAGGCTGTTTTTTGTAATATTTGAAATATGATTTTCAAAAGACAAGTTGCTGTCTAATATAACACCCAGGTCTTAAACTGTAGCGGATGAAGTAACAGTACATCCTTCTAAGTGCAAATTGTATAAGAGATTATGTGTACAGGTTTTTGGTCCAATAAGTAATACCTCAGTCTTATCTGAATTTAATAGGAGAAAATTACAGGTCATTTTCTGTAGTGGTTCAAAACATTTAGACTTCAGAAATGCTTGAATCATCTGTAAATTGTTAGTATTGTTGTGTATGGTAGCATTATGTGCGTGAGGATGAGCTGTGTTTTTGTGCGTTGACTGAGCCGGACAGGAAGGGTCAGGATTAGAGAAACAGGAAGCTGACATAAGGAAGTATTGTGCGTCACACAGATATTCACTTACTGCTTAAAGACATTCCAGCCTCACCTCCGAAATGGAGCTTTTCCACAGCTCTCCAATGAAACTCTTGCTTTTCGCTGGTAAGTCATTTTGATCACCTTCTATGATGTAAATACACTTACAATGTATCAATTGTACAACTTTTTGTATACACCCATTGCTCAGTTATGCTTTACATTATGTATTAGTTTGGAAAGCATACGAGCATATATATATATATATATATATATATATATATATATATATATATATATATATATATATATATATATATATATATATACACACAAGCACTAGTTCTCACACTTTTTACTCCAGTGAATACTGTTTTTCAAGATTCTTTTAAGTCTGATAGTAAGTTTCTGTACATACCTTAAAGTATTGACTGTCAGATTTTCCACCAGAAAATATACAGTAAAGTGATCATGTGTTGACGCCTGTAGTGGAGCACGTCGTCACTATATAGTGTAAGTTGTCAAAATGGGGACAACTTACTGCTGTTTATTGACATGTTAGAGAAGAAAACTTTAGAAATATGTATGTATTATAATGTATTATAGGTTATTTATTAGCTTTTCAGCTAAATTTAAACAGTAAAACAATTATGAACAGACATTAACAATCATTAATGTGACATCATGCCCAATGTCTTAACTTTTTTTTTTTACATTTATGAAAATGACCATTGTACTGAGAACACAATCGATCAATCTTTCAGTAAAAATCTGCTCTCGTTATACAGGTATTCCTTAAGCTAATGTCAGTGTGATTTTATTGTGTTCATTTGTTGTGTTCAATTGATTACACAACAGCTATTGCAGAAACACGACGGTAATGGATTATTTTTTTTTCTTTTTTTATCTAGATGACAGAATTCTTGAAAAAAGAAATAATAATAATAATAATTTAAGAAAGTATCAAACTTGTTTGAAACCAAGATACAAAACCACAGATAGGGAAAACAAGCATTTGTGTAATAGGATGTTTTATGTCAAAATGTATAGTTACTAATCATGTGACAAGTAGCGTCTCTAAACATGTTATGTATGTAATTCATGTGCATCCATCTTTGAAAATATTTTATTTCCATTATATTTTTATCTCTTTTTTTATAGCTTGGTTTTCAAGTGTGCTGGATCCATGCAGATTTGTTGACATTTGCCAGTCATGTCACCATAATGCCACCTGCAAGACTATTGATTCCATAACTGGCTGCTTCTGCAATCAAGGGTTCACTGGTGATGGACGTCAATTGCCAGGGTTTGCCATTTATTTTATTACATTTAAACAAAATGGTAAACACAGTTTGGAGCTGGTGTTAGTGTAAGAGCAGCAAAGTAACAAATTCAAAAAGAAAAGACTGTAGTCTTTTTCCCATCCCACTGTATATCAGGTGTCTTTAACAACTATGTACTAACTGTCACGGTTCTGGTTACACAAATAAATCTAAATAGTCTTTATTTAATCCACAAAATAATCCAAAATGAGAGGAATGCTGACAACCAAAGTGTAGACACAATAAATACCCGACAACTATAGGGAGTCAAAGGCATGATCTTAAATACTGATGATAATGAGTTGCGCACAGTTGAACAGAATGACACATCAAATTAACAAAGATAACAACAAACTAACTCTGGGAAAGATGCAAACTGAAAACAAAGTCCAACCGTTGTGAGAGTGTGACAGTAACATTTAAACGAATAATTTTGATACAATGGACGTATTCTGTAATCACATCTTTAATTACAGCATTGACCCTTCTCTTACAAAATCCATAATACTGAATCATTAATGGTTAAGATTTTATTACTGGAGAATTGGATATGAATGTGTTTGCTCCATTGAGAAACAGTCAGATGTGGGAGAAACACAACGCTTCATATATGATTTTGACAGGAGGGCTGATATTTAGCTGATAATTAGGTAACACTTTATTTCAAGGTGATGTAGTTATACATTACTACATGTACTCACTATAGTTATAACAGTAAAGTATGCAAAATTACAACTAACTAACCCAAATCAAAGCCTAACGCAATTTGATTATAACTAGTATATGTAGTTAATTCATATTATTCAGTACTTGAGTAGGTACAATGAAACTACGTCACCTTAAAATAAAGTGTAAAAGTGTAAAGTGTAATAATGTTTCAATGAAACTGTGTGAACGTTTTTTTAAGTAAATCAGGAACGCCAGTCTCTCATGTACAACAGTTATCGAAAGTTAGAGATTACAGTTTGTAAAGTTTTAAATATGGATATTTTTCTTGCACAAATGCATTGCTTTGCTTCAGAAGGTCTTTATTAACCCCCTGGAGCTGTGTGGAGCACTTTTATGATGGATAGATGCACTTATATGGATTTCAAAACAGAAATTCACTGCCATTATAAACCTTAGAAGAGCCATGAAATTTTTTTTATTAACTCTGATTGTATTCGTCAGAAAGAAGAATGTCATATACACGTAGGATGACTTGAGGGGGGAGTATATCATGGGCTAATTTAATTTTTTGGGTGAACTATCCCTTCAAGACACGTTGATAGTTCTGCAATAGTAACTTCTTGTTTATTGAGCAGCTGTTTACAAGCAATATCACTCAATCATTCCCTTTTTTATTTTTGTTGCTAACCTGTCTTCCAAGACAAAATCTAGCATCTAGCAGCTACCTTTCAAGCTTCAAATACCCAAGTATACAAACTACATAAGACACTTACAGAAAAGGCTTTGTGAAGTTGATATTCAAAATGTCCTACATCGATAGGACATTTGGAATGTCAAATCTTTCAGTCTTTCATTTACTCTCTTTTGAATATTGCCTTGTCTTGCGGAAACACTTGGTTTATTAGATGCATATAACTGCTGCTTCTTGGTTTAATGAATCGGCTTATCTGACCACTCACAGATGACAATGAGTGTGAGAATGTAACAGGAATATGTGGCCCACATTCCAAATGCACCAACACCATTGGAAATTACTACTGTACCTGCTTGTCTGGATTCAAATCAAATGGAAAGCCAAAGTTTCAAACTAATGATGGGACCAACTGCACAGGTATGAATGGCTCCAAAAGTTATTTGGACACTACATCAAAATAACTGAATGCTGAGAAGAGTACAACATTGTATATTGTACATTGAATTGTAGATATTGATGAGTGTGAGGATAACGCTGATAGATGTGGACCCTCTGCTAAATGCCACAACACAAACGGCTCATTCATCTGCTCATGTCTGAGAGGTTATACGTCCCCAGCAGGGCCCTGGTTCAAGCCTAACAGTGGGATGGACTGCACAGGTGAGAAAAGTTACACTCTGCTCTCAGCATAAAGTGGAAAAATATCGCTGTAAACACATTTTATTGTCTCCCACATGCTTGTTGCTATATTTTGATGTAGCTATTTAAAAACATTTTAACTCTGAATACAATGTAAAAGGAAAACTTTTGTGTTTCTGTGTTTGTATCAGAAAATACAAAGAAGCACTGCCATCAGGACCACAAATGTATTAAAGAGGCTGTTAATAACACACTGCAAAAAGTGAGTGACATTATTTACATTAAGTGTTGGTTTCACAAAACAATACCATATTATAAACATTTATTATTATTATTATTGTTATTATATAGATACATAATAATATATAAAAAGGTTCCTTTTTTTAATTGTTTCTAACAACTAAATATGAATATTTAAATTGATTATTTGATACAGTGCACTTATTGTGTAGGTATAAACAACACTACCATTCAAAAAATTTTGATTGGTAAGATTTTTAAATGTTTTTAAAATAAGTCTTTTCTGCTCACCAAGGCTGCATTTATTTGATCAAAAATACATCAAAACTGTAATATTTTGATATATATATATATATATATATATATATATATATATATATATATATATATATATATATATATATATATATATATATATATAAAATATATTTAGTGTGTTTAAAAAATTGATTTTATTGTTATTATCAATGTTGAAAACAGTTAAAAAGAAACAGCAATAGAAAGCTTTTGTAACATTATAAATGTATGTACTGCCACTTTTAATCAATTTAATGCATCAGTCTCACTTTATATTAGGTGGCCTTAACTACTATGTACTATGTCGCATAAAAAAAATAAGTACAGTGTACTTATTGTGTTCATATTGTATTGTAAAATACGTTTGTTGATATTGAGGTGGGATATGGGTAAAGTTAGGGACAGATGTGGTGGTATGGGTAAGTTTAAGGGTAGGCGGTGTAAGGAAGTGTCAACAGTGTAATTATAAATGTAACTACAGAAATTTATTTCAGATGTACAGATGCAGTTAGTTTTTAAAATATAATGTAAAAACATTATGTATGTACACAAGTGCATTGTATCAAATTATTAATTTAAATGTTAGTAGCTAAGGCCACCTAATATAAAGTGGGTCCAATGCATCTTTGCTGAATAAAAGTAGTTAATTTCTTTCTTTCTTTTAAATCACTGACCCCAAACTTTTGAACGATAGTGTATAATGTTACAAAAGCTTTCTATTTTTAGATAAATGCGGTTATTTTAAACTTTCTATTTACCTATGCTTTGCCAACACAAAGTTTTCAAATAGAAAACAGTTATTTTAAATTGTAAAATATTTTACAATATTTTTGTTTTCACTGTATTTTGGATCTGCCTTGGAGAGCAGAAGAGACTACTTTAAAAAAAAAAGTAAAAAAAAAAATATATATATATTTAAATCGTACCAATCTAAAACTTTTCAATGTAACTTTGGTTAAAAAAAATTATACAAAGTATAAAATGGGAACATTAAGGAAACATTTGATAAATTTTGTACATATACAGATTTAATATAAAGTTTATAATATATCTTAATTTTTAAAGTCGTATGTGTGTAATAGGCAGCCTGCCATTTCACAAACATCCCGGAGGGAAACTCCTGAGAGTACTGCTTTGTAAGCAGCCATACTCCTAGTAGAGTGGGCCCGTTCACCCAAGGGTGAAGGCTGAGTGGCCGAATCATATGCAAGTGAGATGGCCTCGACCACCTTTCTCATCCTCTGCTTAGATGCAGGGTACCATTTCCTAGGTGACCCAAAGCAAATTAACAGTTGTTCAGACTTTCTACACAGACCTCTGAGGACATAAGCATTAGCCCTTAGAGGGCAGAGCAGATTCAGTTTCTCCTGGTCTGACATCCTGGTCTGATGTACCAAGCTATTATAAAAAATACACCCAAGGTCAGTCTCGAGAGTGGAGAGTCTTATAGTGGAGAGTCTTCACATTATGGTGTGGAGAACGACAGTTGGACCTAGTTAACACAGTGGCTTCAGTGCTGGAGTTCTCTGCCAGTCTTTCCTAGTTCACGATTAAGGTCTACGTGGTAGTCATAGCTGCCTTCCATGCACCGTTAAGTGGGGGATCACTGGGGAAGCACAACTTGGTAACTCAGTTCCTTCATGAGACCTTGAGGATGAGGCCCACTGCCCTGGTTAGAGCCCCGGCTTGGGACCTAGCTGTAACATTAGGAGGGTTGTCCTTGGTACCCTTCGGGCCTTGGCACCCTTCGGGCCCCTGGACTCTACATCAGCTGTCTTCAACATTCTTTCAGGAAGTTTGTGATGCTGCGGAGTGGTCCTATAAGTGTTTATAGCCTGGACCTGCCGGCCACACTGGGGTCTTCCCTTTGTAGCTTCCACGTTACGCCATAACACATCACAAAGTTACGCAGCATCAATCAGGATTGGAATAGTCGCACACATGCTTCAGACGCAGTCACCCAGAGGCGTTCCTTAAAGTGTTGTTATTAGACGCATCGTCCCATACCTCTCTCAGGGAACCATGGTTACATGCTTTACCTGAGACATTCTTCTGCTGCTTCTAGTTGCCCAAAGTCATTGACAGCAGCATACCAAGGAAGCTTCCGCACCTGCTCAGCCCCAGCCGAAGGCGGAACCAGTGGTGAAGTAGCGCCTCCACCCAGCTAAACGCTTCCCAGGTGTATTTCCCAGGTTCCAGGGACCCTGTCCTGTTCAGTTCTGGGTGTTGATTGTGCTGTGTTTGTTATCGGTACTGGGTCCCCCCCACCAGTGGCTGCCATTCCTTCAGCTGTTATAGCGAATCAAATAAAAAACAAACACCCTCACAAAAAGAGCATTCCTCCTCTTCAGAACTCCCACTGCCCGATGTTTTTCTCAAAGGAAAAATATACATCAGCCCACACGTTACCACCTTTGTGTGTTTCTGTCTTCACTCCATTAGCTCTGCTCTCTTAGGTCATCAGCCGAGTCAGGGAGGACAGATTGGCCCCAACACGAGTTGTGGAGCCTCCATCTGTGGCTCCTTAACAGGAGCCTTCACGTCTTTCCCATGATCTGATGCAAGGGCTCCTTCTACTAGGCGTCTATATGCCAAGAAATTGACTATTTTTTTCTGGCTGGTGTTCAGCCCAGAATATAGACTCTCTATCTTGTGAGATCGCCTCGGTACTCTCATTCCTGCAGGAGCTACTGGGCTGTGGATACACCCAGTCCATGCTCAAGGTATATGTGGCATCTATTGCAGTGCATTATGCTCCCATATCTGGTCAAACGATTGGGAAAAACAACTTGATTATTCAAGTTTCTCAGAGGAACCAGGAGGCTAAATCCACCTCGCCCCCACACGGTCCCTTCCTAAGACATGTCCACAGTTCTGAGGGCACTCAGAGGACCTCCATTTGAGCTGCTCGCAATGGCCGACATTTGGCATCTTTCACTAAAGACTGCCCTGACGGGTAATGATAGCTAAATGCAGAACGGCATTTAGAACGCAAGTGCTATTGAATTGCGTTCCCAATGCACGTGTACCATATCGAAAGGGAACGTTTCAGTTCCCTGAGATAACGGGAACAAGCATTGCATAGCTTGTCATGCTACTGCGCTTACACACGAGTCAACACTCTTGCTCCTCAGCTGAAAAATTCTGACAAAAATGGCAATCAGTGCAACTTAAATAGGCAGTCAGCCATTTGTATGTGCAGATGCAGGAGTTTTCCCATTAAGAGTCAGTTACTGATGCAATGCTGTAATCTCAGGCAACCAAGGTTATGTAAGTAAACAAAGCGTTTTATATCTTAGTATTATGTTTGTTACTTTTATTTTCATACATTTCCTGAATGTGAAATACAAAGTTTTGTCATGAAACTCTAGATGGTGCAGGCCAACAGGGCCTTAACTCAACCTGCTTGAAATTACATTGTTATGTATAGGACACAGCTGATTGGTTCCTGCTGCATCAGTAGCCAATGAGCTTGTGTACTCAACCTTCAAATACTTGGTCAGTATTTGCCTTATCACTGCAGCGCATTTCAGAAACCCTCCACCTTCCCTAGCTGCACCTGTATAGATCTGCTACGGGTAATTCTTGTATGCTATATTGTACAGCAACAGCAGCGTTGTGTATATATTGGCAGTAGAAAGTCCCGTACTTACTTTGCAGCAGCTGCAGCAGCAATAACCTATATCAGCAGCAGTAATAAAAGCAGCAGCTGCATTGCAGTTCTATTCCGTCAAGACCAAACATATCAACATTGCCATACCATTACCATGCCAAACACTCCGAGAGTTGTCATGACAGCAATGTGAAGCATAATGTAAAAATTAGTTTGCCCTTTAAAAAAAAAAAAAAGTTTTTTTTTATTTTATTAATTAATTAAATGTTCCCGTGTGGCCTCTCACACCATTCCTGATATATTGATGGCATTTCCTAAAATCGATCCTGATTGTCATATGGCAAAAAAAGTGCATGACAAAACACAGCTGCTCTTTAGGTTCTTACAGTTCAGTCATTCATTGAAATGTAAGTGTGAGAGAATGGCATCCTCTGCTGGCAAAGTTGCAGATCTGCAGTCCCTCTCATTGCAAATAATTTTTTTTTCAGCACCATTTAAACTGATTCCATGTGCTTATACTCTGTTTGGTACTAGCCTTGTTAGAACTTTATAAAATACAAAAATCTAATCAAGCTATAAACAAATTTGTCTAAGGAAGTTTATACAGTCAAACCAAAAATTATAAACACCAGATATCATTTTTTACTAGTGGGTGCAGGACACTATAGGTCATTTATGTAGGTAAGGCTAGTAAAATAAAGTAAACTATGACATGTTATACCCAAACATTCTTCATACAGTGGACTACCAGTAAAATTTATTAAAAATTTGGGAAAAATGTTTCAGACACTTTGACCTGACCTTGTTTTGCTTAATTGTTTATTCTTTAATTGCTAATGTGACCTTTTACACCACAGACTGAACAAAAATTAAGCATTTCTTGGTAATTGGTTAACCTAAATTGGTATTATCTAACTGTGTACATAAATTGAACAGCTGTTTGGTTGGTTGTAATCCATTACATACCTTTTTTTATCAATGTTATCTGACATTATGAAGATTAATTTGTTCTGAAACTCTCGGACACTCTGAGTTCTTGTCATATTTTATTACTAAATTATAGCGAATAAACTGTGATAACGTGTGAAATGTTAAAGGTGTCTGAATAAATTGTGGTTTGACTGTACATGTGCGGAAATGTTTGAATGTGCTTGTTGATTAAGGCCTATGAGATAAGCATTTTATCTGTGCATCGTCTGCTTTTTCCGTGTAATGTATTATTTAATGTATGATCTTTCATCATATACCTTCTTTGAATGAATATTAAAACTTGTTTCTTCTCTCTTGGTTGTAGATGATTAATCTTTCAACTCCAGAGCGTCTGAAAGAGATAAGACATCAAACATCAGCTGAACTCTCTCCTCTTCTCCTCATATCATACATCGAGGCCATAGCCAGCCATAAACTAGGCACTGGAGATGTGACCAAACATCCTGATGGACCCATCAATGAAACCATCACGGTAATTTATGTACCATTCCACACACACACAGGACATGATGTAAGAGAGAAAAACACCTGTCAGTTTTGATAAGACTGAATCGTTGAGAGACTGCTTCCCTTGGAAGACTATTTAGGAGCATGGAAACTTCTGTCAAATGTCTCAATGGGTCCTGCGTTAATAGAAACGGGTACAGAATCCATTTAAGTTCTCATCCACCAAGATTCAACGGGGTGTTATCTACAGTAGTGGGCCCAAGCATGCTTAGGTTGCTGGAACAGGAAGTTCAGTCAATCTTGGCAAAGAAGGGAGATGGTCTTCACTGCAGGACACCAGATCCAGGATCCAGATCAAACTCCTCCCACTTTATATAATTTGCTATATAACTGCAACAATGGACCCGCAAACTTCACATACTTTTCAAAATTCAGCGTTTAGTTGATACTGGTAAGCATTCATTGTCACAGTTGTAAACAGGGAGTTTGGTGTCACGGCATTTGTTTCCAGGTGGACCATTAAAGAACGTGTCACACACGTCTCCAGGACATCCTGTAGAATTCAAACAACCAGATGACAACTTCAAAAATCCTGAAGTGTTTCCAGTTTAGTGTGAAATATGCATCAGACATTCAGCCAACAGTCCGTGGGCATGGTGTCTGAGGCTGAGACTAGACCTACCCCAACCCTAAACCTACCCAACTCCATCTGGATCCAACCCCGCCCCGTGGATCTCATGTGATGAGCTACTGAAATGAGGCCATAGAGCGAGAGGGAGGTACTTCATAGTTCCATAGCGGGATGGGGGGGTTGCATCCCATTATAGATCTGCGTAAGTTAAATCGTAATACAGGTTCAACATGTTGATTATTCCACCTTATCATGACCCAAATCAGACCCAAGGAATGGTTTGTCATGATAGATCTAAAGGACGCATACTTCCATAATTCCATCCTTCCTCAACACAGTAAGTCTCTCAGGTTTTCTTTTGGGGGTGAAGTTGCATGCATAAATCATCAAGGGGGTCTGAGGTCGCACCCTCTTTGCAAACTGGCAAAAACCTCCTCTGAGCTCAGGGCAAGCTCTCCCTGAGAGCAGCCTAAATCCCTAGGTACCTGAATCAGGGAGCAGACATCTTGTCGAGGCAGGGACTGAGGCCAAGGGAATGTACTATCTGCCCGAGATGGTGGAGTTAATTTTGGAAGGCATGGGCAGAAGTGGACCTGTTTGCTTCTCAAGAAACATCACACTGTCCACTCTGGTTCTACCTTACACATCCAGCTACTCAGAGGCTACGTCTGCCAGGATGGGGTCAGCCTACTTTTAGCAGCCCCATTATGGCTGTCCCAAATTTGGTTTTCGGACCTAATATCTCTCTTGGATGGCTCCTTGGGAGATTTCTGACAGGAGGGGGCACAATCTACCACACCTGGCTGGAGATGTGAAACAGTGTGTTTGGCCATACCTTAAACTATGGCCTCTTAGCTTAGCACAATTAGAGGTTGTTGAGACCATCCTAAACTCTAGAGCTCCCTCCACATGGTAGAGTCCTTAAAATGGAGAGTCTTTACTTTATCTTAAAATGGAGAGTCTTTACTTTATGGTGCAGAGAACAGCGGTCGGACTCAGTTAACAGTGGCTTCAGTGCTGGAGTTCCTTCAGGACCGTTTTTCCGCCGGTCTTTCTCCGTCCAAACTTAAGGCCTATGAGTCAGCCATAGCTGCCTTCCATGCAACGTCAGGCAATGGGTCTATGAGGAGACACCATTTGATAACCCATTTATTTTGTGGCCTGCGGACCATGTAAGACAGGGGTGTCCAAACTCGGTCTTGGAGAGTTTAGCTCCAGCTTGCCTCAACACACCTGCATAGAAGTTTCTAGTATCCCTAATAAGACTATTAAGCTGTTTCAGGTGTGTTTCATTGGGGTTGGAGCTAAACTTTGCAGGTCACTGGCCCTCTAGAATCAGGATTGGACAACCCTGATGTAAGACTTCCAGCCTGGGATTTGGCCATGGTTGTGGAAGTTTTGTCTCTGGCACCCTTCAAGTCTCTGGACTCGATTTCAGAGAAGTTACTAACTTGATGGCTTTTCTGTTGGCTATTAGATCTCTTAAGAGGATCGGAGACATGCAGGCCCTGTCATTTGCTCATTCTGCCTGTTACAGTCGTAAGCTGAGATGTTCTGTGTTTTCTGTATTTTTCTCGTAGAATTTGGTTTTCATTGTGAATAATTTAGTCGAGAAAGATGAAAAGGTGGAATGGGACAGCTTAAATGAGGATTTGAGGAAGTATTACATCACTACACTCCTTCACACAGCAGAGATGGAAACATTGGCCCTGTCTGCTGGATACACACATACTACGCAGATGCAGGTGAACGCCGGTGAAGTTGGTGAGATTTTATGTGGATAAAATAGGGTTTTTTTAAATAAGGTTTTTTTATTATTTTTTTTATTTCTTACAGTGTAGATTCAATTTCATATACTGTAAATCTTATTTTTGCTGTCAGAACAACTATAGGATACACAAATGTAAAAAATGAACTGAAAAATAATGTAACAATTTCCTAATTAGTTAACCGAAATAGTTATCATTTGGAAATAAAAAGTATGAAAATCTTTAGAAAATACAGACAAAATAAAGTTGAATATTTTATTAAACAATACAAATAAATGTACATTATTGTAAAAAAATATATATTTTTATTTTTTAACAATATGCTTTGAGTCATTTTATATAAGTCCCTGCATGATTAATCATATTTTTTTTGTTTGTTGTTGTTGCTGTTGTTCTAATACCTTTTGTATTTTGTTCCATAATAACTGAAATGTTGTTACCATTTTTAGTGTTCTGGCATACTTTACATTGTTTTCATCCCTTTACATCATACAATTTACAAGTGTTTTTGTTGTTGTTGTTGTTGTTGAACCTGCTTCTGATAAAAAGGTGCTAATCATTGTGTTTAATGATTTCTAGAAATGAAACTTTACACATTTGAACCCCACCAAGCACATACGCACAGTTTCAACCAACATCCAAGGAAACTCCATTTCACTGACCCCGAATGCAAAAAACAAAAGCAATAACGGTTTGTAAACATTCTTTCTTAAAACTCCATAGCAAATGAAATACTGTACAAATGCACCAAATGATTCAAATGCATGTCTTTGATCTATCTCTACTGTAGGCAGCACCTCCATTGTATTTATAATCTATAACAGTATTGGGGATCTTTTAAAGCCAACTGATGACCCTGGTGTGGCCGATTACTCTCGCTATGCAGCAGCAGGTGAAATTACAGTTAATTCGCCAGTAATAGCAGCTGCCATCAACAACCCAAAGACATTTGCACTGAACAACGTGACCTTCACTCTCAAACACACACAGGTGCAGTGTGACCTGTTTGTCAATTGATTAATTGACTTGAAATAGTTATGGTTTTGAATGTAATTTTAATATGCATTGAACAAGTTTTGCTTTTTCATAAAGGAGATAGATCCTGCCCATGATGAGACTAAGTGTGCATTCTGGGAGTATTCCCAGAGTATGATGGGACATTGGAGTTTGGATGGGTGTATACGCACTAGTGTGAATTCCACTCATACTTCGTGTTCTTGTAATCACCTGACACACTTTGCTATTCTCATGTCCTCTGCTCAAGCCAATGTAAGTAAACTACTGCTGCTCCCTACTGGTTTCCTCACAAAATACAGTGGCTCAATAAACAGTCATTTCTACCTGATCTGAACCTTTAAAACAATTTTGCATTACCATTCAAAGGTTTGGGGTCAGTATGATCTTTTTTTTAGAGAGAAATTAATACTATTATTCAGCAAAGAAGCAATAAATTGATCAAAAGTGACACTATTTCACTCATGACAACTCAGCGTGGATAAATTCAACCAGTTTTATTGACATGGGGCATGAAATATAATGTATATAGGCTTGATTTTGGAGGACAAGATGTTTGAGCTGTTTTAACTGAAAGCAGCTTGCACTGATGTATCTTAAAATATATCAGTGCCATTGTTTTGTCTCAAGATGCACATACTAGTAAAGGCACATTTTTAAAAGTTTCGTAAATGCCCTAATTGAACTAAGGACTACTCCTGGCTTAATATAAGCCCTGTCTGTGAAACCGGGCCTTAAAGTTTCAATGAAGTTACATTAATCATTAGAAATACAGCATATAGTTTAGATTGATCTGTTTGTTCAGTCAAGTAGGTCTTATTATTGGTGACTGCTGTCATAAACCTCTCTATTATGCTCCCTCATACTTGTTAGGAAATTGAACAAACGTATGCATGTTATGCGTCACATATTGTTTGTGCTAAAATGATTTATCATACCTTTAATAATGAATTGAAGCAGGTACCCAAACTATATTTAGGAATCTAAACTATCCTAGTCACATAGTCACGCATAAAAATATGCTATAAAACCACCCAGAACACCTTAGCAACATGGCACAGGTGATCTTCACTCATCTTTTCTCCAATGTATGCTATTATTATACATGGTAAATTCAACTGACTCAGTTGTCCATGAATTTGTAATTCAATTACAGCAGAACTCACAATTTGGTTTTAAACAATTCTAAATTCTTTTTCCTGCTCTTTTTTATTTAGTTGCTTGTGCATTATAATGTTCTGACGAGGATAACACAGCTGGGAATGGTGATCTCCATAATATGCCTGTCCCTGTGTATCTTCACATTCTGGTTCTTTCGAGACATTCAGAACACCAGAACCACGATCCACAAGAACCTGTGCTGCAGCCTTTTCATGGCCCAGTTCATCTTCCTCATCGGGATTAACAAGATTGCACACAAGGTTCAGTCCTCAGACTTTATTAATATGTCAGATGGCAACATAAACCCTGTACAAAAGTAGCCTCTATTAAGTAATGTAGTGCAATGTAATGTTGATTCATGTTTGTTCACTGTGTATTTCAGTGGTTCTGTTCTCTTATTGCTGGCCTGCTGCACTATTTCTTCTTGGCTGCATTTGCCTGGATGTGTATAGAGGGGATCCATTTGTATCTCATCGTTGTTGGTGTCATCTATAACAAAGGTTTCCTTCACCGGAACTTCTACATATTTGGTTATGGGAGCCCAGTGGTCGTCACAATTTCTGCAACACTTGGCTATAAATATTATGGCACCAGTAGTGTGTAAGTTATTATAATTCAAATGTAGTAGTATTCGTTAAAGAAAGCATCACTATTATATGAGCAATCTACTTTTTTTCATATTATATATTTTTTTAACTTTGAACGTAATCATAAACACACAGGTTTGTAGCTCAAATAATTACCATTTATTGAACTTTAATAATCTTCTAGTTAGTTAATGTACCTCTAGATCCAAGTTGCGAAATAAAGAGGATCGCACCAATCACATTTTCTTCAAACAATGTAAATCTAGTTTTTTATATATATATATATATATATATATATATATATATATATATATATATATATATATATATATATATATATATATATATATATATATATATGTCATGTTATTAATATCTTGTTCAGGTGTTGGCTGAGCACTGAACATAACTTCATCTGGAGTTTCATAGGACCAGCCTGTCTGATTATTCTGGTGAGCATCTCCTATTGTGTTAGTGTAACATCCAGTAACAACACCGTAAACTAAACCCATGAACACTCTTCTGGACCCACATACATCTAGTTACACTAATACAACCCTTTTCATTAGAACTGTGCTGTATTTGTAATATATTTAAATAAACTTTAAATCTAGATAAATTGATATCCAAAATGTAATTACTTTAGAGCTGTCAATGAATGTAAAAAAAAAAACTACAACTTTGAATTAATAACATGATATGCTGTCAAATTAATCCAATTAATCGCTGCTTATAATTCATACTGTACTTTTTGTTATATAAATTTTACATTGAAGCCAATTATTCCCTCCCAGGTTAATCTTCTGGCATTTGCTGTGATCATCTTTAAGGTTTATCGTCACACTGCAGTAAAGAAACCTGAAATCGGTCACTATGAAAATATCAGGTAAAGAAACCTTTTTATCATTTGCATTTAGTGTGAATATATGAAAATGAAAAATAAATCAAATCTCACATTCTCTGTAATGTTATGACACTTTGTGTCTGCAAGTAACTTCATCCATTATTTCCCAATTTTCAGGTTCTGAGTAAAATTGAATTGTCTTCTCAGGGCATGTCAGGGTTGCTAAATAATAACGTTTATTTTATTAATCAAACTGCAACATGAAAAATATTACAAACATATTTTTTAATTTGCTTTTCAATAATTTTTTCACAGGTCTTGTGCAAGAGGAGCTATTGCTCTTCTATTTGTTCTGGGTGTTACCTGGATATTTGGTGTCATGCACATCTTATATGAGACCACCCTGACAGCGTATCTCTTTACCTTCGCCAATGTGTTCCAAGGAATGTTCATTTTCATATTCCTTTGCGTTCTATCCAGAAGGGTAAGGTG
Source organism: Gobiocypris rarus (assembly GCA_023029165.1). NCBI lineage: Eukaryota > Metazoa > Chordata > Actinopteri > Cypriniformes > Gobionidae > Gobiocypris > Gobiocypris rarus. Next base: position 25,881,013 of record CM040931.1, read on the forward strand.
CGCATAATTCTACAGTTCACTTTTGAGGGAACTCAGCGCTGCATCATGACACTGAGGCTATGGGAATGCCCATGCATGAGCACATATGGAAAAGTCAATTTTATGGGCCAAAGGTGAGGTTAGGTGATGTAGTGTAAGCATGTCATCAAGACCATAAATAGGCTTCTGAAATAAATATAATCAGCTTCTTTGTCTTTAGAAAGCTCGGGGTTCAATTCTCCACCCCTGGCCCAAGATTTGGAAGTTTTGGTTTGGCCCCAAAGGGTGCCAACTCATAGATTCCAGTCTCTCAACTGAGGTGACTATCTTGAGACCATCCTACATGCTAGAGCTTTTTCCAGAAAGAAAATGTATGCCCTGAAAGGGTATCTCTTTGCATCATGGTGCACATTGCACCATGTTGGCCCAGTCCACTTTACCTGGAAGGTTTAGTGCTGGAGTTCTTGCAGGAGCATCTTTCAGCAGGGCTGTCACCTGCTATACTTAATATTACATTCACATTTATGGAGCTTCACTGGGGAGGCAACCATTATTTTCTTGTTTTCTTTGCCATGCCAGAGAGCATCTTATTTTTTGTGCGGTGCCAGAAGGCTGAGGCCTATTTGCAGACTGCAAGTTCCTTTCTGAGACCTTTCCATAGTTCTGGAAGGTCTGTCAGAGGCTCTGTTTGAGTCACTGGAGTCAACCTAGAAGTGGGTTAGGGTTAGGGTTAGGTTAGATTTTCCTGGACAGGTCAAAGTTATACTGCACCTGAGGCTGGGTTATGTTCCAAAGGTGTTTTTCTCAACATCCTTTTTAAAGCCCTTTCCTCCCCAACGCATGACTTTCTGGAACAGAAGAGGAGAGTCTTCACCTCTTATGTCCTGTCAAGGCATTGAGGATTCATGTTGACCACTCAACATAAATGTGGCATTAATGGGATCAACTGTTGGTCTGCGTTGGGGGAGGCACAACACAATTTCCCATGCCACCAAGCAGTGTTTGCCGCATTAAATTCTTGACACGATTTATTTTGCCTATGATGTGCATGGAATGGCTTCGTCTCTAGGTATCAAGGCCCACTCAACCAGGAGTTCTTCTATGGAATCATCTAAGGGTGCGCCTTTACAAGATATTTGTGCCGTGGTAGGCTGGTCCTCTCTGCAAATATTCAAAAGGCTTTACAGTTTGGATTCATGGCTCAGTATTTTGGGTTAATCCTCTCAGTGGACCACAGGGTTGTGCATAGCGTACTTCACAATTTTGCTGGTCAGGCATTTTTCAGTATGGTGATGTGGGTGTTAACATTCCCATCGCATCAACATCTGCCGTGAATTCCCTCAAAAGTGTAGGGAAGCGGGCACAACCTAACTCGGGTTAGTTGTAACACGCATGGTTTAAAACTTTCCACACGTGCCAGGATTACGAAACGATAACGAAAAAGTGCCGTATCAAAATTATTTAGAGAAAAAAAGCACCAAAATTAAAATATATTTGGAAGATATCACTGAATGTTTATTTAACCATAGCAAAAGTAAATTTCTTACTTAAGTTTATATTTCATCTCTGTTTTTTGTGTTTATTTAAAATAAGACAAATCTAATATTATTTTAATCTTTTATCTGTTATTTAACAGTTGATAGTTCTTTAATGCTGATCTAACCAGTAGAAGACATGATCCGTGGTTTAAATCCCAGTTGCGCAGATGGGGTGCGTTGTAACACTGCATTACAATGAACACCTATTAGAAATATGCTATTATATTCTATACATTTATGATTTTTTTTTTTGAGAAACCATGAGAAAAGGGTGAATAATGACTGAGAGTCAATGTTCAGAAAAGTTCATTATTATTATGTTTTGAAATATGCTGTATAGCTGTATATATGTATGTTGTCAAACTCAAAAATTAGTATATGTTTAACGATTTAAAAAAGTTTAAAAATTTTATTTTAAAAAAGTTAATAATTGTATTTTATTGACAAAATATTTTACTTTGTCTTGGATATTTTTTTATTATATCAGGTAACATTTGAATCATGTTACAATGTGCAATGTGTGTTACAATCATGTTTCATTTCCATTCTTTCGGGGTAAATCAAGAAAAAAGTCAAGAAACAAAACCACATAATTGAACTAGACGTGTGCAATTAATGTGGGAAAAAAAATAAATACTCTGAACCCCAAGTGGATTTATACAAAGTGAGATTAGGCGTTAGGTTGTGCCCTGCTCTCCCATACATCTCTGGTTACGAATATAACCCAGTTCCCTTAGAAGGGAACAAGACACTGCGTCGCTTTGCCATACTTAATGCCTGCCTGAGCGTGCCAATTAAAATCTGATTACTTCTATTTCAGGTGCCTATTTAATAGTATTGTGATGATGTGATTATGCTATGTCACCTGACCTTAGCCTTTGGCTAATTTAATTGGTTTGTTTCCACACATGCTTTTAGACTTTACCATAGTGGCAATGTCATACACGGCATCTCATCTCCCATATCAGGGAACTTGGTTACATAAGTACCAGAGATGTATATTGTTTTCTTATTGTTCTTATTCAGCATTAATGTTTACAATTTAAGACCTTTAATTGCAAATGTTTTCACTTTTATCATCAGATTCAAGAGGAGTACTACAGATTATTCAAGAACATTCCATGCTGTTTTGAGTGTCTGCGATAAACTTTATCAAGAGAGATTAACTTCAGCGCCAGTCTTAATGCTTAAAAAGCTTAGCACTATAAAGATGTACTTATGAAAATGTGTGTGAAAATTCCAAAATATTTATTTTTTGAGAGAAATGTATTAAAATGTAATAACTAAAATGTTACTGAAATCTTTTATATAGAACTTTTATAACCAATTGCAGTCAACAGCAAAATATTTCTTTCTTTCTGACAATTGTCTAAGAGGATTTTCTATGTACTGTATTCCAGACTAATAAAAACATTTTCCCTCTTTTGATGTTTTCATGTCGACTCAAGTGCAGTTAAGTTAGGGTAGGTAAGAATTATCTAAAACACTTTTGTCCAAATTTTTTAAACTTTCTTTATATGTCAATACATAATTAAAATGTCAGTAGTCTGAAAAAGAGAGTATAAAAATCAAGTGACTCTAGACTTTTTAATCTGCAATAAACACCGCTCATTATTTCCGATCGGGACGAAACAAGTGATTGGCTTGGCCGACTATCACTCTCTCTCACTACCATGGCTACCACCCCTTTTGCTACAGGATCTGCCCACATGCGCGCACCTCTACTTCCTCTGAACCTAGTTGCCCGCCCTCTTGCGCGACCTCCTCTGTATACATGAAGTATAGGCCTTCCCTGTACGTCACTTAGCAGCATCAGCGCCGCGTCAGACACGCTTCTAGTGTGCAAAGACATGGAAAACGCCACACCTCTGAAACGCAACAGAAGCGCCACGCTTGCAGTGTGTCGCCGGCCTTAATGCGTCTTCCAGCTGAGCGGTCGGCGGAGCGCGTTCATGTGTTTTGGGGGCGTGGCTTTGGAAAGAGCCCAGAAGGGAGAAGGTGGAGTGAATGGAAATAATGAGCTGTCTTTAAAACAGTCGTGAGAGGTCTACAGACACTACATTTTTATACTTTTTTTTTCAGAGTACTTGCATTTTAATTATGTATTGATATATAAAGAAAGTTTAAAAAAATTTGGAAAAAAAGTTTTTTAACCAATTCTTACCTACCCTACCTTTAATGCAACTGAAACTATATTTAATATACAGTAACGTCAAAGCTAATAACGAGGGGGAAACACAGTACAGAACAGAACTAGAAAAACACTTAAAAAGAGCAACACAAGCACTAGAGCAAAGGGCACAATCCACTCATGGCATATGGTACAAAACAATCCTGTGGATTGGAGGAAACAAAATAAAATATAGAGGCAAAAAACATGAGGAACAGATGTTGGCAATTAACAGAATGTGAACTAGACTGGGCAGGCAAAGGGGAGCACATGTCAGACACAAAAAAAGGCTGCATTCGAAAGATTAGGCAGCTGGATTTTTGTCCCGCTGCACTATCAGGCAATGACTTTGCAGGCAATGTTTGCTCATGAAACATTTTGGACAGACTTCTGAAGAGCATTATGGATTAAGCATCTACAACAAAATAGAGGGAAAATCAATGATAACCAAGCAGATATGTAATTACTATAATACAAGTTTATATTAAAAGTAAAACATGTTGGTCAAAATGTATAAAGTTTACACAAAGAAACAGATGCATTTTTAGCCACAGAATCAAATACACAGGACAGTGGGAGAGCGGAGAGAAGAATACTGAGAAGAATTTAGCGGAGAGAAGAATACTGTCACGGAGTCACTCACGCCCTCCACTCAAGCACCTGTTCGTTCACAATCACCAGAGTTCTGATCACATGCACCTGATCCTTAATTTTCAGCTTCCAGCCGCAGCCAAAGACAGAGCTATGAGCGTAAAAGAAACAGAAACAAGAAAAAGACGCAATAAGTAGAAAGCAGCCAAAACTGAATCCGTAAAGTGTTGCAGGATTTTCAAAGAATTACATGTTTCTATTAATTTAGACTGTTACATTTTTAGATTGGCCTCAGAGATTTTGAAAATTATGTCATAGTATATTCTCTTGGACATTAAATAAAATATATATTAAAATCTATTGTCTGAAGATTAACAAAATTCTTATGGATTTGGGCTTCTGGCTTCTGTGCCAAACTAATACCTTAAATATTTATTTACTAAATAAATTGTATTGCAATAATCTCGATTTTAGAATTGGAAATTGCCCCCTAATCATGTTTAGACAATTGCATTTAAATGTGTTTATTTGTATTTAAATGCAGTGGCAGCTCATCAAGGGAGGCACAGCCTGCCCACATTTTTTAGGTTAAAATAGGAGGACTATTTAATGTTAATAAAATTCCAATGTCAGCGTCATCAACTGCAAACACCAAACAGAATTCAGTGCTTATGTACAGGTGCTGATCATATAATTCGAATATTATCAAAAAGTTTTATTTTTTGATAATTTAAAAGAAAAAGATTTATTTCACTAATTCCATTCAAAAATTGAAAAATGTATATTATATTCATTCATTACACACAGACTGATATATTTCAAATGTTTATTTCTTTTAATTTTGATGATTATAACTGACAACTAAGGAAAATTCCAAATTCAGTATCTCAGAAAATTCTTCCATCTTCCTCTTCTCAGTACCCCATATATTTTCTATGGGGTTAAGGTCAGGCGAGTTTGCTGGCCAATTAAGAACAGGGATACCATGGTCCTTAAACCAGGTACTGGTTGCTTTGGCACTGTGTGCAGCTTGGAAAATGAAATCTGCATCTCCATAAAGTTGGTCAGCAGCAAGAAGCATGAAGTGCTCTAAAACTTCCTGGTATATGGCTGCGTTAACCTTGGACCTCAGAAAACACAGTGGACCAACACCAGCAGATGACATGGCAACCCCAAACCATCACTAACTGTGGAAACTTTAGACTGGACCTCAAGCAACGTGGATTGTGTGCTCCTCTTCAGTAACACTTTATTTTGATGGTCCCTTTTGAACATTCTGTTGACTATAAATAACATTGCACCTACATGTCAACTAACTCTCATTAGTGTATTAGTAGACTGTCTGCTTAATATCTGCTAACAGTTTATTCTAATGGTCTTTCAACAGACACTCTACTGACTATTGGTAACTTTGCAACTACATGTCAACTTATTCTAACCCTAACCCTACCAGTCTACTGAAACTCTACTAACACTCTAATGATATTTAGTGGACATGTAGGTGCAACGCTACTTATAGTCAACAGAATATGTTAAAGGGACCATCAAAATAAAGTGAAACTTGGGACCACTCAGCAGCAGTTCAGTCCTTTTTGTCTTTAGCCCAGGCGAGATGCTTCTGACGCTGTCAGTTGTTCAAGAGTGGCTTGACACAAGGAATGCGACAGCTGAAACCCATGTATTGCATACATCAGTGCGTAGTGGTTCTTGAAGTACTGACTTCAGCTGCAGTCTACTCTTTGTGAATCTCCCCCATATTTTTGGATATTTTGTTTTTTTTTATTTCTCTCCAGGTTCCGGTTATCCCTATTGCTTGTACACTTTTTTTCTACCACATTTTTTCCTTCTATTCGCCTCTCTATTAATGTGCTTGGACACAGAACTCTGTCAACAGCCAGCCTCTTTTGCAATGACCTTTTGTGTCTTGCCCTCCTTTTGCAAGGTGTCAATAATCGTCTTTTGGACAACTGTCAAGCAGTCTTCCCCATGATTGTGTAGCCTACAGAACTAGACTGAGAGACCACTAAAAGGCCTTTGCAGGTGTTTTGAGTTAATTAGCTGATTAGAGTGTGGCACCAGGTGTCTTCAATATTGAACCTTTGCACAATATCCAAATTTTCTGAGATACTGAAATTGTGATTTTCCTTAGTTGTCAGTTATAATCATCAAAATTAAAATAAATAAACGTTTGAAATATATCATTATGTGTGTAATGAATGAATATAATACACAAGTTTCACCTTTTGAATGGAATTAGTGAAATAAATCAACTTTTTGATGATATTCTAATTATATGACCAGCACCTGTACGGAACGCCTCCAGCCTGACAGGTGCCTCAATTACTATCAAATCACGTCAAGCATATTGACCGGCGACCGGTGAAGTATATAAGGGTGACTTGCAAACATGACACCATCTTTTCGTCTGAATGGACTGCTTGACAGGCAGGCCCGGAGGCCTGGCAACGAGACGCAGTGTCTCGTTCCCTGTTCTCAGGGAACAGAGGTTAGATACGCAACCCGAGCAATTCCCTTTTGAAAGGGAACTCGCACTGCATCAAGAACGCATATGGGAAACAATATACACACTACACCATGCTGTCAGGACAAGCAAACTCAACTGAAATGCCTGAACCACTCCCCCTCTGGTCACACTAGGCTGTCAGTGACAGCATTCCCTACAGTCATAGCCCAAGCTATAAGCCTCAGTAGGAACCTTCATACACTACATGAAGTCCTAGCCAGGCTGCTCAAAGGCATGGAACCAACAAATTCAACAGAAGGGGTTCCTTTAAGGGAATGTGGCTACGGGACCTGAGGGCACCCCAGCCAGTCACTCTTCGGGAAACTTCACCAAATGCCACCAGGGAGCCCTGGCCTGGTGTCACTTCTGTGGGACACTTCGGCCTAGCCAACCCTGTCTGTTTGAAAACAGAGCCTCTGGACATTCGCCTCCTGGTGAGGCATCCAGATTGAGGGACTGAGAACTGGCAGTGTCCTCCTCAAACCGGATCTATCCTGGAGAGCAGTACTCAGTGTAGTGCTTTTCAACCCTTCCTTGCGAGAGGAGTTAATCTGCTTGATCCTAGGATCTACCGAGCACTTATTTTACAGAGGCGCTCAGGAGGCCAGACAGGCCAACGGGCTGATCTAATTGGAAGGCCTCTACTTTCAAGCTCATAGATAACCCTCAATAAGTGGAGCTCTAATCCCTGCCTGGTAGATAAACCAAGCTGTAGGCTGAAGAAAAGCAGGTCCCCCTCCGTTGGGACTGCTTAGCAGGAGCGGCACCTCGTCACGCTAGGGTATGAGACAGTCCTCAGGTGTTGCCGGCTAAGGCCAGAATCCTGATAGCAAGTACCCACTAGCTGTCAGCATAAAGCCAGTTATTAGTTCCCACCTTGGGAACTCATTCCCCAGGTGGGCCTCCACCTGATAGCAGTCGAGTCTAACCGTCGAGGCAGCTGGAAAACGGGACCTTGTTCCCTCCAGGAGGCTTGGTGAGGCTTACTACCTGCTAGCAACTCATGCGAACTGTCAAGGTGACAGCAGTCCAGGAACTCTCCTTCAGGGAGGCCTGGTGAGGCCTACTACCTGATAGCAAGTTATGCTAGCTGCCTGAGCATCCAGGTTCAGGGGGCTCATCCTCAGGGAGGCCAAGTGAGGCCTACTACCTGACAGCAAGCCCTCAGGGAGGTCTGGTGTGGCCTACTACCTGCTAGCAGTTCATGCTAACTGACATTGTGACTGGAGCCCAGGGACTCACCTTCAGGAAGACCTGATGAGGCCTACTACCTACTAGCCACTCATGCTAGCTAACCCGTGACTGTAGACCAGGAACATGTCCCCATAGGAAGCCCTGTGGGGCCTGCTGCTCAATGGCAAACCTTCAGGGGGGCCTAGTGAAGCATACCACCTGATAGCAGAACATGCTAACTACCTGAGCATCCAAACTCAAGGGCTTACTTTTAGGGAGGCCTACTGAGGCCTACTACCTGACAGCATTCCGTGCTGTCGCGAGACTGGAACCCGGAACCCTCAAGGAGGCCTGGTGAGGCCGGCAACCTGATAGCAGAGCATGCTAGCTGTCCGAGCATCCAAACTCAAGGGCTTACCTTCAGGGAGGCCTGGTGAGGCCTACTACCTACTAACAGCTCATGCTAGCCATCCAGTCACTGATGGCCATGAGCATGCCCTCAGGAGAGGCCAAGTGAGGCCTGCTATCCCACAGCAGGCCCTCAGGGAGGCCTGGAAAGGCCTTCTACCTGATCTGCACTCGTGCCTGCTGCCAGAGCATGCTGGTCCAGAAGGTTGCCTTTAGGGAGGCCTAGTGAGGCCTACTACCCGATAATGATTCTACAGGGAGGCCTGGAGTGGCCTACTACTTGTAAGCAGCCCACCTGATAGCAGGCCTGCACAGGCGGATTCTCGCTGGTAGGTTTACCAAAAACTGGCTATTTACGACCCCGGGTGAGACGCAGTGTCTCGTTCCCTGTTCTCAGGGAACAGAGGTTAGATACGCAACCCGAGCAATTCCCTTTTGGGGGAATTGCAGGGTTCCTTTTCAGGCAGACTACCCGGTTGCGGCCACTATATGTGACCCCCCACAGTCGGGACTCTCTCGAAGGAGGCCTCTTGAGGTCTACTACCTGTCTTGGAGTCGGCTGCTCACAGCCAGCTGGCCTTAAAACGCCCATCCTTGGGCCGGCCCATCCAAAAAGGCTTCCTATTCCCTCTGGAGCCTATCTATGTGATGCTGCAGTCTCACTGGCAGTGCCTACAGGCCTGGACCTAATCACATTGCCAACCACAGTGTACTCAGCAACAACCGGTTTTTCTTTCTAAAAACCCTCCTAAGCGAGGGGAGTACAACTTACGCCACCTGCCTTATTTAAAGCGGTCCTATTTTCTAGCGACCTGATATACACACAAGGGCGTCAGCCGTGGCAATGCTCTGGCTTCAAGGGAGCGTCCTACCAAACCATAACAGAGCAGAAGGTTGCGAAGAACTGCTCAACCCGAGCCAAGAGGGGGAGGCAGAATGACACAGAACTAGGAAAAATACTCAAACATAATATCCACTGGGCAAAATATAGAAGTGGGACCAGGATCTGCCACAAGGCGGCAGCCATACGCAAGTTCTGGGAGGCATGGTTTAATAAACTAGTCTTCTTCATACAAACGAAAGACGGCCTAACCCTGCCTCATGACCACTGGCTAAGTTGCGCTCTATCCTGCCTCAATACCAATCTGCATTCTAACATAAACCCCAGAGCGCAGAGAAGGGGGCGGGCCTTGGACGGACGACTCTCAACTGAGAGGAGGCTGAACCAGGGATGCAAAAGGCCCTACTATCACACAGAAATGGCCCTGGGGCGATATTGCTTCCCCAAAACGCCTCCGCCATCCCAGAAAAAAAGCCTAGGCCAACCAATGCAGTGCCCTGGTAAGGGCTAGCCAGCAGGCATAGATCTGTACACAAGGCCCGGTACAGCTACAACCTCATATGAAACAGAGGCACTCGGGCAAAACCATCCGAAGCCCTGCGGGGCCGGACATAGATCTAATTGTAGTTCATGCGTAGCCTGACCCTATACTCTCGTCTATAACACTTTACATGAGAGTGGACGCTAACTGCTTTACTTTGAGGTGGCTAACAGCTTCTCATTAAATAATATAGGAGAACCTAAGACTGCCTAATAACATGCTACACACCCGCAGGAATGAGCAGTGGTCTCAGACATTCATACACAGAGAGGAGATTATACATAAACGAAGTGGCGGCTCATCTCCTAGCAAAGCTAGCTTTACAGAAACCCTTCACAAAATGGTACCAAAAAAAGATTGTTCTATCCACCTACAGGGAACTACAGGGCCCTAAATGGTCTCCAGAATATCCTGAGATCCCCAAAAGCCCCCACAGGGAGCCTAAAGTCCTACACAACATAATGCAATAATGTTTCCCACTCGAGGGGTCTTACCAGCTCACCTACAGCCTGTAATGGTATCGACCCATAAGCTTTATTCACAACATGTATGCTTAAGAGCACCACTGGCCTGAGGGGGTGCTCGCAGACCAAGCCAGGCGGGCCGTCAGAGTCTCACATCCGCTCATCACGGGCCCTGCCAGGCCTGATGCCCGGGGGAAAAGTGTTGAGGGAAGGGAGAGGCTGACTCCTAGCGGTCTCTAGGTGGCAGGAACCTATTGCACTGGTTCCTTTTACCGCGGATGTCCCGCCTCTTCGGCATCCTGCTCCACCATGGAGGGGGCGCACGAGAGGTGATACTGGCCCGCTGACCCTGTCTCCGGTCCTCGAACATCCAAAAGAAAATAAATCAGCATGACATATAAGTAAAATAAATACTCAAAATACATAGAACACAGAGGGTTGAGAAACACCGTTGTACGATGCCCTTGCAGAAGGATAAGAATGTTTTACTTGATAACGCTTAACTAGCAAATTAAACCTTAGCTATTGAACCCTGTAAAGTTACCAAACCTTTGCAAAAGGCTAAGCGATATGAGTGTCATCATTTGATACAGTGCCTAAGCCAGGTCCATACTGTGTGATTTTGGCCATGATTTGGCAATATGAGACCAATATCACAATCCTAAAAGATTCTCTGATCCTAGGCTAAAATCTAATCTCTTTGATCGTTAAGGCTGAAAACTTCTGCATCGGACCTGCATCGTAGCCTCTACACCGTGGGCTACACGGCGATTTTTATTTATACTACTGCATCCTTGTTCACGTCGACCTGCAGTTACGCATGCAGAGGGAGCATGTGTACCCCTGAGGGAGGGGTTATGTCAGACCAATCCCAGTCCACGTAGAATTGACACATTGTTACATTTTTGGAGAGGTGCACGTCAGGGTACGCAGACGTAGCTACAGCATACACTCGACGCAGAAGTATAAATTGGGCTTAAGTTTGACATGCTCACCAACAGCCGATTAATGACCGTTATGACAAAATGTTTACCTAATGCAAATTTTCACTGAACCTGAATGGGTTGATAATGTATATCTCCGGACAAGTATTTTTATGCGTCTGACTGACATTAATGACAGCTGAGATCCCACCGTCATGGTTCATAAATTCATCGTCTCTTTTCTCTTTATGTGTGTGGTTGTGTTGGAGGCGGGGTCACTGATTACTTGGATTGGATCACCGTCACCTGCTGCACTCATTATACACTGCATTTAAACACGGAGCTCACACACCTTTGTTGTCAGTCGTTGCAGTTGTCCAGCGAGTTCCTGTCTGTCGTTGTGTCTTCCCCTGAGTGTGTGCTTCGTTCCGGATTCCAGAATTCCTCCGGTTCCGTGTGCCCGTTGCTTCCCTGCGCTGCTTTGCCTGCCGCCATTCCTCTGGACTTCTGTAACAAGTGCCCTCAACATAACGTTAGAGCAATGGACCAGTTTCTAGTTTGGTGGAGAACAGATTTAATACTGGCAGTAAATAAACCACAGAAGCATATGAGGAAATTACTCAAGAAAATATATTTGAAATTTAACAGTCACATAGACAAAATAAACAAGATTTGGAAACGAAAACAATGATAAAACAATAAATTGATAACCAAAATATGAATTCTCTGTGTTGTCTCTTGTCTTGCTTCTCTTATTCTGTCAAGAATTCGATTTCTTTATCTTTCTCTTGAAAGAATTTGAACGTACTTTACCTCAATTTGCAGATTGTAGTAAGACTATTATTTATTTATTTATTTTCTCTGTATTTCAGACAGCTATTAAGCTTCACTGTCTTTTTAAATTTGGGATTCTTGTTCTATATTGCCTTCAAGTCAGGACCTCTTTAACAAAACCATTAACCAGTCAGCAAAACTGGAATTTCTTATCACACTGAAATGGAAAAAACAAAACAAAAATACAAAATATACATTTAACTCACACTCAATAACCAAATACCCTTGTTATAACTTTTCGTCTGAATCTTTTCTTTCAAATATTGTCCAGTAAAGTCCTTTAACAAGTCCAGTGAATGAGTGCCAAATCAGTCCTACCAGTCTAGCGAAATGTCCAAAGGAAACAGAATTGTCCTCCTGAAGCAGAGATCAGCATTCAATTTTGGTGGCGCCATCTCAAATCCATGTGAGAGGTTTTCAACTCAAATCAACAAACCTGACCAAATCCCGAGTTTTCACAGTTTTTAAAACACACGCTTCAGATTCAGGAGAGTTTCACAATCATCTAGCATCCACGTCAAAATTGGCAATCATCATTCTTTTTAATCCCGTTTCTGCATCACTCATCTCGTGTTCAGCGCATCTCTCGCACTTCCGTGAGTCATCCGCTTGCGTCACACAGCTCGTGCAACGTGTAATACGTCACATGATCTCCGCTCAAATATGATAATTATTATATTTTTATTTATACATAGTTAATACACAATGTATTTTAATAGATCGTTTCAATATTTTAATTAGAAATACAAATAGTAGAATATGCAATTATATATATATTTATTTTCCTAAGGCACCACATTTAACATGGGTTACACCCTCCCCTATTTAAATTCATGCAAGTCCCTTTGCATTGCGATTATGACTACTAATCAGTGTCAAGGCCTAAATCCTAGGGTGCTTAACTGATCTGGGTGGTTCTGCTAATGTTTCAATGAAAGCTGTGTTTAGCCCCTGCAAAAGAGATTGAATAATAGATATCATAGGATTGCCCAATTCAGGGTAAGTCAGTCTTTTGGATTTTTGTCTCATTCTTTTGGACTTCCTTAATCTACTTCCAGCTTCACATTCATCTGACTCTGTATCTTCTTTAGATGCTTCTGATTCAACTGGATCCATTATGTCTTCTTCCACTGGAATATGAGGTTTGGGTTTTCCATTTTGCTCTGTGTTAGTTTTGTTCTCCATTCTGGAATTAACATGGTGCATTCAAACTTTGTTGCCCTGTTTCTGACAGAAAACTTCTCTCTTCTAATCTTTTTCTTTCAGGTACCATATCACTGTGAGCGGAGGCTGGTCTAATAGAAGACTGAGTCTCAGGTAAGTATTCTGGTTCAGGTAGGTATTCTTCAATCATATCACTGACATTAGAACTGGCAAGGTTTGAATCAGGTTGCATCTGAATTACAGGTTCAACACTTCTGAGGGGAATTTCTCTTGATGCTCTTACAACTTCAAACTCCTTAACAAATCTCAACGGAGTGGTTTCGGAAATGGGCTCAATTTCTTGCATAAGATAATCATCGTCCTCTCCATCATTATCCAGACACTGTTCTAAACTCTCTGGTCCTTCTTCATTTACTTCTCTCAGAACTTTTCGCCCTCTCTGCTGCTTGTGTGCCATCTTTTCTTCCTCCTCAGATGGTGATAAGAAACCACAAGGCAACAATAGGTCCCTGTGGAGCGTTCGCAAGGGTCCTTCTTTTCCTTCTGGTTTCACGGTGTACACAGGAAGTTCACCAGCTCGGTTTACCACGATGTATACTTCAGAGTCCCATTTATCAGCCAATTTGTGCTTTCCCCGGAGACGCACATTTCTGACAAGAACTCGATCACCCACATCAAGTGAAGACTCTGTCACTCTTTTGTCATATCGTGTCTTGTTCCTTGCTGCAACCTTTGCTGCATTATTTCTGGCAAGTTCATAACTCTCCTGCAAATGAGTTTTCAAAGTTTTCACATACTGGGAAATGGAACTCATTATGATTGTCATTCACAGGTACTCTGAAAGCGAGGTCTATTGGCAACCTAGGCTGTCCGCCAAACATTAACTCATATGGTGTGAATCCTGTAGTTTCATGTTTAGTGCAATTATATGCATGCACAACAGGCTTCACAAAATCTCTCCAATGGGTTTTGTCCTTGTTTCTCAGAGTACCCAGCATACTCAACAGAGTTCGGTTGAACTGCTCAACTGGGTTTCTGGGATGATACGGTGTAGTTCGAACTTTCCGAATGCCAGCAATCTCACATAATTCTTTAATGGTCTTGCTCGAAATCAGGTCCTTGATCGCTATGAAGCCTTTCAGGTACCCCATAGTGAACAATGAAGTTTTCCCATAGGTTTTTTGCGACTGTCTTGGCCTTCTGATTTGGTGTGGGGATTGCTACAGCGTTTTCGTGAAGTAATCCGTTATCACCAAGATGTCCTTTGTATTGGTACGATCTGGTTCCAATGATAAGAAATCCATACATACCAACTCAAGTGGCCTAGATACCTGAATGTTCACTAATGGTGCTGCTTTCTCTGGTGGAGTCTTCCTGCACACACACCGGTTGCATGTCTTGATCTTCACTTCCACATCTGTAGCCATTCTGGGCCAATAAAACCGGCTCGAGCAAGGTCAAGGGTTCTTTCCATACCTAAATGACCCATATTGTCATGCAGTTGCTCCATGACAATAGGCCTCAGATCCTTTGGGAGAACAAGCTGGTAAACTGTATGGTCACCATCCACTCTTTTTCTATAAAGAATACCATCCCTCAGCTCTAACCTTTTCCATTCTCGCAGAAGAAATGGGAGTTCTGGCAATTCTTTCCGCAGTACCGGTAAGGACGGTTTCCCTGATTCCATTTGTAAGATTATCTCCTGTATTGCCGGATCGGCTCTTTGTTTATCTTTCAGCTCTTGCTCCGTTAACTGAGGAACCACTGGAAATCCTTCCAAGCACTCATAAGTCTCAGGAATCGCCTCTGAACTCACTGAAAGGGACTCAATTAGAGGAATGTAATCGCCATCCTCAGTTGTGCGAACCAGATGTTTGTCGCTGATAGCTTGAACTACTTCAGTGTGGACCAAGATAGAACTTCTATCCTCAGGTAAGTGGTGCAAGGTAAACTGATTTATGCGCTCCTGCTCTTTCTGTGATATCCCGTCGTTGGTAAGCATTCCATGAGGACGTCTTGACAACCCATCTGCATCTAGATTGCTCTTTCCCGGTACTGAAGCGTAAAAGAGAATGTGGACAAGGCAGAGAGCCATCTGTAACTTGTCGCGTCCAGTTTTGCAGATGTCAAGACATAAGTCAACGGATTGCTGTCTGTGACTACTTTAAAACTGCTTCCATACAGGTAATCAGAGAACTTCTCCGTGACTGCCCATTTCAGGGCCAAGAATTCGAGCTTATGAGCAGAGTAACGTGACTCACTCCTTGAAAGCCCACGGCTGGCAAATGCAATTGCACGTAGTTCCTCCCTGCTGCTGGTAAAGGGCAGCACCTAGCCCAGTGGTGCTAGCATCGGTGTGCAACTCGTAGGGGAGTGTGGGATCAGCGAATCCCAATACAGGTGCTGTGGTGAGTTTCTCTATGAGTGTGTCAAAGCCTGTTGACAACTCTCTGTCCATCTCCTCCAAAAGGCACATTGGAACTCAGATAAGATGTACTTTTGCTCTTTCCTTTACAGTTCTTACGGAGAGGTGGGTATCCGACAGTCAAGTTGTTTAGTGGCTTTGCGATCTTAGCATAGTCTCGGATGAAACGGGCGATAATAGCCGGAAAACCCCAAGAAGGAGCGTAATTCTTTGAGGGTTTTAGGACTTGGCCAGGTTTTGATAGTCTCTATTTTCGGAGGATCAGTTTCCACGCCATTCTGTGACACAATATGTCCCAAATACCTAACAGAGGTCTGGAGAAATTTACACTTCTCTACTGAAAGCTTCAGACCATAGTCTTTCAAGCGATTGAGGACATGCAAAAGGCGGGTTTCATGTTCTTCTAGAGTCTCAGAAAATACGATCAAATCGTCCAAGAATACCAGGACTTCAGTGAGGTTAATATCACCCATACACTTCTCCATAAGTCGTTGAAATGTACTGGGAGCATTCGTTATCCCCTGAGGCATTCGATTGAACTCCCAGAACCCAAGAGGACAAACAAAAGCGGTTTTGGGCTTATCCTTTTCCTCAACTTCAATCTGGTAATAGCCGGACTTAAGATCAAGCACTGAAAACCATTTAGATCCACGGAGTGCCGAAAAGGCTTCCTCGAGATTCGCAGTGCATAAGCATCCTTTATGGTCTGTGTGTTCAATTTTCTATAGTCGATACACAGCCTCACATCACCATTTTTCTTTTGACAACCACAATAGGTGACGAATAGGATGATTCCGATTCTCGGATGATTCCAGCCTCGAGCAACTCCTCCAAATGTCGATTTAACTGCTTCAAGTCATCAGGATGTATGGGTCTGGCTCTGTGCTTGAAAGGGGTATTATCATGCAGCTTGATGCTATGCTTCACCTTGTCAGTTCGCCCAACATCGAAATCATGTACAGCAAAAACTTCGATATATCCTTCAACTCCTGTGTAATCCTCTCTTTCCATTCTTTGGTTATTGGAGAGTCGCCGAAGTCAAAACAGAGTTCCTTTGTAGATTTTTCTTCTACATTAGAGGACATGGCTCCCTTCTGAGTGCTCTTATTTGAAATGACTCTCTATGGCATGGACATCCGCGATTACACACTTACCAGGAATGGTAATATCATGCTCGGTTTCATTTTTAAGCACTACAGGGACTTTACAGGATGGATTATCAGGTAAGTTAAGAAGACAGCTAGCGACTAAAAGTCCTCCCGAACAGAAGAATGAGAAGGGGTTCCGTCACTACCCATCTATCTGTCACTTGCCCTTTTACACTCACAACTCCTTCCAAGACAAGATTCTGCCCTGCGGGTATGACAGCGGCCTCAGCGTTGGGGAGTCTGACACCTACATTGCTGTTTACTCTTTGATCCCATCGATACTCAATCGTTTTCACTACTGCCTTATAGCCAAATGGTATGGATTTGCAGATGGAGTCATTGATTTCAAGATGCTTCCGTATGCCAAGTCTAAAGTATTGGTACCAATTAGTACTTTTGGCTGAGCAGTGCCACTGGTATCTGGAATAACCAGTGCAAGCGTTGATACTTCAACAGTACTTCCGAGAAAATCCTCAGGAAACTTGACTCTCATTTCTACATACCCCAAATAGGGTACTACCTGCCCGTTTGCGGCCTCCACTTCCAGCAGGTTCTCTAAAGGAATTATACTTAGCTCAGACAAGTTTTGCTCATGATAGGATTGGGAAATTGTTGTGACTTGAGACCCGGTGTCCAAAAGGCAGGAACATAGTTTACCTTCAATGTACACTTGAGCAGTACACTTGGCCCCTATCAGCCCCTTTGGGAGGCTGGCCAACTGACCCCTACTACGGGCTAACTCTGAGCTACCCTTCCTTCCTATGGGCTTTTTGAGACTAGTTCTGCACACAGTAGCCCTTGTACATCTCGTTACAGGGGCTAATTCCAGTTTAAAGACTCTGAGACCCCTGGACACTTTTGGCGGTCCCACAGATTCTGTCGCTCCCTCAGCTGCTTCCGTTTTTCGTTCACTAAAGATGGGTTTGGATCATTCTCGCAACCAGAAGCGATATGTCCATCTTCGCCACAGCGGAAACAATATCCTGGCTTAGGTCTTTCTTGAAAATTTTGGACAGTAGTTGAAGCACTTGGTTGAGTGGACTTCGAGTAAACATGTTTGGTCTCACATTCTTTTTTTTTTGCTTTAGAGGTTTCTGGGATCCTAGCTTTGTGAATTGACTCTGAAGTTCTGCAATCTGTTTCTTTAAGTCAAGCACATCATCACTCTTCAATAGCACAGTTTTCTCTGTCTGTTTAGCTCTCTGATTACTGAGCTGACGTTGAAGTTTTTTGACTTGCCGTCTTAGTTCTGCGACCTCATTCACCTCTGATGCATCACCTTGCTCTAAGTCAAGAGAGCTTGTGGATACAACATTGGAGCTGACTTTATGACGATGCACATTCAGATGCTGACACATGCGGCTCTCTTTGGCAAAATGTCAATTTTCTTCACTGCAGCTGCAAAAGCAGTTCAGAAAATGAAGGTGGACTATCCCGCTTAGCCTCTAGCTGAAGGTTTGTTATCAACGTGTCGCTCCAACAGCCTCGGCAGAACTGTTTCAAGAGCTGTTTATCAGCTTCAGCATTGGAGACAGCACCTCTTTTTATTGCTTTTAAAAGCGCTGCTTGTAAGCGTTGTAGGAACAAGGAGGGCTTTTCGCCTGCATTTTGCAATGTGTTCAAGAATCTTGCAAAAAGATCATCCCGTCCTCAACTGCGCTCAAAAGCAGAATCCAGAATGTCCAGGTATTCAGTAGGTAGAGCTGTTGCACCCAAATGCCTCACAATTTCCGATGCTGAAAGTCTGAATGGTGCATGCATGTGGGGAATTCCTCATTCTTTAGCAGGTGTTCAACTACCACACGTTGGATTTCAGGTGGATTTACATCAGCCACATCCAAAGCTGACATTTTATTTTCAATGACCACTGAACGTACAGTCTCTGGGCTTTGACATCCTACACTTTTCCCTCCTTTGAATGAGGTAAGAGGATCATATGTGGGAGTGGCAGTCCCTAAGGAAAACTTTGGCTCATTTTCATCTGTTGCAATTGCAGCACTTGATGGAGTGGTTTGAGATAACTGCTCTCTGAGAAGTTCCTCAAAATTCTTTCCACTAATCGTTGCCAATTTCTGCAGCTCAGAGAAGTAAACGGTAGCTTGCTTGGTGGCTACTGGCAAGTAGGCACTTGACAAGAGTGTTATGACATAAGAGACGTTATGAGGGCTTCTGAAAGTGTACGGCAACATAGGCTCAAGAGTTTCAAGGGCAGCACAGCTTTCAAATTCTACAATGACGTCTCTATGAAAAGGCGACTTTGGGTCATCTACTCTCAGATGTCTACTAATACGTCCGTGCTTATTTAGAAATTCAACTAAGTCTTCACAAACTCTGTGTCAGTCAACCCACGAACTATCACAGAGTTCGCAACTTTAACTTTCTCCGTTTCAACGATATCCATGTTTCTTAAGACTAACGTGATCTTAGGTTTGCATAACCAGTTTTTTTTTTTTTTTTTTTTTCACAAGATATTTACTACCACTGTTCTCCTGGCTGGCTCGCCAAAGTTTATGTAACAAGTGCCCTCAACATAACGTTAGAGCAATGGACCAGTTTCTCGGTTGGTGGAGAACAGAATTAATACTGGCAGTAAATAAACCACAGAAGCATATGAGGAAATTACTCAAGAAAATATATTTGAAATTTAACAGTCACATAGACAAAATAAACAAGATTTGGAAACGAAAACAATGATAAAACAATAAATTGATAACCAAAATATGAATTCTCTGTGTTGTCTCTTGTCTTGCTTCTCTTATTCTGTCAAGAATTCGATTTCTTTATCTTTCTCTTGAAAGAATTTAAATGTACTTTACCTCAATTTGCAGATTGTAGTAAGACTATTATTTATTTATTTATTTTCTCTGTATTTCAGACAGCTATTAAGCTTCACTGTCTTTTTAAATTTGGGATTCTTGTTCTATATTGCGTTCAAGTCAGGACCTCTTTAACAAAACCCCGTAAACAAGGTAATATAACCACAATTAACCAGTCAGCAAAACTGGAATTTCTTATCACACTGAAATGAAAAAAAAAACAAAACAAAAATACAAAATATACATTTAACTCACACTCAATAACCAAATACCCTTGTTATAACTTTTCGTCTAAATCTTTTCTTTCAAATATTGTCCAAATAAGTCCTTTAACAAGTCCAGTGAATGAGTGCCAAATCAGTCCTACCAGTCTAGCGAAATGTCCAAAGGAACAGAATTGTCCTCCTGAAGCAAGTTGACGCAACGCTACGAACGTCCCTGATACAGCAAAAGTGTGTTTTCCCAGGTCCAGAGATCAGCATTCAATTTTGGTGGCTCGCCATCTCAAATCCATGAGAGAGGTTTTCAACTCAAATCAACAAACCTGACCAAATCCCGAGTTTTCACAGTTTTTAAAACACCCGCTTCAGATTCAGAAGAGTTTCACAATCATCTAGCATCCACGTCAAAATTGGCAATCATCATTCTTTTTAATCCCGTTTCTGCATCACTCATCTCGTGTTCAGCGCTTGCGTCATACACAGCTCGTGCAACGTGTAATACGTCACATGATCTCCGCTCAAATATGATAATTATTATATTTTTATTTATACATAGTTAATACACAATGTATTTTAATAGATCGTTTCAATATTTTAATTAGAAATACAAATAGTAGAATATACAATTATATATATATTTATTTTTCTAAGGCACCACATTTAACATGGGTTACACCTCTCTGGTTGCCGGTTGGATTGGACCTGTTTCCTGACGCTGCCGTGACTTGTGCTTTATGCATCTGTGTTATTGGGAGTAATAAATCAGTGTTCAACTCGCTATTGGATGCTCTGTTTTCTGTCCACGATCGTAACACCCACAGTGTGATATGAGGATCATGTTCATACAGTCTGAAAAGCAAGAATTGCAAGGACTATTATAAATGTCACAGTGTGTGCCAGACTTTAGTGAAGAGAAAAAGCTCTCTGCGAGAGGGTTCTTGTCATTTGTGGTGTGGGCCGGGAATCAATAGGCACGTGAAAACTGCAGGCTCTATTTTAACAATCTAAGTGCATAGTGCAAGTGCACTTCAGGGATGTCCAAATCCATGTTTCCAAGTTTAATGACGAGAAAAATAGTCACTGTGCCATGTGCATGGTCTAAAATGCTTGTCCCTATTCTCTTAATGAGTAATGGGTGTGTTTTGGGCATAACGTGCAATAAACCAATCAGAGCCTCATCTCCCATTTCTTTTAAAAAACAGTTGCGCTTGCATCATGGTGGATTCACAATTTACAATTACATGGAATTTGCAAGCAGAATGTACTGAAGGAGCTTATATATGTATGATGTGATAGACATCGTATTCCAGACATGATTAGCTGACAGTCAGCTGATGCGAGCTTGACTAACTTGACCTGCCAGAACTGAGGCTACGCATGATTTTTCATAATGCGAGGCGCAGCATGATGTAAACAAACAACACTTCATACAATATCGTTCATGTGGCATCTTATTGTTATGTCAGACCTTTCAGACATATTTGCATTACACTGGCTCAATCACCAGTAGTGCTATGTAACATACAGTATTTTATATTCACCTGCAAATACAATTATTCAAATGGCTGAATGTGCTCTTTTAACACATATTTAAATGACATAAAGATGCATTTTTGCTTTTTGATAGGCTAGGTCATATATTGTCATAAGTTGTTTTATTTAAATGTTCTGTCTAAAAGTGACCAAAAAGCTATTTTAACCTGTTAAAGTGTCACCCCCATTTTTGAAAATATACATGAAATGCACTATCCAAACTTAAATGGTTGCAATTCAAGAATGCTTTGGAGTATAGGCATAAGTTTGGTCTCATTTGAAAGAAGACAGTCAGCAGATTATAGCTTAGGTGTCACTTCAAAACATAAAAATATGAAAAAGTTATGTAAGTTTAAATTTACTGAAAATCTAATTTAGTGTACTAAATATTTAATATTTTTATATAAAATATATATGTTACAAAATTCTGTGTACACTAAAATTAGTATCAAATTAAATCCATATTTCTAACCAATTTGTGTTTCAAATTTGAAGTTGATATCACAAAAATTGAAGTTCCCATGAGATTTTGTTTAGATGCTGTGCCACAAATAGCCACCGGGTGTCATTGAAATTCCATCGATTTTTTTATGCAATCTCATGTAACAAATCAAATAGAACCGTGAGAATCAGACATTTCCGACAATATGTGTTTTGTCAAGATTAAACTTTTTTTTAATATAAAATTTAAAAATAAAATAAATGTTGTAATATGACAACCCCCACTAGGTGAGGAGCCCGCTATAAGAATTTAGAGTACCGTTTCATGGTAATGCAAGGTCCGATTTCAAAACCGAGTTCACAGAATGAATCTCGAGTTTGTAAGCTTTCAAATGATAAATAGGATAAATATATGATATAATTGTTTTAAACATGCAGTGGCAAATGGGCCCACCGGTGGGCCAGTGACACTTAACAGCAGTTAGGCAATCTGACCCCTAAAATGTTTTGCCTCCTCTATTTTAAAACCCACAGGCCAGCAATGTTTAAATTAATATTTGGTGATGATATGTTCCTGTTCTTGTTATTTGTTTAGCAGGTCACTTGCTCTCCTAACAGGTTGTGATGACACTGTATGTGATCACACTGACCTGTCTCACACCTTTGTCCCCTAGTTCTGTTTACTCAAATTATTTCTACAACACAAACCAGTGTGTTTAACTAGCATAGACTAGCATAGACTAGTACAGAATAATTTTCCATTACATAACATTATATTAAATTCTAGGATATATGTAGCAATGTATTTTACATACATATGTGCACACTGCCAATTTCTACTTTTTATATTGGAAATCGTCTGATTTTACTCATCCAGTTACACAAAATCCTTGTTGACCAGGCATAAGATGTCTTTTTTTTTTTACATTGTATATTCTTTACATTTTATAGCATATATATATATATATTACAAATACAGGACAAATGTGGTAGCACAGAGTTGCTTTAACTCACTAACTGCATCAGATAAGGGAGTAGGAGGGAAAGAAATCTCCCTGCTATAAAAGATGATGTACAAGTGACTGATACCACATCTGGACATAATCATGTGGCAGTTGTATCTCTGTCTCCTGGTAGCCATGGCTGGTGAGTACATAAAAAATAAATAAGTTAAGCCAAATTCTACTGCATCCAAGTGTGCATTGTCATAATAATTTTTGCTTAAATATTTTTTCTAAATTCGAATTTTACCATACAACATGTGCTTTAATGATTAAAGGAGAATAGTAATGTTCTTCTTTCCCCTCCATTAGCCAGCGAGACGGTCAATTATGGTATGTAAACACAATAATCTTTCATAAACCTACAGAGATTGCCTCTTTATTCTAAGATTTACTTTAATGTTATATTTATTATTATATGTGATGTATATTGCAATAATACATAAAACTATTAACAACATTAATAGTTTTAAAAGCTAGTTGTTTAGAACTCTGATACAACTCATTGTTTCTCAATGGGCAACATTTTAGAGCCTTTCTTGAACTCTAAAAAGTAGTATAAATATGAGGGATTGGTGCAGTGGGCCGGAACTGCCAGACCTGGTTGAGTCAGCGCTGAAGCTGAGGTGCACTTTTAAAATCATTGGTGAATCGCCACAAACCTTTGTCCTTCAGGTACTAACGCTATTTCTCCAATTCCATCACATTTTAATATTTTCATACTGTTATAACTTTAATAACGTCATACTATAAAATGTGCTTTTGCTTTGAAGATTTCAACTGTAGACTTTGAAGACTTTAATGGCATCCCTGGGAAAAGTGACTTTAGCCCTTCCCAAAAGCTTACTAAGCGTCTATCTGCTGAGTTCAGCCAGCCAATCGTTTTTGAATTCTCCAAAGGACAAATTACTGACATTCGGACAGTACCTGGGGTCTCAAACACAGTTGTAAATATTGTGAGGGGGATCCTTGGATTTCTACAAGTCACAGTCAAAACCACACAAAGTTTTTACGAACTGGAAGAGGTACAGTATGAAACATACATGAAGAGTTAAAGTGCAAGAACCTCTAAGTCTGTCTGACATGTTTTCTTCTAAATTGTTTTTTTTTTTTCAGGCTCCTAGTCAGTTATTAAAGGTTATTAGTCAGTTATAGAAATGGTATTTAAAGCTGCAGTCCGTAACTTTTTGGTTAAAAATTATCCAAAATTAAATGTTGAGCAAGTACATAATCAACCAGTGTTCAAAACTATCTTCTTACCTTAGCCCGATTCACAACGGTAAGCTTGTTAATAATGTGTTATAATTTGATTGGTACTGGTGAATTTCCACGGTCATTACATCACGTCTGTATTCATAAAGAATGAGTCTGGCTAGTAGTAGTATCGCATGTGAGGATGCTGCAGGTGGCAGATCATTTATAGCCTTTTCTTACAGCAGCTGGAATAATTTAACTTTTCATTCTGATGGCAGATTGTAATCCAGAAAGGTCCAAACGACAATCATCAGTGATAACTGGAGATTCACCCGTAGTGAAAAGCAAAAGATTAGACTGTACAGAAATTTTAATCTACAGGCAACGCTAATACACACTAAATACACGTAGTCATGCAGTACTGATATTCTAACATTAGTATAATAATAATTTTCATGGTTTGATGTTATTTTAGCGTGATCATTAGGTCACTGTTTTTTTGGTGGGGCATTCTCAGTCGATCAAACGTGGCAGATATGTTACTTGTTCAGATGATATTTTCTGGTGAAACTTATTATTTTAGTTGTACCTCCAAGATGTAGTATCTGTAATTCCGAAGTACAGTATCACACAGGTGTGACAGCCTACACATATACTCCTCAAAACATTAAATTATACTGGTGAGGAGCTGTGACAATGCACAACCCAAGTAAAGATAATAATTACGCAACTAACTTCAATTCCAGGTTAAAAGGAGACAAAACTTACGGACTGCAGCAAAAACAAAACCTCTAAGTCCACCTCTTTGGACAACAAGACATAGTAAACAGTTGCAAAATCACTAGAGATGCAACTGGGTTCATTGCAAATGATGCAAGCAGTAATGCAGTAATGATTCAAACTGTAATGCAGACACTGATCCACACAATAGGAGGAGTGCTGTGTCCGTTTCTGTCAGAGTTTTATAGCAGCACGAGGAACACTTATATTTACTTGCTGTTTGCAAAATCTTGTCATTGCCACTGTAACAATGGACAAAACATGATAAACACTTGCAGCTCGGCAATTGAAAGCTGGCTCATACGCACACCGTCATTCATCTTGAAATCATATGATTCTATTCGCGTCTTCTGATTGGTTTCTGTGGACTTGATTTAGCTGACAAAGGGAAGTGTTTAACGGTTTCTGCCAACAAATCGGTATTTCTGAATGAGCTGACTCTGGTATTTGAAGTGAAATTATTTGCTGAATGTATACTATGTGCTGAGAGCATTTGCTCAATATCATCTCATTTTTGCATCTGAACTCTTCACATGTTAATAGAAAAAAAACAGCCATTAATAAGAGAATGACTCAATGTAAATTAACATAAAACTATGATTTTTGTATGTCTTTAGTTGGGCATTCATGGTGTATGTCAGAGCAGTTACACTGTTGAAGAAGACTCCAACACCAAAGAGTTGATAGTGACCCAAATGGTTGATATCACCAACTGTCAACAACCAGCTGCTTTTTACAACGGTATGGCTCTCGCCCTAGAAGACAAACTTAGCAAACAGGTGTGTGTTTCATTAAATTTCAGTTAAAATTTTGAAAGCGAAAAGTCTGAAAGTTCAACCTTTAACTGATCAAAATTCTGTTCAAACTTACAGAGAGGTGAGAGTGTTGTTTCCACCGTGAAACACATCTACACAGTGAAGTCCACAGCAGATGGCGGTCTGATCACTAAAGCATTTACTCAGGAGCGCCAATATTTCTCTCCGTTCAATGTAAAGGGCGGAAACTCTCAAATGTTTGCATTGTAAGTGCTTTACATAGTCGCCTGCTAACAAATAGTTGCAATACTGTTTATTGTGCAAGGCATTTGATGTGTTCCTTTTGCAGACGGGACATTGAGCTTCTCAAAGTTTCAGACACAGTTGACAAAATAGTGACCGGACAGGTGCAAAGCAGAGGCAATCTAATGTACAAGACAGAGAAGGACCTTAAACCAATTCCTGTTGTGATGATCGACTTGAATGACCCAGCGCCGAAGGTAAACCTCCAAGACAATACACTCATAAATATTCAAACATATACAGACATTTCAATTGTTCTGTACTCCACAGATTTTAGATTTAATCAAGCGCCTGGCTCTAGCTAACATATATCATGTGGACAGCGCTAGCAGTACAGATATTCTGGATCTAATTCAGTTGCTACGTGTGGCAACACTTGAAAATCTAGAACAGTTATGGAAGCAGGTCTCAGGAAATGATGAGCACAGGTATTTTCTCTACACTTGTCTAAATACTATGCAGTCAGATTTTTCTAGTCAGATTTTCTCCCAGTGAATGTTCTTTTTTTGGTCT
The DNA here is from genome assembly GCA_023029165.1 of Gobiocypris rarus. Classification (NCBI taxonomy): domain Eukaryota; kingdom Metazoa; phylum Chordata; class Actinopteri; order Cypriniformes; family Gobionidae; genus Gobiocypris; species Gobiocypris rarus. Next base: position 25,907,293 of record CM040931.1, read on the forward strand.
TCAGGAGGTGGTTCCTGGACTTGGTTGGGGGTAACAGATGAGAGGATCCTCAAATTCCTCGAAACCAGATTCAAAGTAGGAGACATTACAGCGAATGAAGCAGGACAGGCACTTGTAGTTGCATTTAACCATTTGTCTGCTGAGCCTGTGTCAGTGGCATTAGCTCAGGTGAGTCAGTGACCTAGTTATACATATGTTACAATCATTAATGGCATTTTACTGTCCTTCTGATGCTCTGTTCTGCTTTCCAGGAGTTCCTGACAATTCCTTTCAGTAAATCCCAACCTCTCCTGTGGAACACTGTGGTTTTGGCATACGGATCTCTTCTATACAGATACTGTGTGTATACTGATCCCTGCCCTGTCACTGTGGTGCAGGTATCTGTGGTCTCCCACTTCTGTATTCTGGATGATTCATACAAATATCATATTTTATAATCTGCTGGTTTTATGTAGAACTTGTTTCTCTGATATTTTTCCTATCCTTTGTAAACAATGTTGTCCAGCCATTACTGGATCTAGCTGTAAGTAGCCTAAACAAAAACTCTGAGGAGGACATGGTCCTTGCACTAAAGGCCTTGGGAAATGCAGCTCATCCCTCCAGCATCAAGACTCTCCTAAAGTTCCTTCCAGGCTACTCAACTGGAGCGGAAAAACTTCCAACCAGAGTACAGAGTGCTGCAGTCCAGGCATTCAGACTGCTTGCATACAGGGACCCCCATAGTGTAAGTACTCAAGTCAAGTCATCTTTATTTAATAGCGCTTAGATACAAGAAATAGTTTCAAAGCAGATTTATAGGTATAAACAGGTAAACAATCATTCAATGATGCAAACAAAGTTCAAATTCTGCATAAAGCAGCTCTAAAAAGAAAATAGTGTAATTGTTCAACTAAGGTCAGTTCAGTGTTGATGCAGTTCCCTTTCGAAAGGAACCCGCACTGCGTCCAAACATATGAAGTGCACAGAGAAGGCCAAGTCCTTTCAGAAGTGTGCCAACCCGTTTCCAAGATATTTGACACCAAAGGTCACACACAAGCTGTGTGTTTACTGCCTGGGGAAGAGCATGCACAGGCAGTTTTTGAGGGAGTGAATTGTGAGCATTTTCCCTTGAAAACGCTCCGCTCTCGTCTCGCAGTCTTCTCGAGGGAGGAGGGTTCAGCATCTGGGACTGGTGGTTCGGGTACCGCTCGTGCCAAAGCAGAGTAGCAATGCCATTATGGGGTTTTGAGATAAAGCTTGCAGATTATCTTGAGAGGTGTGTAGTCCTCTTAGATGATCTGGCGGCTGATGAGGGTGAGCTGCGGGAGGAGGACACAGAGCTTTCCTCCAGCTCAGCAGCGGATGTTTAAGGGTGAGTTAAAAGGGAAGAGAAGGGTCAAAATACATTTTTACTTAATATGTATGTTATAAAGTACAAAGTAAAAACATGTATTCACATATTAAGTGCATTGTATTAAATGTTCATTTAAATGTTAATACATAGTAGTTAAAGACCCCTTATATAAAGTGGGACCAAAATCCTTATAAATCAATCCAAGTAACCACATCAATGATTGTAGTCATCAGATATACATCATCACTAAACAATATTGATCTTCACAGTTAGAATATTTAAATTTATTTTATAACATTTTTAAAATTCACCCTCTAGCTGACTTAAAAATAATGACAGTGTCGTGTTACATCTGTCGTCATGAAATGACATATGACTTTCGTTACTAATCAAAATACATTTTCATTTAAATGCAATGTGTGGAATTTTTACCACCATGTGTCATATTTGCATTTACCAAAAATCATTTGTATTAACAAATACATCCAAGTAAATTTTGCAAGTAGTACAGGTGATAAAATATTACATTTTGAAGCTTCTCAAGCTTGTCATTGGACATATAAAATTGTTACATTTAAAATTGGACATATAAAATTATTACATTTGATCAAATTCTGACACACGGGTCAACAGGAAACAGCCTTGTATAAAAGCAGACTTTTTTCTAACAACATCCAAATTTGTCAACATGACTGATGGTCTCATGGTCTCTTTAAGATATAAAAGGGTGATATGGAAATTGATAATTTAATGATTTATCAGATGAAAGTATATGCCAATGTTATGAATAATTTATTTAATTATATAGCTGTTCTGTTAATGTGCAATTTAAAGACTTTTATATCCACTTTAACTAGTAATTGTTCTTGAGTTGCCCAGCCAGTGCCCAGACCTGAACCCAGTCAAACATCTCTGGGCATACCTGAAAATGGCTGCCCACAGATGGTCCCCATCCAACCTTACATATTTTAACTCTTTTTTTTAACTGCCTAATGTTACGAAGAAAACGTTTAACCCACAAAGAGGCATACGACTGTGCAAGCTTTGGGGGTGTTGATGGTTGATGATCATGTGCAATGGACCCTCGTGTATGCCTAAAAGCACAAAGGTCTCCACTAACACGGACTACTCTCAGAAGATGCAGACCATCTCTCTACTTCTTGTATGTTTGCAGGTACAGGATATTGTCTTGGACCTATTTGTACAGAAGACTCTACCTGCTGAAATCCGCATGATGGCCTGCATGGTGCTTCTAGAGACTAAGCCATCCATAGCTCTGGTCTCAGTAGTAACTGAAGTTCTCTTAGAGGAGACTGACCTGCAGGTTGCCAGCTTCTCCTACTCTCTGCTCAAGGGCATTGCCAAGTCCCGCACCCCAGATAATCAAAATCTGTAAGCATTCTAAATTGTCTGCTGTTTTCTACTCTCCTTTCAGAGCATATTAATTGTCCTCATTCCTCTTTACTTCTTCTAAAAAGATCAACAGCCTGTAATATTGCCATGAAGATTCTTACCCGCAAACTTGGCCACCTGAGTTATCGCTACAGCAAGAGCATGCATTTTGACTGGTTCCATGGTGGGTTTACATCTCTTCAATTGTTAGCTTTGTACTATGGCCTTTTAGTGGTGCTGGAGATGGTCTGATACTGTTTCTTGTCTCCTCAGATGACTTTTTATTTGGGACATCCACTGATGTTTATATGCTGCAAAATGAAAGTCTCATACCCTCAAAACTTATGTTAAATGGAAAAATCCATTTCATTGGGAGAATATTGCAATTTATCGAGGTAATCAGACCAAAGTTATAATGTTCAGTTTAATTTGATGTATACAATGTTTTTTTATATGTAATATTTAATGTGTTTCCAGCTTGGTGTCCATACAGACGGAATCAAGGATCTCTTTGCAGGAAAAGTCCCTCAACTTACAGATTTTGCAACTATAATGAAAATTGTGAGCATCTTCAGTCTCAGAATTTATTAAATGTACAACGTCATTATGTCATTATGTTAATGGTTATGCTCTGATATTTTAAAGCTCTCTGACTACCAGAACCTACCAAAAGGCAGACCTCTACTGACAGCATATGCACGCTTGTTTGGACAGGAGGCCTTTTTAATGGATATAAGCGGAGAATCTATTCAGAGCATCATAAAGGTATTCCACCATCAGCCTTTTTTAACAGGAGAAAGAGACTTATTTTTATTGTTGATTCTTTATTTGAGTAAATTTAATTGAAAATTAAGCTTTATTTTCTTCTCCTCAGTCATTTAGTCCTTCTGCAGGGAAGGAGAGTAAAGTTTGGGAAAAGATTCTGGATGTTCAAAAGGGGACTTCCTGGCACTGGACCAAGCCGCACCTTGTGTATGAAGCTCGATTCATACAGCCAACTTGTCTGGGTCTCCCAGTTGAAATCAGCAAATATTTTTCCATAGTAAATGGTGTTACAATGAAAGGTGATAATATTTTTTCCTTTCTTTCTTTTTCTACCATTTCTTGCCAGTTTCACATTCAATTTCTTTTAATACTGAAAAATATGGCGCTAAATACAAAATTATAACATATTCTATGTCTACAGCTAAAGCTGAAATTAATCCTCCTCCCAAGGAACATCTGGGTGAGCTGCTAAGCTCGGACATTTCCCTGCAGACAGATGGCTTTGTTGGGTAATCCTAAAATGTTTTCAGCTATGATTCTTTAAAGGAGCACTAGTTTTTGATTTATGTAAGGCAGGCTGATGTGACAGTCATCTTGAATTTGGACACTGACACCCAGTGATGTGGATGTATCAATTTCAATCCATAGCACCCTTTTAAGGGAACTCAACTCTGTGTCAGTTGTTGATGCTAGGTGGACGAGTCCTCATGGAACCGGATGTCTGGGGCACAACTTTACGCCAATACCTTTGGCTGATCTTCCGAAAGTAGACAATTCAAAACATGTTTTATAACGCCTGGGGATGGACATAATATGTGTGATGTTTGTCTTCGAGCTTCTTTTTCTTCCAGATCTGCACACTGAGGTTCAGAATAACCTCTATTCAGCCAGCTCAAACTGGAGGGAACTATGCAGGTTGAATATATTTTTTTCCACTAATCTGACACTTCAGTGTGCAGATACAGAGAAAAAAAGGAAGTCTCACCAGAGATTACCTAACAAGAATTGTTCATCTAGACGACCATGAGTGATTCCCTGTTTCAATTCATGTTTCCTGTTCCTGTACCTGATCAGTCTAGCCTCATCGTTTAGCATGGCATAGTAGGTATTATGTCCCCATATCATCAGCAACTGAGCTAAAGGATTAGTTCACTTCAAAATAAAAATGTCCTGACATTTTCCTCACCCCCATCTCATCCAAGATGTTCATGTCTTAAAGGTCCCATTCTTCGCGATTCCATCTTTCAAACTTTAGTTAGTGTGTAATGTTGCTGTTAGAGCATAAATAATACCTGTAAAATTATAAAGCTCAAAGTTCAATGCGAGATATTTTATTTAACAGAAGTTCCCTTTCAAAGCCTACAGCGAACGGCCGGTTTGGACAACATTCATGCACTTCCTGCTTTAATGACGTCACTAGAACAGTTTGTTGACTAAACTCCGCCCACAAGAACACGCAAATTAGTGGGCATGGTCTTGTTGCTCTTCCACATCGAGAAGAGGAAGTGTTGTTTTTGTAGAGTGTGTTTGTCGCCATGTCATCGAGACGCTGTTATTTTCATACCGGAGTCAAATCACCTTTTTTTGGCCTTCCCACGGAGGCTGTAGAGATCAATGGTTACAATTTATGTTTAACTCTGTTCCGGAAAATTATAATCACAATTTAAAACTATGTGCAGCACATTTTGCTGAGGACTGCTTCCTCAATCTCAATCAGTTTAATGCCGGATTCGCAGAAAGATTTTTCTTAAAAGATGACGCAGTTCCCTCTTTGCCTGGAGAAGGCGTTGTTTATGGACCACAACCGGTAAGTGTATTTTATTATTTAAGTTGGTCCATTTAACAGTTTATGTAACTCATTACACAAAGTGCAACGCTGTTTAGCTTTGTTAACTAACGTTAGATGGTAATTGAAACTAATCCGAAAACTTTTTTAAAAATTGTATTCAGACACCATCGATTGTTGGTGTTTGTAATGATCAGTTTAAATGATTTGTTTATTATATCTGTTGTTTATTGTTTAAGCACATGGTCGTTCAGCTGCAGCCATGCATGCAATTTGTAACAGTCAAATATAAAAGCATGACAACTACTGATAGACAGCTTACCATTGTGAAACATCCTGCAAAAGTCTTTCCTGAGCAGGTTGTAATCGATCCTCTTCGATATTCTCCGGGTCTGATTCCGGCTCAAATTGATAAGGCAATATAGACATTTATAGGCAATAACATTGAGTGCGCGTATCTCCCCGTTATGGTAAGAGGCGGGACCTTTCCGGGCAACGTGCGCTAAACTGCTGTCGAATCACAACACGGGAAGCGCTGGCCCAATCAGAACTCGTTACGTATTTCTGAAGGAGGGACTTCATAGAACAAGGATATCATCAGGCCGTTTTCTCATCAGTGAAAACAGCGGTATACAGATAAGTAAAATGTGTGAAAAATACTGTGTTTTTTTACACGCAAAACATAAACACATGTTATATTGCACACTGTAAACATAATCAAAGCTTCAAAACACGAAGAACGGGACCTTTAGGTTTTTGAGGAAAACATTCCAGGATTTTTCTTCACATAATGCTTTTCAATTGCAACCAAAACGTTGACAGTCCAAATCAATGCAGTTTCAAGGGGGTTCGAATGGCTTCAGAGGCTCTGAGTGATCCCAGACGAGGAATAGGGTCTTATCTAAAGAAACGATTGGTAAGTTTAAAAAAATAATAATAATGATATACTTTTTAACCTAAATTGCTCCTCTTGTGCTGCTCTGTGACATGCAATCACGTTAAAAACGTGTGCTGCCCCAAGAGAACGTGCGAGGACCAATTACAAACACCCTTTACAAAAAAAACACTCCATCTTCAACTTCAAAATCGTCTGACATTGTTTTACCTTTTTCTTTTTTTTTACTAAAGGCTGTTTCTATTAGTCTTTGAATGTAGACATTGTAAACATGGGGGCGGTACTTCTGCCTACATCTAGTGTGACGTTTTCTATGTGATTGCGCAATCACTAGCATGTCGCAGAACAGTGCAAGATAAGCCATTTAGTTAAAAAAGTAGATTAATTTTTATATATTTTTTTAAATGACTGATCGTTTGCTAGATAAGACTGTATTACTCATCTTGGATCGCAGAGCCTGCATTGAAACTGCATTGATTTGGACCTTCAACATTTTCGATGCAATTGAAAACCAATATGTAAAGAAAAAACATGGAATGTTTTCCTCAATAAAAAAAAACAATATTTATTTTCGACAGAAGAAAGAAAGACATGAACATCGTAGATAAGATGGGGGTGAGTAAAATATCAGGAAATTTTAATTTGAAGTGAACTAATCCTTTAAGTATAATTCCAGTTGCAATATATAATTCCAACAAACGTTGCATCACATTGCCATGCGTCAGGCATGCTTGTGCATCTTCCTTCAGACAATTTGAATCTGATGACTTGTTTGCAGATGTCCTATTAATACGATCAGACGCTGTGTATGATGTCACCGCATTGCATTGGCCAAACTTGGTGTTACTACCAGTCGTTAAATGCACATGTATAATTTTCATTTGTGGGTGAATTGTTTCTTTATTCTTTATGGTTTCTCTGCCTACAGAGTGACAAAGGATCATTTTGTCTTCCATGGAATCAACACAGATCTTTTCCAGTGTGGTGTTGAGATAAAGAGTAAGATGGTAATTGGCCTGCCATGGGCATTTGACTTGAAAATAAATGCCAAAGAGCAAAAGTATGAAATGAACTTGACTCGGGAAAACAGTCACTGAGTTAATTTCGGCCAAGTATGTTTCCAACATTTCTACCACACCATTGTGATATGCAATAAAGTGTCACCTAATATCCTAATGATGTCTTACCTTTCATCAAACAGTTCTAATGTGTTTGCTGTTTTGAGAAACATTGAGGATCCGTCCTTATCCAAAAGTACTCCCATGATGCCTGAGACAGAGGACTCCAAGCAGGGTTTGCCACTGGCCAGAAGAATTTTACCCACTTCAAGGGATGAACAGGTATAGCAACCCTTACAACACTAGAACAAAATAGAGATGTTTGGCTAATACTACAATCTAAACAGCTGTATTGTTCTTCGGCAGACTGAGGAATCTGAGGTTAAATTCAGGCAATGTGCTGAGGCCAAGATTTATGGAACTGCAATCTGTATTGAGGCAGAATCCAAACGATCACACTATCTTCATGAATATCCTCTGTATTACTTGCTAGGACATACCCGCTTTTCATTTCAACTAGAACCAGGTATCAGAACCTTGAAATGATTATTGATATAATCCAAAAAGTATATTTAAGGATTCCTATCAATAACATGTTGCTTTTTCCAAAGCAAAGGGTGCAAAACCCATTGAAAAGATTCAGATTCAGGTCACTTCAGGCAAAAAGCACCCTCCAGGAGTCAGTGAAATGATGGATATCAGCCGCAGAGTATTCAAGCACGAAGGCCATAACTCTTTATTAGTTATAGCGGCTGAATCATTCCTAGAAGTGAACTCGGAATAAATGTGTGGCCATTTTGTTTTACATGCTTTCTCTATGTAGGACACGAGAGACGAGGTCCCCTCCTGTGAAGAACACAATCTTCCCAGTTCCTTCCCTGCATATCAGGTGCAATACAAACATTTGTTGAGACATTGATTCAAATGTAGATATTTAAAAAAGGACTTAATCCTCCAAAATTGTAATTATGCATTGTGTTGTGTTGTGTATACTTAGGCAGACAAATGAAGACTAGCTTAATTACAACTACACATATTGTAAATGTGCTGCATGATATACAGTTTGTGGGAAAACTTTCAGTCAGTCCACCCAGAGATTTAGGTTTTAAAACTCCTGGTAAATGAATTTATATTTGAGTGATTCCAAGGAATCCAGATAAACTTCTTATTTGTAGTAGAAAAAAATGAGCAGCATGATTTTGTAACATGACTGCAAGAACAGGATATCAAGAGAGTAACTATATCAACGTATTAATCTCTGCCATTCTCTTCATGCTGTAGGATCTTGATTCCACTCCAGAGCCTGTAGTCATAGTAAAAGCACTTGGTCTAAGTCCGCCAGCAAAACCTCTGGGCTATGAAGGAGTAGCATTTTATCTGCCCACAGCTCAAAGAGACGACATTGAAATGATAGTCTCCGAAGTTGGTGAACAAGCAAACTGGAAAATATGTGCCAATGCAAACCTAGATAAGAGTCATTCATCAGCAAAGGTAAAGTACTTTTTGCTGGTGCAACTTATTCTAATTGGTTTCCATATTGCCTCACTGATTTTTGTCCCGTGTTTTCAGGCCCATCTCAGATGGGGTGCAGAGTGTCAGACATATGATGTATCTATGAGGGTATCATCAGCATGCCAGCCAGAGTCTAAACCTTCCATATACACCAAGATTAACTGGGGAGCTCTGCCCTCAGTGTTCACACTGATTGGTCAAAGGTACATTTCCTGAAATACCAATGCACAGCTTGAGATTACTATTTATTATAAGATTTCAAATATCAGGCCTTATATTTATATTTATATTATATTATATTTCTATTTTCACATGAATTTTCCACAGAATTCAAGAGTATGTGCCTGGCATATCTTATATTATGGGTTTCTACCAGAAATATGAGAAAAATCCAGAACGCCAGGCAGCTGTCACTGTGGTAGCACCCTCACCAGAGTCCTTTGACATGAGAGTGAAAATTCCAGAGGTTGTTGTCATATGAACACATTTCATATGTTCTCACATGTCTTTTCAATTTAAAATATGTCTTATTGCCGTTCTGCTTCTGTAGGCTGAAAAAATATTAAATTTTACTTTTTCCTCTCTAGCGAACTTTCTACAAAAGGCAATTCCCACCAATCGAACTTGTGGGGTTTGAAGCTGTGAACCTCACCATGTCTACCTAACAGGTTAATTTATGAAAAACTACAGATCAGAAAAACTTCTGTTCTTGTGTATTTGTGTACATTCAGTAACTCTTTTTCACTTAACAGGCTGATGTCAAAGAGCACTTCTGGAAGACCAAAATGACAACATGGGAAAATGGAAATTAGATTACTGATTTGGTTATTCAAATATATGTTAAAATCAATGCTCTTGAATTATGCAACAATGAATAAAGCGTGCATCAAGAGTTAATTTGTGACATTAATTCATTATCTTCTGATCGATCATTATATTCCAGCCTTGAGTGGGTTATATTTACCTGTAAAGCATAAGCAACATCTCCTTTATGTTAAGAATGTCAAAGTATTGGCATAGACTGACAATATCTGCTGAATGAATCATACAGTAGAAGACAGTATAGCTGGGGGTTTGTGGGTTGCTTCCAGGGACACCTTGGCTAAAGGATAAAGAGGTCAGCTTGTGATTAGGTCAATAATTGGGATTCAAAACCTATAAGACTTTATGTGCTGTAATTTGCTGTGTACATGCAAATGTATAGTGACAGTCTATTTGCTAGTTACATCAACACAAGCAAGTGAGCTATTGCTGTTTAGCAGGTGACTGTTGATATTGATGATAATGATGTTAATGAAAACAAACTATACTAGCTTGGTCAATATTTCAATTAAAGTGAAATTAACATGCTTGTGTAGTAAAAATGTAAGTTTTACTTACTTAATATTTTGTCAAGTTTATAGTTTGTGTCAGAATATCTAACACTTCTCTGATATGCACCAATTATGATATTAGAACGAGTATAGCCAACAAAATTGTCAGACATCAATTTAGGGCATGTTCACAGAGGAAAACAACTGAAAAACACTGGTAGTTGTTCTTTCGATACTGTCTGTTTGTTTTACTGACTGAGAAATTGCTTCAGATGCTTCATTGAGAGAGCAGTCCAAATGAATGCAAGTGGATTCAGACCGTATGGCAAACGCATTTGACCAATTCATAATATAGAACGTAATTTAACTGTGAAAATGTGCGCAGTTCAGTTACACAGCTGTTAAACTGAATATATCAAGTGAACATTTTTTATTAAATATCCACAACACGAGAGGACGTAGACGTACATCAGAGGTGATACGACGAAATGGGATCTGGGGGGATGAGGCCTTCATGTAGGAGAGTCTAGTTGACGCAGTCTCTGCTGACACTTCAGGGATGTGTTGTGGGTGGGGTAGGTGCAGGTCCATCATCTGATCTGTATACAGCCGGGAGCCGGCTGTCTACATCATGCGTTGTGGTCGTGTCTAGGCGCAGGTCCACCATCTGATCTGGCTGACTACAGTAAACCTCTGGATAAACAGAGAGACTAATATTAGCGTAGCTAATGTGATGTGATGTGATTGGCTGGATTAGTTCCACCTTGTCATTGAACTGCGCACACTACAAGATCAGGTGGAAATAATATCAAATAGGGATGTGCCTGAAGCTGAATACCTTATTCGGAAAGGCACACAAGGAATGCGACAGCTGAAACCCATGTCTTGCATACATCTGTGCGTTGTGGTTCTTGAAGCACTCACTCCAGCTGCAGTCCACTCTTTGTAAATCTCCCCCACATTTTGGAATGGGTTTTGTTTCACAATCCTCTCCAGGGTGCGGTTTTCCCTATTGCTTGTACACTTTTTTTCTACAAGATCTTTTCCTTCCCTTCGCCTCTTTATTAATGTGCTTGGACACAGCTCTGTGAACAGCAACCCTTTTTGCAATGACCTTTTGTGTTTTGCCCTCCTTGTGCAAGGAGTCAGCAGCCTTCCCCATGATTGTGTAGCATACATAACTAGACTAAGAGATGATTTAAAGGCCTTTGCAGGTGTTTTGAGTTAATTCGCTGATTAGAGTGTGGCACCAGGTGTCTTCAATGTTGAACCTTTTCACAATATTCTAATTTTCTGAGATACTGGATTTGGGATTTTCCTTAGTTGTCAGTTATAATCATCAAATAAATAGACTTTTGAAATATATCAGTCTGTGTGTAATGAATTAATATAATATACAAGTTTCACTTTTTGAATGGAATTAGTGAAATAAATAAACTTTTTGATGATATTCTAATTATATGACCAGCAACATCCAGAGAGCCTTGCAGAATCCACCAGATCCAGACCAACCAGCTGACAGTACTCTAGAACGCCAAACATTTCTGTAAGAGACATTTCTGTAAAATATATTAAGTAAGAGAGAACGTAGAGAAGGCAAAAACTAAACAAAGAAAGTACTACGACCTCAAGAGAAGAGTTCAAAACTTTGATGAGGGTGATTTGGTTTGTGTGCGAACACATCCTCTCTCTCGTGCAGATGATGCTTTCATGGCTAAGATTTCACATAAATGGAAAGGCCAAGCTAAGATTGTGAAAAAGTTGGGACCTGTAAATTACAAGGTAACCATGTTGTCTGATCCTACTCAAGTAGACACGTATCATACCCAGAATTAAAACATTTGTCATGGGTCAAATTTAGACCACGGGGAGGGGTATGTAACAGGCTAAGCGTTACCTGGTTTATATTATGTTTTCTCGGGCTATCGCCTAAAACGATTAATCTGGGTCATGTGTAGTACCACTGGTAGCCGCTTGAGGGCGCTAGTGCAAAGTTGGTACCAGATATCAGCCTGGTAGTCAGAGAGCAAGTCAGTTCGTTTGGCAGAGGGAAACCGCATGGTGGAACTGCTGCTACCTGCTTACTTGTTTAAAAGTCTGGACAATGACAATAAGTTTCTTTTGCTATTGTCTCATTGACACAGAGACAAAGACTACTCTATTGTTTATTTTGGGGGGTATTTAAATATATGCACTGGTGAAAATAAAAGGAAAAGAGAGAATATTTGACTGATGAAGTGATTTTGATTTCAGTACCATTTGAATTTCTGTTGAACCCCTCAGTGTATCATCTTAAAAACAAATGAGGTGTTGCACAGGTGTCTGAGCAGGTTGAGGCTATGCAGAATTCAGAGGAAAAAGGCCAGACGGATGATGATTCAAACGGTTTGAAAGGTGATGTTTTGGAAAGAGGTATGATAGTATCTTTGATTAAAAAGGTGCATTCAGAAATGGTTGATGTGAAATTGATGATGATGATGATGATGGTGATGTATTGTCTGATTTCTCAGATGTTTTGCAAATAGGTTGTGAGTAGGTTTATTCATTATGAAAAATTATTGGACAAAACCGTTGCAAAATCTGTTGATGTGCGAATTTATTTTTCTAATCTGAAGAGGTTTGAGACCTCTGTTCTTTATTGGCAGAGGAAGGTTGGAGAAGTTGGACTCAGGTTGGAGAAAGAGGTTTCGTTTAAAAAAGTTCCTTGCGACACTACGAAAGGATAAAACCCCTACAAAACGTAAATTTAAATAATTGAATCAATGTTTCATACACTCAGGTCTTTACTATACTCTTTATTTCTTTCTGTCTCTCTTTTCTATCTCTTTATATTTTCTATGGAGAGGATAAGGGTATCCTCTTTATTAATGGGGGAGAGATAGGACTAATGGTGCAAAATTAATCAATATTAAGAATGTGACTGTCTGTTTTTTGCAAGAAACACATACAGATTGTAACAATGAAGTAGAGTGGCATAGGGGGTGGGAGGTAGTGAGTGCAGTAGCCATAAGGGTGGTTTCTGGGTTCCTTGTTCTGGGTACACCGCAGGCAGCAACAAAAACTTGAATGTATCATTGCATCTTGGGCCACCAAAATCTTCTCTGGATGAGTTTCAATGTTCTTGTGCTCCCAGGATGGCCCAAGCTAAGGGAAGCATGGCCCCACTATAACACATCAGACTGCAAGGAGTTAAAGGAGGCACAAAAGGCGATCCGAATACCGTGCTACCTGGTATTTGTAGGCTACAGTAAACTATAGAATGTATGTATATATATATATATATATATATATATATATATATATATATATATATATATATATATATATATATATATATATATATAATTTCTTAATGAAATTGTGCTAGCTGGAACAAATGCTATAATGAAATTATGAATTATTACGGTAGGTCACCACAGGGTTAAAAGTGGTCGAAAGTTTTTTCAAAGAGCCAGAAAGTCACATTGCAGCAGGCACAACAAATGAACAATGATACTAAATGTTAGCGTTTCAGGAAAGACAGTAGATATCAGCAAATATATCGTTATCAAAGAGATTATATTTGGAATATACTATAACAATGCACAGCCACAGTAGTGACGCCGACTGGGTTAACATTAAGTATTATTGCATCTGAGGGAAATGTTGCAGCGCGATCTGCCAGTCTCTTCAAAGGAAGATTACAAACGCGAACGCCAAATGATTACACACAACAATTTTGTTTTGGTGGTTTGCTTGACGATGTGAGTATAGGACTCTTTACTTTAATGTTAACGTTAGACATGGAGATATTTAGACAAATTAAGATATTTTTGTTGATATCTGAAGGCCTCATAGAGAGCAAAGCAGTTTACACAGTCTCAAGATCCATTAATGTACTAAAAACATATTTAAGTCAGTCCATGTGGTTCAGTATTAATATTGCAAAGTGACGATTATATTTTTGGTGCACCAAAAACAACTAAATACCGAATTATATAGTGATACCCGATTAAAAAAACTGATGCATTTAAGTTTCGGAGTGTATCGAATCAGCGAGTCAATTCACTGGTTTGAAGCGTGTCAAACCTGCTAAACTGCTGAAAATACATGACTTTGGTGCTCCGAACCACTGAATGGACTCTCTTATTGAATACGCTGTGGAACAGCATGAGGGTGAGTAATAAATGATATTATTTTCCATTTTGTGTGAACTTACCCTTTGAGCAGCAGTTTTATTATATTTGCAACAATGTCTGGTAAATATTAAAGCATAATGTGTTTTAATTACTACATGGATAACACTTACTGTAGCATTTTATTCTGGGGAGGGGAGTGATGGAGAGACAACATTAATGACTTCTCAACATTTTGGGAATGTTTAAATCATAAAAGTGTGTTTTTCATTAATTTATGTTTGAGTTTTTTTTCTGTCAATGATACTGTCACGTGAGACGAGGGACAAACAGGGCCGAGGACTCAAGTGCAGGGAAATAAGAATTTATTATAAAATAAAACAAACTCAAAACAAAACCCACAAGGGGGACAAACACCTAATCAGAATACACAAAGAAACTCAAACACATACCACCGGTGAATCACGGGGGAAACGGAGGACGTTGACATAACAAGGATCCGACAAAGACTAACAAACACAAGGGGTATATAAAGGGGAGAAATCAAGCAGGGCTGAGGGGACACAGGTGGGGCAAATGAAACCAATAATCAGATAACAAGGGGGAGGGATCAAACAATGACAGAGGCACATGGCCACACTAACAAAACCCACATGTGCACACAAGACAGGACAGGCATGTGACATAACCCCCTCTCTAAGGAGCGGCTACCAGACGCTCCAATCAGCCGAGGGTGGGACTGGAGGGACTGACCATAGCGGGACGGAAGGGACTGACCGGGCGGGACGGGAGGGACTGACCCGGGCGGACGGGAGGGACTGACCCGGGCGGGACGGGAGGGACTGACCCGGGCGGACGGGAGGGACTGACCCGGCGGACGGGAGGGACTGACCAGGGCGGACGGGAGGGACGGGAGGGACTGACCAGGGCGGGACGGGGCGGACGGAGGGACTGACCATGGCGGGACGGGAGGGACTGACCATGGCGGACGGGAGGGACTGACCAGGGCGGCACGGGAGGGACTGACCAGGGCGGACGGGAGGGACTGACCAGGGCGGCACGGGAGGGACAGACCTGGGCGGACGGAGGGACAGACAAGTGAGAAACAGAAAAGGAAGGGGAAAACAAGGGAGAGACGGAGATCACAAAAGGTTCAGTCGGCCGGGGGGGCCGGGGTGACCAGCAGAGTTCAGGCGACCGGTGCGGCCAGGGTAGCCAGCAGAGTTCAGGTGGCGGGCGGCCAGCAGAGTTCAGGTGGCCGGGGCGGCCAGCAGAGTTCAGGTGACCGAGGCGGCCAGCAGAGTTCCGGCGGCCAGCAGAGTTCAGGCGGCCGGGGCGGCCAGGGTGGCCAGCAGAGTTCAGGCGGCCGGGGGCCGGGTGGCCAGCAGAGTTCAGGCGGCCGAGGGGCCGGAGTGGCCAGCAAAGTTCAGGCGGCCGGGGGGGCCGGAGTGGCCAGCAGAGTTCAGGCGGCCGGGGGGGCTGGAGTGGCCAGCAGAGTTCAGGCGGCCAGAGGGCCGGAGTGGCCAGCAAAGTTCAGGCGGCCGGGGGGGCCGGAGTGGCCAGCAGAGTTCAGGCGGCCGGGGGAGCCGGAGTGGCCAGCATAGTTCAGGCGGCCGGGGCGGCCAGCAGAGATCAGGCGGCCGGGATGGCCAGCAGAGTTCAGGCGGCCGGGATGGCCAGTAGAGTTCAGGTGGCCGGGTCGGTCGGAGTGGCCAACAGAGTTCAGGCGGCCGGGGGAGCCGGAGTGGCCGGCAGAGTTCCGGCTGCCGGGGCGGACTGCAGAGTTCAGGCTGCCGGGGCGGACTGCAGAGTTCAGGCTGCCGGGCGGACTGCAGAGTTCAGGCTGCCGGGCGGACTGCAGAGTTCAGGCTGCGGGCGGCACATCCAGCACAGTGTCTGCCGGAAACGGGACCACCGGCTCAGGGTCCGCCGGAAACGGGACCACCGGCTCAGGGTCCGCCGGAAACGGGACCGCCGGCTCAGGGTCCGCCGGAAACGGGACCGCCGTCCTCAGGGTCCGCCGGAACGGGACCGCCCGGCTCAGGGTCCGCCGGAAACGGGACCGCCGGCTCAGGGTCCGCCGGAAACGGACCGCCGGCTCAGGGTCCGTCGGCTCAGGGTCCGTCCGGCTCAGGGTCCACCGGCACAGGGTCCACCGGCACAGGGTCCTCCGAATAGGGATCACCGGAACTGGGACCACCGGGACTGGGACCACCGGGACTGGGACCACCAGCACACGATCCACCGGGACTGGGACCACCGAACACGATCCACCGGGACTGGGACCACTGGAACACGATCCACCGGGACTGGGACCACTGGAACGCGATCCACCGGGACTGGGACCACCGGGACACGATCCACCGGGACTGGATCCACCGGCACAGGGTCCTCCGGAATAGGGATCACCGGAACTGGGACCACCGGGACTGGGACCACCGGGACTGGGACCACCGGGACTGGGACCACCAGCACACGATCCACCGGGACTGGGACCACCAGCACACGATCCACCGGGACTGGGACCACCGGAACACGATCCACCGGGACTGGGACCACTGGAACGCGATCCACCGGGACTGGGACCACCGGGACACGATCCACCGGGACTGGGACCACCGGAACAGTCACGGCGCGCGCCTTCCTTCTCCTCCTCCGCTTAAGTACCACCGGATCAGGAATCCCCGGAACACGATCCACCGGAACTGGGACCACCGGAACACGATCCACCGGGACTGGGACCACCGGAACACGACCCACCGGGACTGGGACCACCGGAACACGGACCCACGGAGCTCTCTGAAGCAGGGTCCTAGGAGGAAGGGAGTCCAGCCGATTCACAAACTCCCAAAAGTCCGGGGTCCCCATCCTCTCGATATCCGTGGGACTGAGAGGCATGTCCAGGCAGAGGTTGAAGACCTCTGCCTTCTCTCTCATTTAGGTACAGGTGATGCACCTCTGAGGAATTGGCAGGCAAACTCTCGTACACCCGCCCCCTGTTGACGGATGTACCTCGAGTTTACCGGCCGCATCACCTGCACCTGTCTGTTCAGCTCCATCTCCGATGAAAACAAACAACACACAAAAACAAAAAACAAACTCCTCCTGCTGAGTCCTCGTTGATCGGATCCTTCTGTCACGTGAGACGAGGGACAAACAGGGCCGAGGACTCAAGTGCAGGGAAATAAGAATTTACTATAAAATAAAACAAACTCAAAACAAAACCCACGAGGGGGACAAACACCTAATCAGAATACACAAAGAAACTCAAACACATACCACCGGTGAATCACGGGGGAAACGGAGGACGTTGACATAACAAGGATCCGACAAAGACTAACAAACACAAGGGGTATATAAAGGGGAGAAATCAAGCAGGGCTGAGGGGACACAGGTGGGGCAAATGAAACCAATAATCAGATAACAAGGGGGAGGGATCAAACAATGACAGAGGCACATGGCCACACTAACAAAACCCACATGTGCACACAAGACAGGACAGGCATGTGACAGATACATATTTTATCAGTAATTTAAAGCTACACTGTGTAACTTTTTTAGTTTATTCTTAGCTAAAAACACTTAGTTCTTTCCAAAATATATGTGCTCATTAATGTATATTTACTTCTTTCAAGTAATAAAGTATTCTCGTAAGTGTATAATATGCCATTGAAAATACATACGGTGAGGGGTTCACATGCCTGTCGCCATGTTGCCCTCCATCTTGAAAGTACATTAGCCAAAGAGGGACATACCCGTAAATTCAAGCTTTGCCTTTCGCGTTTTAACACTCGATGGCACCGTGTCGAATGTGAAGAGCGGGGATTGCTTGAGACTGATATAGCCTACAATGTAAACTTTGCCTTACGCTGGAGATGTCGTACAGTATACAGAATAACGATAGCACCGATAAAAGTTACTTTACTAAGATTAGCTTGCATTCGTCTGGGAACCTGAACGCTGATGTTAGCAATAAAATGGTAAAATAACGAAAAGGTAAAACTATTATTCATTTTACATAAATGTCATAATTTACATGTTAACTGACAAATTAAATAACTGCAAATTATAATAGTTTTCTAAAGTAACCTCATCACTTGATCGAACTGG
The DNA here is from genome assembly GCA_023029165.1 of Gobiocypris rarus. NCBI lineage: Eukaryota > Metazoa > Chordata > Actinopteri > Cypriniformes > Gobionidae > Gobiocypris > Gobiocypris rarus. The sequence goes on from CM040931.1 coordinate 25,925,572, forward strand.
AAGCCATATTAATCTTGGACTAAATCAGCCACCGTAGGAGTTAAAACGAAATTGGAATTGAGAGGAACAGAAACTAATATTCTCTGGATGGTCATATACCTTTTCACCGCTAGATGGGGGAAAATATCACACAGTGTAGCTTTAACCTATTACATTTTCTAATTTGTTTTTCCAGTTTCTCTTCGACAGTGACCAGTATTTTTTTTTAAATAGACACAAAATCCATCATGGAGTCTGTATGGGTATGACCATTTTTATTTTTAGTGTCTGTTGTTTTGATTTGGTTGGTTTTGACACTTTTTTAAAGAGTGTATTAAGATAGAGACAATACAAAGTCCTTGAGCATGGAAAGCAATATAATTTTAGTAGTCAAGTTTTATGATGTTCCCCACAAAGGTCATTATTGAATCATTAGGGGTGTAACAGTACATGAAATCGTACCGAACCGTTTCGTTACAGGGCTTTCGGTTTGGTGAATGGTTTCCTTCTGCAGGCTTGTTTTAAGCACAGAACACACTTCAATCCTTGTTCCCACACAAACGTATTAAGTATTTGGTCCATTTTATCATGAAATTCAAAGGAAACGAAAGAGCCGTTTAGACGCTCTTTAAAGTGGCGTGCGTCAGTTCAATCGGCTGAACTGACGCACACGACAACCCAATCGATCATCTCTTCCCAAAGAATAAACATGAATGAACATCTGAAGGTATGTTGAAGATACATTACAAATACTTTCTCATATCATCTGTGGTGTAATTGCTCAATCAGTGTTTCAACGGCGGAAAGACCTTGATATAACTGCTTGTAAACTAAACAATGTTATGTAGCCTAGCATCACATTTACCTCAGGCAGTCATTCAGTGTACACAGAATTGTATTCACTAGAGAAATCAACTCTTTCACTAAATATATGCACTATATTAGCCTATATCGTTATAGTCTACTTAACCTATTAGTGATGTATTGATTATTTCATGTATGTTTAAATAAATCTGTCATGAAAATGACACACTGTGTGTACATGATTATATTTTAACAATGAAACAATTTTGTTTTACTATTTTTAAGTTTATAAAGTTACATTTTATTTTGTAACTTTAGTTTAATTTTAGTTTTTGTCAGTCATGGTTCCTGTTTGTCCAACACGATCTCATGACAATGCGTATCAATAGTACGAGTGTGCAATCTCGTAGAATGTATAGGCCAAAACTCATTTTGGCGTGCGTATGGTACGCGGTTTTTGGCGTGCATATGATACGCATTTTATGGCGTGTATATGACACGCTTTTGGGTAGGGTGAGGGTGGGGTGTGGGGTTTGTACATATAATACGCCATAAAGTGCGTATCATATGCACGCCAAAAAAACGGCGTACCATACGCACGCCAAAATGAGTTTTGGCGTATACATTCTACGAGATTGCACACTGCATTCATTGATACGCATTTTCGTGAGATCGGGCCTGCTTTGTCATGTGCTTCCCTTGCTCCTCTTGTTATGTGCTCCCCTTGTGAATGTCATATTCTAATATTTTTGGTCATGTTCATCAGTTCATATTTGTCCTTGTGTATAAATAGACCTTGTGTTCCCATTGTCTCTTGTCTAGCTTTGTTCACTGTACCGCTGTTGAGTGCAATTTTATAAAATAAGTAGTTTTTAAAATAAACTTCTCTTGGATCCACTTCAACTCTCCTTCAATGGACTACATTACACATACATTATAGACATGATTCATGGGGCTTTTTTAAATTGTATATCTTTCTACATCTTTTTTAAAATTATTCTCTTAATGTCTTCATTTTAAAATGTGAACGTTCTTAATTGGTTCTTGATTTAGTAATGTCCTTTCATAAAATGAGTGTCATATATACAAAAATATTGATAACATTTATGCAAGTGAATGAAAACTTTGTTTCATTCACAGAATGTTTTTCATAATCTTAGAACTGGAATCGGTCCTTCTCCTCAATCTTCCTCAGGGTCAGCATTGTGGCGCTTCCTCAGCATTCTTTGAGTTTTCAGAGCTTTTCATGAGGACTTGAATGCACCATGTGGTCCTAATTATGCATCTGAGCATATCTCCCCACTTTAGCATATTGCCTGAACAAAAGTGGCCTAACTGCACAGTGTTGCCCTGAGGCAACGAACAAAAAAACACAGTTTTAGTATATAAAAAAAAACAAAATATTTCTTTAAAGCAAAATATTTCTCTGGAGCAGTCCCTTCTAGAAGCAAAGCCGCATGGGAAACAGTGCCCAAAATTGGTAAGGTAAATATAAATTTTTTAACATGTTTAAATGTAAATAACTTAATATAAAAAATATATACATGTGCATCAGTATGTAAAGAAGTATGTTTGTTTGTTTAAAGAAATTAGAGTATCGGCCAAAAATAACGATTTACGATTCGAAATACATTTTTCAAGATCGATGCATATGCATCGTCAGGATTTGTAATAGATGCATCGAGGAAACGAGTGAATCGTTACACCCCTAATTATGAACCATCCAGACCTCTCAGGGCGTCTGGGACAGGTCTGCTTTCTGCCGAGAAGCAGAATTCAGTTTTTATGCACAATATATCTGGAACAAACTCACAGAAAAACTCTTAATTCTTTTAAATCAAGTTTAAGACTTTACTGTTTGCCGCTGCCTTTTATTAACTGGGCAGGAATACTGATATTTTTCTTACACTGCACTGTGACTTTTACTCTCCTGTTTTATCATGTTTTTATTTTCCATTGAACAATTTAAAAGTGTTTTTAAATGTCTTCTTATATTGTCTTTTTACATTACCCAATGTTGATTTTATGTTTTATTTAAAGCCCTTTTGCCTTGTTGAAGTGTGCTGTACAAATTTGCCTTGCCAAGTCAAAGACTTGTATTTTCATATAATGATCCAAAGATTAAAATGATATTTGTGGCTTTCATAACAAATTATAATAGGTTGCACATGCTTCATGTTTATCCCCTTGAAGGTACCTACAGGTACATGTAGCATGTTAAGTTACCACAACATGGCCTATTCACTAGTTCACACTTACATATAATTTATAGAGTATATTTAATTGCGTATTTGGCGTGCTTTCCAGGGGGAGGGCTTCGAGCTTCGGACCCAGAGTACCCCTCCCCAACCTGGAGAAGCAGGGAGCAAAGTAAGACCATTGTTGTGTGTGTTTTTTTTTTTTTGTTTTTTTTTATTGTTTGTTTGTTTTAATAAAAAAATATCATTTAGCATAATAACAAATCACAAAAGAATCATTAGGAACTGTAAAGAAGCTTACCGTGTGTTTCAAAATGTAACCGTTTTACTAAGGGGCAATATTTGCCTTTCTGTAAACATAAACATACTGGTCTACAGTCCCTGACAAAAGTCTTGTCGCTTGTGTACAAATTGAACTGAAGTGCTGAAATATATTTCTTATCAAGATTTTTTTACAAGAAATGGCTCATTTTAATCCCAACAGCTTTTGTATTAATGTTTCAGTGCAAAATGAAACTGTCAAAAAAAATTCTAATATTCACAGCTTGGTAAAGGCCATTGAGTCAATTTTTGCAAAGACAAGTGTTGTCGCCTTGTCATATGAGCTTCACCTGTGACTAATAATGGATCAATTAGATATCAGGTGTGTATAAAAAGAACCCTAGTGCACTAGACCTTCACATCAACTGCAAATAGACCTCTGCAAACATGCCTAAGATTCACCCTGAGACTAAAGTTTTGATTATCAAGAGGCTGAAGACCAGATCCACTGCTGATGTGGCAGACACCTTCAAAGTGTCTCAGCGTCAAGTACAGAGAATAAAAAAAGATTTGAAGAGACTGGAGACGTTTATGACAAACCCAGGTCAGGCAGACGCTGCAAGACAACTGCTCGAGAGGACCGTTTGTTGGCTCAAATCCAAGGCCAGCCCATTTTCCACTGCAGCAGAGCTCCATGAGACCTGAAGTCCCTGTGTCAACCAGAACAGTTTGTCGGATTCAGTCTCGAAATGGCCTCCATGGTCGAATCAGTGCCCAGAAGCTAGCACTAAACAAAAGACAATTGAAAAACTGTGTGGCATTTGCCAAAGCCCACAGCCTGCTAAAAAGATGGACGCTGGAAAAGTGGCAGAAGGTGGATTTTGAATTACACCATAGTCGCCGTAAATATTGCAGGAGACCTACTGGAGTCCACATGGATCCGAGATTCACCCAGAAAACAGTGAAGTTTGGTGGGGGAAAATCATGGTCTGGGGTTACATCCAGTATGGGGGTGTGCGAGAGATCTGCAGGGTGGAAGGCAACTTCAATAGTCTAAAACACCAAGAAATCTTTGCTACCTCTTATATTCCCAACCATAAAAGAGGCCAAATTCTGCAGCAAGATGGTGCTCCATCGCATTCTTCCTTCTCCACATCAAAGTTCCTCAAGGCGAAGAAGATCAAGATGCTCCAGAATTGGCCAGCCCAGTCACCAGACATGAACATCATTGAGCATATGTGGGGTAGGATGAAAGAGGAAGCATGGAAGACGAAACCAAAGAATATTGATGAACTTTGTGAGGCATGCAAGACTGCTTTCTTTGCTATTCCTGACGACCTAATCAAATCCTTGCCAAACCGCATGGATGCAGTCCTTCAAGCTCATGGAAGTCATACAAGATATTAAATTTGGATCTCACAGCACCACTACTTAATTTGCTGACATATTTTTGTATTTGCAGTAAATTTGTTCAATTTCTGTATAGGCGACAAAACTTTTGTCTTGCCAAAATTTGACCTTTCTGTCTTGATTAAATGATAAATCTTTTTTCAGTAAAACTAATCAAGATGCTCAAGGATTGGCCAACCCAGTCACCAGACATGAACATCATTGAGCATATGTGGGGTAGGATGAAAGAGGAAGCATGGAAGACGAAACCAAAGAATATTGATGAACTTTGTGAGGCATGCAAGACTGCTTTCTTTGCTATTCCTGATGACCTAATCAAATCCTTGCCAAACCGCATGGATGCAGTCCTTCAAGCTCATGGAAGTCACACAAGATATTAAATTTGGATCTCACAGCACCACTACTTAATTTGCTGACATATTTTTGTATTTGCAGTAAATTTGTTCAATTTCTGTATAGGCGACAAAACTTTGTCTTGCCAAAATTTGACCTTTCTGTCTTGATTAAATGATAAATCTTTTTTCAGTAAAACTAATTTATTTCAGTGCATTAAACGTCATTTGGGAGGGTTTTAGCTTTTCATATGAGCTATTTCTAACACCAATTGATGAATTAAAAGTCAGGTTAATAGCAAGTGTTTCTACAAAATAGATAAGTGACCTATGGGATGTGCTGGACCAACAAATCCATTTCATATAGGCCCCACCTCTGCTGGTGCCAGTAGTGGACAAATATCTGTTTGCTCGTAGGGTTGAGTCAGTTGAGTCCTGTCAGAAAATGCTTGACTAAATAATGTTCCTCAGGGCTTTTTGTTTAAAAGTGTGCACATTTTGGAGAAATATTACGAAAAAATAAAAGAGTAATATTTATTTAATTTGATCTAAAATTAAAATGTCAAGTTCTGCACCCACCACAGAGCCAGCCTTCTTCACTAGCTTATCGATAGCCATCTGGTAAAACATCTGTAGTAGGTGTGTGTGTCCTGCTGTCTGTCACTGATCACGCTGTGTGTGTTTGTGCTGTTCGTGTCACTTGTTGTTCAAAATGTCGACTCTATTGGTGTATGATCACCAAGCATTACTGGATCTCAGAGTCTCTGCCAAAGTTTTTGTAAAGTTTGATCATGGTGGCCAAAAGACATTGCCTCCGTTCCTATCGGGGATCCCAGCTTACCTCTAACTTTCATTCTAAAGGATTTGTCCACGCCCCAGGGATTGGATTTTCTCTGTGTGACTGAGATGTGGCTGCGTGTTGGTGAGTCCAGCGCTTTTCTGAACTATTACCGCTTGACTGCTGTTATTTAAACTCTCCACAACGTTTTAATCTTGTGCAGTCTGTGTCTGGTCCAAAACAGGAGAGCGGACACACACTCGATCTTGTATTGTCTTTCGGTTTTCCTGTTCTTAATGTAGAGATTTTGTGACGCAGTGTTTTCTGACCATGTTCCTGTATTATTTGACATCGCTCTGACCTGCAATACAGTTGAACCTCACACTGCTGCTCGGTGCTGTCGTATTATTAACCCTTCCACCGCTGTTCAATTCTCGTCCGTCTTCAGTCAGAACTGTGCCTTACCGAAGTCTATATGAAATGATCCAGAAGAGTTTAGCTCATGGTTGCACTCCACCTGCCAAACTTTTATAGACACTGTGGCTCTTTTGAAAAGCAGGCTGCCTAAAACTTAATCTGAACCCTGGCTGAATGACACAGCTCGTGCTGTAGAGCTGATGCCAAATGGAAGAAGAACAAACTACACGTGTTGTTTCAAATGCTAAGGGACTGCTGGCATCATTATCAGATAACTGTGAAAGATGCTAAAAGAAAACATATATCTGAAATTGTTCTGCCCAACTGTAACAAGCCTTGTGTCTTGTTTAAAACTAATGTTTTAAATCCTGCAAAACCAGCTGTATCGATACCTCCTCTGCTATCTGTGAAAACTTGCTTCACTTTTTTATTGAAAATGTCACTTTTACTAGGGCTCTAATCTCACCTTCTGCTTATGACCCCTCAGCCTCTGTCCTCTGCTCTGCTGTCTTCGATACGTTTGAGCCTGTAACTCTGTCTGTGTTACAGGAGATTTGGTCATTTAAAGCCCTCAGGCTCTACACATGATGTTCTCAGGTGTGGTCTGGAAATTTTAAACATGCAGTAGTTCAACCTCTGATAAAAAAAAAAAAAAATTAGGCCTATCTCCAAACTACCTTTTCTTTCAAAAATCTTTGAAAAGATAGTTTACAGTCAATTAATGGCCTTCTTGAAAGACCACAATATTCTCAAGGTTTTCCAGTCTGGTTTTAAAACTTTGCACAGCACAGAATCCACTCTTTTGAGAGTTTTTAATGATATTTTTTAGCTACTGACTCTGGTAATTGTGTTATTCTTGTGCTTCTTGATTTAACTGCTGCGTTTGACACAGTGGATCATGAAATCCTAATTTCTCATTTGGAGCAGTGGGTGGGCATCAAGGGCGTAGCGCTCGAATGGTTCAGGTCCTACTTGGAAGGTCAGACTTTCTGTGTCAGCTGTGGTGACTCTGAGTCCTCCTCTACTCATCTCTCTTGTGGGGTCCCACAGGGTTCCATTTTAGGCCCTCTTTTCTTCTCTCTTACATGGACGATACACAGATTTATGTCCCTCTTAAAAAGAATGAAACTGTCAAAAACACTATTTGAGTGTCTTCACGACATAAAGGCCTGGATGTCTCTTAATTTTTTACGTTTAATGCAAATAAGACAGGTGATGGTTTTCGGTAGTACAAATCCAGTTGAATTGGGTGCATTGGCCAAACATATCAAACCAACCATCACAAACTTAATTGTTAAAATTGATTCTGATCTTAAGCTCGACAGTCAGATCAGGCCAGTTGTTAAATCGTGCTTTTTTCAATTGAGGCAGCTGGCCAAAATAAAGCCTTTTCTTCAGAGGCAACACTTAGAGACAGTAATCCACGCCTTTGTTTCTACTCAGCTGGATTACTGTAATGCACTGTATGTGGGGTAAGTGGGTTTTCGGGCGCCCGTCTCCAGTTAGTACAAAAGACTGCAGCGCGTCATTTAACTGGAACACATAAACATGAGCACATTTCCTCACTCCACTGGCTGCCCGTGCATTTTAGAATCTGTCAAAATGATTTTATTTGTTTTTAAATCCATGAATGGTCTTGATCCACCCTACACCCTTATACACTAACCCGTTCTCTCAGGTCAGCTGATCACCTGCTCCTGAATGTGCCAAAAACAAAGCATATGCTCAGAGGGGACTGTGCTTTTGCTGTGGCTCCTAAACTGTGGAATGATCTGCCACTGCCCATTAGACAGGCCTCTTCGCTGTCTATTTTTAGACTGCATCTTAAAACCCAACTTTACTCATTGGCTTTTGACACCTGACATTGGCATTATTTTATTTTAGTGTTTTTATAGTATTGTGGTTTGTTTCAAATCTGTTTTAATTGTATCTTGTATTTTTGTATTTTATATTTGTTATTTGTATTATGTGTTATGGGTGTTTTGCTGTACAGCACTTTGGTACACTTCAGTTGTTTTTAAAGTGCTTTAAATAAAGTTTGAGTTGAGCTTCTGACAGGTATTAAAGGACCCCAGCCTTCTCAGGAAGTAAAGTCGACTCTGTCCCTTCCTACACCTCTTCTCAAACTCCTCAATTAGGCTTTGATACTCCCCCTCATCTCCATTCTTAAAACACCTATTAACCAGGCAGAGAAATAGTAGTGTATGCATCGTTAACATTAGCATACAATATATCAATAGTCCTGTTTCCTCTAGTGGAACAGTCAACATTCTGAACATCATCACAAGATAACATCATGTTACAATCAATCAGGAGATATGTTTCTCCATGTTCACGGCCCATCCCGATTATGATACTCATGAGTTCTGCTTTGAGTGTTTGCGTTTGATCATGGCGAGTGTGAGCACTGAGTTGTTCTCAATTAAAGTCCTTCGTTCTCATCTCACAAGTTGATATGGTAAGGAGCGAGAGACGAGTCCTTCCCTTTCTCTCATTCATCCTCCAGATCGCAACATTCTCCTGTCTAGATGCCACTTCTTGAGAGCAGGCTGAGGATGTATGTTCTCTTGTCAATAAAGAACCTAGTGGCTTCGATCTCGAATTTATCTACATTCACCTAAAGGATTATTAGGAACACCATACTAATACTGTGTTTGACCCCCTTTCGCCTTCAGAACTGCCTTAATTATACGTGGCATTGATTCAACAAGGTGCTGAAACATTCTTTAGAAATGTTGGCCCATATTGATAGGATAGCATCTTGCAGTTGATGGAGATTTGTGGGATGCACATCCAGGGCACAAAGTTCCCATTCCACCACATCCCAAAGAGGCTCTATTGGGTGTTGATCTGGTGACTGTTGTGGCCATTTTAGTAACCCAAGATTTCTTATCTGAGACTACACATTTGCTAACCATGGGCCTAGTCTTTTAAATCCCTATCAGCCCCATTTGGCCCAAAAATGATAACTTCAGATTTATTCATATTTAACTAGGGATGCACCGAATCCAGGATTAAGGTTCGGATTTGGCCGAATATTGGGCTTTTTGACGGGGTTCGGTTTCTGCCGAATCTCAGAATTTTTTTCCACCGAACCCGAAACCCTAGGCTTGCACTATGTGCGCCCTACTGGTCGGACGTAATGACGCCGCCGTTGAAAGTGAAAATGAAACTCATGAACAGAAAACGTGGCAGTAGGCTACTTTAAGTTTAAAAAAGCGATTCAAGTCGAGCTACATGTTCAATTTGCAATGCTGATTTGTCTCGTGATGACAAGGACCCTAAACAATTAGCCGCTGTTAAATCATTTGCGTATGAAACATCCGAGAGAATACGAGTTGTGCAGCCTCGTGAAGCGCCTTTCATTTGCTTTACGGAGCTGTCAGGAGCTTGTACTACTTCTGTATTTTTCTGTCGAAATGGTCCACCACAGTAAGCTTTTCCATTGCTTCATTTTATAGATATATCTGGTTTGTGGTTGCACATGTTGACGCGCTCCGTGAGTGAACAAATAACGCTATACAGCATATTTTTCTTAACCATGCATCACAAAACAAACAAACAAAAGCGTTAAAAACATTTAAACCATTTAACTGGTAGTATTAATCGGTCAAAGTTCTTACTTTCGGTTAACGTTTAAATGGTCAATAGCATCCCAAACGTTACACTGCTGTGGACGTTGTTTACTTCATTCAGGCCCGTCGCAAGGGGGATGCGAGGCCCTGTGCGAACGTGATATGCGAGGCCCAGGGGTATATTAACGGGGCCAGTTGCTGTAGTGACGAAAAATATGTTGTTTAAGTGAATATTAAAAAAATAAAAAATAAATCTTATAGCCTATCCATTTTAACAACAATGAGTTAAGTTAAACTGTAACTGAACTGCACTTCGCCTATTTTGAAGCTTAAATAGCCTATAGCCATGTTCTAAATTATTAATTGGTAAAAAGCGGTTGTCAAACGACCTGTATTCACTTGAGTTAGTTTGGACTACTCTCTCAGTAGCCGCGTTTTTATTACATATTTGCTTTTGCGTTATTCTAGCCTACTGAATGTCGATAAAAACTAGGCTTCTGCAAAACGGTGGCGCGTTTCCATTAACCGATGTTATGCGCAGTGCCGTCGCTGGCCGTTGTGATGCCCTAAGCGCGATCACTTGCTGATGGTGAATGACAATCACTTGATGCTGAGATAATGTTCTTGTGGTTAACTGACTTGTTATTGTGACTGTAGGCCTACACAAATAAAAGTAGACAGTTTATAGTTTATAATTATGTCTTGCACTTTTCTGTATGGCTAAAAATGATGGAGTATTGTGAATTATATCCGCTGTCAACAAATGTCTATCAGAAGCGTCGGCCACGTATTTAGTTAGGCTATGTTTAAATATTGGCCTATAATATTACTTTGTAAATGTCATATGTTGATTATGAAAAGTGAGCAGCATGTGCAAGATAGGCCTTGGCTATACATAAGATGCGCATATGTCTGGAGAAATGGAGTGGGGTCGGTCAGACATGATTTATTCATTCCGTTTTTCAATGAGCGCGGATTTCTAGCCTATTTACTTGAATGTCTTAAGTAGTCTAATATCTATAGTTTCAGAGGCAGCTAAAATCAGAATTTAAATGGCCTGAATACTCTCTGAGCCTGATGTGCGGTGCCACACTAAGTGACATATATGCGCGTGAATCGCTGTCACATGCGCAGTCTCGCGCAAAGAAAAATATAGTAGGTTAGCCTACTGCATAATACAAATCTAACCAGCAGAATAATACAGCATCGCGGTGCACTTTTTAGCTAGGCTATGTCTTTTAACTATTATAGTATTTTGAAGGACATAAACTTTAACTAGCTTTTTTCATCAAGTCAGCTGTCACTACTTGCGCAAGGCCCGTGCGGTCACACACTTGGCACAGCCCTTGCGGCGGTACTGACCGTTAATGTGTTTACTGTAATGATGGACTGAGGATGGGAGAAGGATTCGGTGTTGGGTTTCAGATTCGGCCGAATGTTAGCCAGTGGATTCGGTATTCGGCCGAACCCCAAAAATCTGGATTCGGTGCATCCCTACATTTAACTGGAGACTATTTTGCTCCAGCCAGCATTTTACCTCTGCAAGACATAAGACAATAGTAACAACGCCACGACACAGCATATGTAGCCTGAGAAGCTTTCAAATAAGCCTGAAGGACTGACTTAGCTGGATCAGAAGATTAAACACTGCAGGGCTGTTGCCCTCCAGAAACTGAGTTTGACACCCCTGAGCTAACTATTAGCTAACAATGGCACCCATACATGTTATAACTAATAAAATGTGCCTATCTTTAATATAAACATAACCACTGTCTTCTAACCATAATGGTGACCCCCAAAAATGGCATCATAACAAAAACAATAAATCTAAAAATACAACAGAAAATTAAACACTAATAGATGTTCTCCAATAATAATCTTTCCTTCTCTTTGCATGATTATTGTGAATAAAAAAATAGTCAATAGTTATTGTAGTTCTAGTTGAATGAAATTTAACACCAATATTAAGTAATCTTAAAAATATAATTTGTTTGTCAAATACTGGAAAATACTGGATTCACACATCAATGAGCCCTCTTTGCTCACTGAGCAGCTTCTTGCTGCTGATCTGAGGTCAGTAAGTATTGTGTATGTTCAGTTGCAGCTACTAACAGATGATTGGATATGTGAGTCTTTTTTGATGGGAGGAGAGTGCAAACAAGCTCTCATAACGCTCAGGGATTCTCTGAATACACACAAAATGAACACTCTGATGCTTTGTGTGTTTCATGTCATATTCCTCAGAGTTTATGAAATCCAGTGTAAATCTCATCCAAAGCCTTCATGTGGATACCCTCCTTCCCAATGGTGCAGGTCTCTGGAGATCGCCATAGAATGTGGGGTAAGTCTGTTCAAGAGATTGATTTAAGTCTTGAAACAAGTTTTTTTTTTTTTTGCCAATTTTAAATGACAGTGACAATACTGTAGCACAATAATGTTTGGCCTGTTAATTGCTCAAATTTTACAGAACATAATCTTGATGCATCTCTAGGCATAGTAATCTTTTTACTTAAAATGTATAAAGTGACTGGAAATACAAAATTATTTATCTGTTTAACTTGCATTATGTAATTGCTGGTGTTCATATGCCGTGTGTTGTTGGTTGTTTAGAATATTGACTTGTATGGAAAATAGCACAGGTCTTAAAAACTTGACTTATAAAGAACATGTGTTCAGCATCACTTTCAAAGACTTCTTTGTGCGTGTAAATTACTGTCATGCTTTTGAACACAAACAGCTTCCAATTAAACGGGCCACGAGGTTTCCCAGTTTGCATCATTTGATTAACCTCCTTATCTCTACAACTGTATCTTCCTACTCAGTGTCAGAAGTTCATCCTGTATATAATTAGTCTAATTGTGAGCTTTACAGAATACATAGGTATATGACAGGCTATGGTCATAAATGGTGACTTTCAAGCTGTGACATTGTTCATGTGACATTTTAAATGTGCTCCATATGCATAAAACATTAAACTCCTTCCCACCTTTGCATGTACTTATTGTAATTCCTGAATCAATTTATGATTCATGCAAAAAGTAAATCAAGTGTGCATTTACAACAAGCATTATATCTGACAGCATGAAAAAACATGTGAAAATTCGAAATTCTTAATGTTGTCCAATGAGGAACACTTTGGTGACATATTCCAAATGAAAACACACATTTGCATGTTTACGGTTCTGTGATTTTGCTCAATGGCAAAATGACATAAAGATAAACAAATCATTTTATTTTAACAATTGTTTTTAGATGATTATTAATATATTTTTAAAATCATTTAATAATTAATTAGCTTTTTATCAACTCAAAAACCCCTCAGGGAAATCCCAGTATGGGAAACTATAAAATTGACTGATGTTAATGTGGCTGCCAATTGTGTGCTATTGCATGTTTAAAGGTAGGGTAGGTAAGAATTATCTAAAACACTTTTGTCCAAATTTGTTTAAACTTTCTTTATATGTCAAGTCAATACATAATTAAAATGTAAGTAGTCTGAAAAAGAGAGTATAAAAATCGAGTGACTCTAGACTTTTTAATCTGCAATAAACACCGCTCATTATTTTCGTACGGGACGAATCAAGTGATTGGCTTGTGCGACTGTCACTCTCTCGCTACCATGGCTACCACCCCTTTTGCTACAGGATCTGCCCACATGCGCGCACCTCTACTTCCTCGGAACCTAGTTGCCCGCCCTCTTGCATGACCTCCTCTGCTTCGCCCTCGACCCCGGCCTTGTCCTCGAGCCGACGATGCGGTACTTGTCTCCGGTGTGTATCCTCATCAGAGTCAACAATGCTTTCATCATGGAAACTCTTACATGCAAAACACCGTATACCTATGTTATGAATCTTACACGAAATTCATCTTCATCACAGTATAACTGATGTTATTGGAAAAATATGTATCAATGCTACCCGTTTTTAGCTTTGCCTTATAAATATAACTAGCTCGTTACCGAATCAAACAAAAATATATTTTAAACTTTACCAGTAGGCCTATCGGTATTCTAGCTTGATAGTGAGTACTAAACTACATCTTATTTGTTTATATTCATACTGATAATGTTAGATTGTTTTATTACTTTTGATTCTGACATGATGTCACTTTTTGGGGGCGTGGCTTTGGAAAGAGCCCAGAAGGTGGAGTGAATGGAAATAATGAGCTGTCTTTAAAACGTGAGAGGTCTACAGACACTCAATTTTTGTACTTTCTTTTTCAGAGTACTAACATTTTAATTATGTATTGATATATGAAGAAAGTTTTTTAACCAATTCTTTCCTACCCTACCTTTAACTGACTTGCATGCAGTTTTATGACTAGTTTTATGACTATTAGTTCTCTGTCTCCTAATGTGATTGTAGTTGGATGTTTGAATATACATGTCAACAATGAAAGTAGTACATATGCAAAGGATTCTCTATGATTTTGACATACAACAATTTAATAATTTGTCTACCCATTTGAAAGGCCACACACATTGTCTTGTCTCTTGCTCTGGTATTATTCCTTACAACTGTACAGCTTCTTATTTAAATCTTTCAGATCATCTGTTGATATATTTTAAAGCCTGCTTAACACTTTCTAAGTTTAATCAATGCCCCACCATCTCATTCCAGAATATTAAGAACATTAATATATTGGAATGTTTTTTACGGAAGGACTAGTCACCCTTTCCAGTAATAACAATCTAACAACTACGGATGAACTGGTATTTCATTATAATGATGTGCATCAGTCACTTCTTGATACTTATGCAGCATTGAGATCCAGGACTGTTTTGTTTGTCAATTCTGCCCCTTGGTACACCCCTGTTTTGCGTAGGCCAAAAGCTCATGTTCGTCTGGAGTGTTTGTATGTTAACACTAAACTTCTTGTCCCAAACAGATATGTATGTGGAGCACTTAAAATCTACAAAACTGCTATTCCTACAGCCAAACTAGATTATTACTCACATCTGATCACGTCTAGTGAAGGAAATACAATAACAATCTGGTTTCTGACCACATCACAGCACAGAAACAGCGCTCATAAAGATCATAAATGATATTCGCCTCAATACAGATACAGGCAAAACATCAATTCTGGTGCTACTCGACCTCAGTGCCGCATTCGACACTGTTGACCATAACATACTTCTTGACAGGCTGGAAAACTGGGTCGGACTTTCTGGGATGGTCCTTAAATGGTTCAGGTCGTACTTAGAAGGAAGAGGTTATTATGTGAGTATAGGTGACCATAAGTCTGACTGGACATCCATGACTTGCGGAGTCCCACAAGGGTCAATTCTAGCACCACTCCTATTCAACCTGTATATGCTGCCACTGAGCCAAATAATGAGAGAGAACCAAATGGCTTACCACAGCTATGCTGGACGACACCCAGATCTACTTAGCACTATCACCTAACGACTATAGCCCCATTGACTCCTGTGCAAATGCATTGATGAAATTAACAGTTGGATGAGCCAAAACTATCTCCAGTTAAACAAAAACAAAACTGAAATCATTACATTTGGAAACGAAGATGAAATTCTCAAGGTGAGCATATCTTGAGACAAAAGGTTTAATAACAAAAATCAAGTCAGGAATCTTGGTGTGATTTTGGAGTCAGACCTGAGTTTCAATAGTCATGTCAAAGCAATAACTAAATCAGCTTACTATCATCTGAAAAATATTGCAAGAATTAGATGCTTTGTTTCCAGGCAAGACTTAGAGAAACTCGTTCATGCTTTCATCACCAGCAGGGTGGACTATTGTAATGGTCTTCTAACCGGCCTTCCCAAAAAGACCATTAGACAGCTGCAGCTCATACAGAATGCTGCGGCCAGGATTCTGAGCAGAACAAGAAAATATGACCATATCACGCCAGTCCTCAGGTCTTTACACTGGCTTCCAGTTACATTTAGGATCAATTTTAAAATATTATTACTTGTTTATAAATCACTCAATGACCTAGGACCTCAATACATTGCAGATATGCTGATTAAATACAAACCCATCAGATCACTCAGATCATCAGGATCAAGTCAGCTAGAAATACCAAGAGTTCACTCAAAGAAAGGAGAGTCTGCGTTCAGCTATTGTGCCAGCAGCTGGAACCAGCTTCCAGAAGAGATCAGATGTGCTCCAACAGTAGCCACATTCAAATCTAGACTCAAAACACATCTGTTCAGCTGTGCCTTTACTGAATGAGCACTGTGCCACTGTACGTCCGACTGATTGCACCTATTCTAATCTATGCATCATCTTAATTTTTATTTTTATTTTATTTTTATCTATATATACACTGTAATAATTTTATTCTTTTTAAATATCTTTACAACTATATATTTCTATTGTCTTCTTATTTTAAAAATTCTCTTTACAACTGTTTTTAATTATCCTGTTTTATTTTGTCTGAAGTTAAGCTTGGTTTTCAAGTAATTTTCTTAAGCTTAACTGTAATGTTACTTTTAGGTTAAAATTCTTCATCAAAGACTGGCTCTCAATTTATGTGCATTGATTGATGGCCTCCAATTGCTTCTTCAAAGCAGGTTAGAGCTTGAGTGTCATCCTCGATCTAAATCAATACTTTCAACAACAAGATTACTCAGACAGCATTGTAATTACTGAGATCATTCATTATTCTCTCCAGGCAGTTCTCATTGTTCTTGTCAGAAGCACTGCATTTAAATAATGCTCTGTCCAATCTCAATTTTGACTGTTTTACTGCAAAAGTTGTTGCTGCTTACAAACTCAGCTGTAAACTTTTAAAATTAAAGTTTCCGTTAGATGCAGAACTCAGCTGTGCAATAATTTCTAAGATGGAAATTTCTCCTGTCTTCAACAACTTAATTGGCTTCCTGTTAACAGCGTGTTGAATTCAAAATTCTATTAAATGCACTATATATGCATAAAATACAACCTGGCTCCTTCTCTTATTTTTTCTTATCTAAACCCCAAATGTCAACATTGTCTCAAATTCTCAAACCCTAAGTACATTGTCTAAATTCTCATTAGTTCTTAGTTTGGCTAATATGATCTCCAGCTTTCAGCTCTACGCATCTGTGGAACCTACTTCCAAAGGACATTATATGAGACTTTCTCCCTATTTTTAAATCTTGTTTGAAAATGCATCTTTTAGACATACATGACCCAGTGACAATGTAACACATTTTATATTTTTGTTTGTTAATGTTTTCATGTGTTAATCTGTGTTCTTGTGTGTCACAGTGCAGTGCACAATATAAACGTAATATATTATATTTATATTATTGTTATTATTATTATTTGCTTCATGTCAACATGGAGAACCAGAGTGCTATGCTAATATGGTTCAGTTGAGTTTGTGAGACAATACAAACCTTTACACACCTATAGTGAGCTGCAACAACCTAGTAAAAATCTCAATTAGGTCTCCTGTTTACTAATTTGCTCCAATTAAAGTCTACTTAAATTTGTGTTCATCAAATGAGCTACATGCAATGCTCTTTTGATGGTCTTCCGCTAAACTTTTGGCAAAACTTTTAAAAGCTAGCAGGTAATTCAAATAATTGCCAGAATTCCTGCAGATGGTTGCTTTATTGTCTTTTCACCATAATTTAATTGGCTTCCTGTTAAACATTAAGTTTAATTTGCCCAGTTGGAGCCAACTTAAAAATATGAATCCTGAACCAAAATTGTTTTTAAAACTATTTTAACACAGGGTGTTTTATTGCTGCTATTAAGAAAGATTTAATATAATTGCTCAAGACTACTCTATAACACTTTAGAATAATGGTCATTAGTTAACATTAGTTAACTATATTAGTCAACATGAACTAATAATGAACTGCTTATAAAGCATTTGTTAATATTAATTGTAACATTTACTCATACATTTTTAAACCTTGTTTACATTAGTTAATGCCCTGTGAACTAACATGAACAAACCATGAACAGATGTATTTTTGTTAACAAAGATGAACAAATACAGTAACAAATGAACTGATCATGGTTAGTTTATGTTAGTTACTACACATTGTTTCTTTTCCATTCTTTTCCATAATTTGAAATGCATTGTTTGTGGTAGGTGCAAGAAGCAATGTACATGGAACATCTAAAGTGTGACCCGGCCAGATCCAGCGGTTCCTCCTGTAGAGATCTCTCTCTACTCTGAGAGCCTGTCCTTCAGGCTACCAGAGTATTCTAACAGAACAACTCTTTCCAACCTGGACTTTACTGAAGATATAATGAAAGTCAACTTACTGGATGTAATAAAATCTGCTAAGCCTGTAAGGATTTCTGAGCCAACATTACTGTCCCTCATTATAGCATTCTCTTTGAAAAACGGAGAGCCTTTTAAAAAATTGTTTTTTTTTTTTTGAATGGGGACCATTGAGTCCTGCTTAATCGGTGAGTATTTTGCGGTGAGTTTGTGAAGTTAATTACAAGCCTTTACACACCTATAGTGAGCTGCAACAGCCTAAACCCTAGTAAAAATCTCAATTAGGTCTCCTGTTTACTAATTTGCAATTGCTCAATTAAAGTCTGCACTTAATTCATCAAATCAAATGAGCAACATGTAGTCTTTGAGTTTAAATGTGTCTTGTTCCTCAGGAATACACTAGTGAATTGGAACCCAAAAAATATTGCTCCTTAAAACCAAAATTGTTTTACCTAACTATGGTTGGTTAATATGGAGTGTGTTTTCTGTGTACGCTTATTGTGTTGTTAGCTTAGCAAGCAACATACTAACATCAAGACAATTCTCTATAACACTATTTTAGAATAATGGTCATTGGTTAACATTAGTTAACTATATTTAGTTAACTATATTAATATGAACTGCACTCAATAATGAATCATTGCACTTTAGAATAATGGTCATTAGTTAACATTAGTTAACTATGTTAGTCAACATGAACTAATAATGAGAATACAATTTGCTGTTTGTGTGTTTGAGGTCAAATAAAATATTATAATGTTGACATCTGAAATACATTTTTAAACCTTGTTTACATTAGTTAATGCCCTGTGAACTAACATGAACAAACCATGAACAGATAATATATATATATATATATATATATATATATATATATATATATATATATATATATATATATATATATATATATATATATATTTAAAATAAGAGCTCAAATCAAAAGTTGGATCTTACTAAATATCCTGTATTGATGTCAGAGGCACCATTCCTTGTGGGCCATTCTTTTCTAGTTTTTCCAATTATTGCTACATACCTCTTCTCACCAGCAGAGGGCAGTGTCAGAGCATTTTGAATGCCTTCAAAACCCTGTGTCTAAAAAAACGAAATGATGTGGAAGGCTTAGCATTTTATTTCTTTGACAAAAATAATACAATTATTCTTGGTTAACAGACATTAGTTAAGTGCTTTTAGAGCTGCATAAACTTATTCATAAATTTAATTTTAAATATATACGCACATTTTAATTTTACATCATGAAGACCTTAAGCATTATCATATTCACATAGCTGGGGGTCTTGGTTCATCAAAATGTAGCCTTCCTCAAACAAAATAAAGCTTTAGCTGTATAACAAAAATTTATGGCTACCTTCTTTGGACATGGTACATGGGTAGTACTTACCAAATCATGTATGATATTTTTAAATAGCCTAGTGTTTACTATAATATATATATATAGCAACATTATATATATATATATATATATATATATATATATATATATATATATATATATATATATATATATATATATATATATATATATATATATATATATATATATTTATATATATATTGTGTTCCATGGTTGCACACAAGTACATTCGTTTTCTTACTTGTAGATTACTTTGAGATTCTGCTGAGAAAAAATATATATATATTATATAGGCCTATATATATATAGGCCTATATAATATATATACTAAAACTATACCTGTAGCCAACTTGCAAGTAGCTTATTATGTGTAGTAATACATGTGTAGTGTGCCCCAACAAGTAAAAGTCATAACATAATGACACATTTGTAAATCATTAGCTAATGATTAATTCTTTAACCTTGAGTTTAAATACATGGCTTTGACCCATTATATATATATATATATTTTTTTTTTTTTAAATAAGAGCTCATATCAAAAGTTGGATCTTACTAAATATTTAACTAATAACAATTTAATGATTACTTAATCTATCTCACCAGCAGAGGGCAGTGTCAGAGCATTTTGAATGCCTTCAAACCCTGTGTCAGTAATCATTAATAAATGGGTTAGTTCACCATTAGTAACACATTAACTCAGCATTAGTTAAGCATGAATTAATGCTTATTAGTGCACCCGTATTGTAAAGTAAGTGTTACCAATATTTCTCCAAACATTTTTCTAAATTAAAAATAAATAAACAAATTACATTAAATTACAAAGCTGAACAATGTTTTATGGCTGCAACAAATTGCAATAGGGGAGGAGAAAAAAAGCACCTCAGTACGGTATCATAATATATATATATATATATATATATATATATATATATATATATATATATATATTGTGTTCCATAGTTTGCACACAAGTACAGTTAGTTTTTTCTTACTTGTAGATTACTTTTGAGATTCTGCTGAAAAAAAAATATATATATATATATATATATATATTATATGAGCCTATATATAGGCCTATATAATATATATACTAAAACTATACCTGTAGCCAACTTGCAAGCTTAATCAAATGTGGATCATGGATATCTTCAAGCATTATGAGTTCTCCTCATGTGCTATATAGTAAATTTTTCTCAACAAACTGGATTTATTTATTTTTCAAGATGAAAAAACAAAAAAAAAGTACTTATCTGATCTATAAGTATCAACTATTATTAGTTAGTATCAAATAATAACTGAACATCAGGTCATAAAACCAAAAAAATTAAACAAAATAAACCTTACCTGCTGTGTACTTTAATTAAACCTATACACCTATAACCTATTGGGTTCCCTTTCAAGGGAACTCCCGTTGCATCGAATGACACTAGGGGAACGCTTGCGTGATGTCATGAAGCACATGTGAAATTAGTCCAATAGGGTACGGAGACTTCAGAGGCGGGTGACTTCACGGACCAGGAAGTATAAAGCCTGCCCAAACAAAGCCGTGCCAGCTTCTGTGTCTTCAGTAGTGCTCTATATGTAGTCTGTTCACAGCAGTTTTTCAGTTTTTTTCCTAGTTCAGTAAAGTAATTCTAAAACAAACTGTGTTTTAGTTCTAAATTCTAAAACAAACTGTGAAAACAGCGGTGGCTGTGAGCACTGTGAATTGCTTCCCTTGCGGACGCTCCGATCCCGGCTGACGTTCTTTCGCAAGGACGCTCAGGCTCGTGTTCCACAGGACTCTGGTCCCGCTCCTGCCGAGGCTCAGCGGTGATCGCAGTCTTGGGGTTCACAGATGAATATATCAGCGGGGTTAGAGATGGGAGTTATCTCTACCTTCACCTGATAGATCCAGTGCCTTTTCTCGGTATGAAGCATGCGATACGGTTACTTCTGTCCCCGCACCTCTGATGCGGCTCTCTAGTTGTGAGGAGCTGGAGAGCATCAGTGTCAGAGAAAGTGAGGATTCACCACCTCTGTCACACGCATATGATGAACTGGTTGAGGTTGTGACGCGGGCTGTTGAGCATCTGAGCATTGAGTGGCCAGAAGATCAGCAGGACGTTCGTTCTAAGAGTAAATTAGACAAATGTTTTTTGCCATCCCATTCACAACCTCAACGCAGGGGCTTACCATTTTTCACCATTTTTAGTTTGCGAACTACGGAGGACCACAGATTTGTCTCTCAGGGCTGCTAAGGAGACGGCTAAATCCATCGGCTGCTCTATGGCAGCCTTGGTAGCCACAGAGAGGCATCTCTGGTTGAACTTGAGTTCCATTAAGGAGAAGGATAAACAGTTCCTTATGGATGCGCCTCTGTCTCCCTCGGGCCTGTTAATGTGTTCGTCAATTGGCACCAGGAGGCGTCTAAGCAGGCAGTCGCATTCTAGAAGCTCCTCCCCCGCCGCTCAAATATCCCCCTGGGCAGCACCTAAAGAACAGCCCCAAACATCTAGCAAGCCGAGCAGTTTATCATATCGTGCCACTCAAAAACAGAGCAGGGCTTCCCGTGCTCCCCTGCAGAAGTCCTGGGGACAAGGGAAGTAAAATCTGCCGCAGCCTTCGAGGGGTAAAGCGGTTCTGAGGACCGTTATTGTTTCCAAGAAGGCTGCAGGGAAAAGGTCCTGACATCCAAGGAGTCAGGCCGTTGAGGGCATTCCACTCAGAAGGGAAGCAGTGCCTTGGGGTGCTCGCTCCCTCCAAGGAGGGTCCTAGAGCAGTCAGTTCAGCTCTTCCCTGCGGGTTCGCCGTTACAGGGTGCTAGGCTGACAGCGCAGCAAAATCCAGAAGCCATTCTCGAGAGGATGGTACCACTAGAGAAATTTTTGGCAGCATGGAAGCTACTGGCGAAGGTTTCTTGCTGGGTATACAAAAAGGGTATCAAATTCAGTTCGGGTCTTGCCCACCCAGGTTTATGGGGGTCCTGCTTACAGTGGTGGGCCCCGAGCAGGTTCTGGTAATGGAACAGGAAGTGAAAGCCCTGTTAGAGAAAGGGGCCATAGAGCGTGTACCTCACTCAGACAGGGAAACCGGGTTTTACAGCCAGTATTTCATAGTTCTGAAAAAAGATCTTCGGGTCATGCAGCTGAAGTGTGTGGATGCAGCTCTGGCGCCCATGCGCCTACAAGGGATTCGCATCGTGGTTGCCTACATAAATCACCAAGGGGGTCTGCGCTCACGTCAGCTCTGCAAACTGGCGCACCAGATCCTTGTGGTCCCAGGGGATGTTTCTCTTTCTCAGAGCAGCTTATATCCCAGGGACTCAGAATGTAGGAGCAGATATTCTGTCAAGACAGGAGTTGAGGCCAGGGGAATGGACGCTCCACCCCGAGGTGGTGGAACAGATATAGAAGAGGTTCGGCCAGACACAAGTGGATTTGTTTGCGTCCCGAGAAATGCAGAGTGTGGTTCCCAGACATAGTGTCTCTCCTCAATGGGTTTCCACTACAGTTACCCATCAGGGGGGACCTTCTGTCTTCACCCCCGGCCCGAGCTGTGGAACCTGTGAGTTTGGCCTTTCATGGGGCCCAGCTCATGAGTTCAGGTGAGTTCAGAGACTCAGGTCAGACCATTCTTCAATCCAGGGCTCCATCCACTAGGACACTTTACAATTTGAAGTGGAAAGTGTTCACTTCGTGCTGTAATAGTCGCCAGCAGGATCCAGTCCACTGCTCAGTTGGTACAGTGCTGGACTTCCTGCAGGAGCGATTCACTGCAGGTTTATCCCCTCCCAAAATGGGTGGTATGACTGTGGGGAAAGATCCCCTTGTTTCTCTTTTCCTTCGTGGGACTTTGAGGCTGAGGCCTGTCGCAGGCACTAGGGTGCCAACGTGGGACTTGGCCACGGTCCTGCGGGGCTTGTGTCAGGCTCCCTTTGAGCCTCTGGAGGAGGTTCCGACTAAGTTTTTAACTTTTAAAGCATTGTTCCTCCTGGCTATCTCGTCCTTAAAAAGATTTGGAGATCCTCAGGCTCTGTCTGTGGCTCCCTCAAGCCTGGAGTTTGCACCTGGTATGGTTAAGGCCTTACTTTATCCTAGACCAGGTTATATTCCCAAGGTGCCTACTAACGTAGCTATTCGCATTCTACCAGGAGCATGGCGGCACCTAAGGCCTTCATGGCAGGAGTGGCTCTGCAAGACATTTGTGATGCGGCAGGCTGGTGTAAGGTCCATCCGTTAGCCCAAGGACGGAATCTAACGGCCTGGTCGAAGGACTTCTGCGTGTAAGACTTTTCAGCATTTCTGTTACTTTCACTTAATTTATTGTTATCGACTCCATGAATAATTTAATCTGACTGTATGTGGTTTCGTTAAGTTTGTTGCGTTTATAAGTTAACGGCTGATCAAAGAATTATTTGTGATTAAATTTAGATCATTGATTTCTCTTAGTATATCTTATCTTCAAATTCGTTCCACCGTGGGACCGGAGTCGCTCAGAGGATAATGCTCGCGATTAATTACATTACCTCACGGACACAAATTTGTCAGTTTCTGGTATTAGTCAGAGGATTGCAGAGTGAACTATTTTACCTTTAAGTGAGTCGCCCATGCTTACTCATAACAAAGTGTAATTTGAATAATAGACACGAGAGCTGCAACTTATTAATACCGCAACAGTCAGAAATCGGATTGCCCCTCATGTTTAGCTCCATGCTCCAGTTCATGGGGTCCTCGGTATGATCTGTACTTTCAGCATTAAAATGTAAAATACACTTGCAACGTAATATGAAAATAGTTTCAGAGAGTCATTGTCTGGCATATTACATGCAATGTGTGTGAGTGTCTTGAAGGACGCTTGACAACACTGCATGGGGGTTCTGGCTACAGAATGTTCCCAACTGGTAGTTCTGCTACCCTTGCTTAAATACCCAGACCAGAACAAAAGATTTTTAATATTTGTAACACAACACCTGGTTTCGGGGGAGAGGTTTTAGATATCTCTCAGAGACCACTCAGAAAGGGATAACCGAATTCTCATATCTCATCCTACCAGTGACTACAGTGAAGTTGAGACCAATTTACCATTAGAGACCTTTAAAAGACATCAAATATGAAAGGATAAAACAATAGATTTACTGAGATACATCATCACTGGTATTTCTGGATGGTGACTTGAAAACAGGGCAAGGAGAGGGCAAAATGGGGAGGGGGGAGAAATGTTTCATCAGGGTGGTGTCCCACAGTTTCTGTTAGATCTTCTCTCAAGATTAGTTACTTTTATTGTTCTATTGCTGGGGTTTGTATCTCAGCTTTTGTCTTAGCACCAAAACCGATCCATACAGCTGTATGCAATGGCCAAGCAGCCTCTGGCTCCAGGACAGGACCTTAACTGCAGCAGCATATAAATTGCCTCAAGTTGCTAAAAGTACAATTTGCCCTGTGCTGGTTTCTGCTGTTGCTGCAGGGCAAATATGCAACACATCAACCGTTGCATACATCAACTGTCAAG